>VYXC01005981.1:141096-237478 GCA_013397175.1 Platysteira castanea
CTCCAGAGGGAGATGGAGAGTTAAACCTTTTCCTTCTGGGACTTTTTCTTTTCCCTTCTTCTCTTCTGGACTGTTTCAACAACATCAGAGCACACCAGGAGAACTTTCCACCGAGGCCTGAAGCTGGGCCCACGCCAACCCAGCTCCGAAGAAGAGTGAGACCACACCCACAGGACTTTAAAATCTTCCCAGATTTCTCTCCACAGCAAGACGTTTTATTATTTAGCATTTTTATTCCTTTCCTGTGTGTTTGTTAAATAAATAGTTTATTCCCTTTCACTTTCCTCAGAGGAATATTTCTTTCCTGAACCTGGTGTGGGAGGGGTGGCTGTGCGCTGCCTTCTGAGAGAGGATGTTCAAATTTGGACGTTCCTCTGAATTTTGTCTCAAACAGGGACACCTACCTACCTTAGATGGTGGGGGAAAATATTGGTCTTTATAATTCTAATAGGAGTATCTTGTTCTACTTCAGATATTCAGCATGCCAACAAAGGATGTGCTATTTCAATCTCAAAGTCAGTTTTTCAGTGTGAAGAGAGAAAGACTGTTTTAAAACTACAGCTTTTCAAAGCATCCATGCAGAGTGCTTTCCTGTTACCCAGAGGAACTACTTGGGCTAATACCATCATATACTACTGAGCAAATACACAAAGCAAACCCATACACATGTTAAATTGCTTGATATGCAATGTAACTTTAAAAAATAAAGTTTCAGCAAGTGAAAAGACAGAAGATACAACTTGAATCTGACTTATACCTCTCTTGTTCATCCTTCCTACGCAGTCATACCAACATGCACTGTGACTCAAAGGGAGCAAGAAGTAGACTTAAAGTCTACTTTGATGCAGTACCCAGGACTTACCTAAAAAGAGCTTCTTTGTCAAATACAGTGTCTGCAGGCATATTCACAGGAATAAGAAGGTCTGGATGGGAATCAAGATGAACAAAACTGATGTTACTGGCAGGAAGATGCTTTGAACCAATGGCACGATAGATGAAAGGCAGCACCTAAAGCAACATCAATAGAAGTATTTTAATAATAACCAGTGGGCTGAAAAATGCAATGGCTTTAGCAGCAAAACCACCAATACCACTCTTATTCCCTTACAATTTGGATTAGAGGGAGGAAGAGACAGAAAACAGTACCAAGGTGAAATAACTCCACTGGCGAGACAGCTCATGAACAGTAATCATTATAAGCTCAAGCATTCCAGATGAGAAACTGCTGAAGAATCACAGCTTTACACCCTTTTCCCTTCTTTATAGGAAGTCTTGTTCGCAGTAGCTCTTCTCGCTAGCCATTCAACTCAATTCCTAAACGGTTTCTTTTTTCATTTGCAACTAAGCCCCAGGAATGCCTTTCTTCTTCTGCAGGTCATTGCCCCTCTATTTCCTTCCCCAAGCTACAAAGCTTCCTCACCACGCATGGGTACTGTGGAGATAAAAACATTTTGCTCTTTGTGTTTTATAAGTTACCTGATACAGACTGAAAACTGACCCTACCATGATTTAAACTTTAGCTAAACATTAAATCTACCCCTCTTGAAGAATTAATTCCTAATCCCTACATGACTAAGTGATTGCAATAGAGACTACCTTTCTCAACTGCCCAACTTTATCCCCTGTTGAAGGTCTTCACTCACAAGTGTGAAAAACGGGAGATGAGGCAATTCACCAACTTACAGCACAGCAAACCAGTGAACTGCACTAATATAGGGTGGTAAAAATGAGAAAACTGATGGCTGATTCAGGATACCTCTTACTCGGAACTGCAGTACACACAGTCTCTTCCACAGTTAGAGGGCATCAACTGCCTTGGCTGCCAGAGCAAATCCAACAAAGATTGTGAATCACAGCCCTATTATACACGGAGTGTGAAGGCTGTACGAAGCAACAAACATTATGTGTGACCTCTACACTACAACAGCAACTGAGCTACTTTTTTTAGCATAAAACTGATTAAGATGACAAACCCTCCATACTGCATGGGCATAACTGTAAACCTATGTATACTATTGCAATAGTAGACAAAACAAAGTTAAAAATAACATGGGTTCTGTGATCTATGGCTTTTACTTCTTTGGACAAAAGAAGTAATCTGGTCTACTAAACAACCTACAATCTTTTCAATTAAAATTGAAGCTTCACCTCAGGTAAGTGCAACTACAGGTTGCAAGAGACACAAGAGACTAGTATCTCTAACCTTGCAAGTTCTCCCGATTTGGATCAAGAACAAAACTTCCTTCATGACAGCTCTTATTATTAATCAATGCATGATGAAGCTACTGACAACTTGCTCTGGAGGAACATCACTGTCAACAAGTGTGATAAAATTTTCTGTGAAGTTCTTACACTTTGGGACAAAAAGCCATTTATGTTTTATGCAAGATAGGCCAAGTCACCCACATTCATATGCTTAAAACAGAAATATAGCGACTAAAACAAAGTAGGGTCATCAAGAGGCTTTATCTCAGAATTCCTACCACAGTGACATTAAGTCCTTGGATATCATGAAAAATTAGCTTTCACAGCATCATATATTCAATGCGTCTTAGCAAAAATGAACTGCATTAAACGACCTAAAAATTTGTACCATTACTTTCTTTCATAAACTTCACTACACTGATATGTTCTCCTTGCAAAGAATCTGTTATTTTAGGATTACAGCCTCAGTTTATGCCACTATAAAAAACCCCATGAGAAACCAGAAACAGCAGTTCAAGAGCAATTCCTTCCTCACTCCCTTTTTCAATGACTCACTGAAAGAAAGCAAAACTCCAGATTTAACATTTCTCGTCAAGCGGGAGTCAATTTACTTGTTGGGATGGGATTGTATTTACTTATCCTCTGTTGACATGTCATACACTCGGTAGGGTTGAGTTTCCAAGTACTCCACTAATAGCTACCGAATTATAATAACAGTGTAATGTAGGCATTATTTCCTTTTAACTATAACAAATAATGATACAAAGAAGATAAAAAATAGTCAGCAATAATTACTTTGAAAGATGCCAAAATGCGATCATGGCAATAAGTAGATCAATCCCTGAATCGGGAAGGAAAATCAGGCCACCTGGGCACTGAACTTCATTGATGTTTCAGCAGCGGAAGGGAAGGCAGGCTTAGGGTTTGTGCATGGCTGGGGAGGGGAAGGCCGTTCCCAAGGAAGCGCCCGGAGAACCCGCACACATGGGGGGAAAGCGCATTTCCCGGAGAGGCCGCCAGTGACCGCACCGGGCACTTCGCTTCCCTATGCCACACTGAGCCTCCGCGCCGGGGGAAACACACGGACGGACAAACGCGCCAACAAACGAAGCCACTCCCCATGCCCCGCCCGAGGGAGTCCCCATCCCCGGCAGCCCCGCGCGGGGCACTCACGTCCTGGTGGTCCTCCACCACCCACACGGGCAGGGCCGGGTAGTGCCGCCGGGAGGCCCCGCGGGGCCAGGACGGGCCGCCAGGCCCCGGCTCCGCTCCGCTCATGCCGCCGCTCCCCACGGGCAGGCGGGCGGAGCTTCCGCCCGCAGCGCCTCCCACTGCTTTCCTGTTCCGGAGCCGGGGCGCTGCGGGCAGCNAGGATTGCGTCCAGACGGTTCTTGAGTATCTTCGGTGAGGGAGACTCCACAATCTCTCTAGGGAATCCGTTCAGTGCGCGGGCACCCGCACAGCAAAGAAGTTCTTCCTCATGTTCAGGTGGAACTTCCTGTGCATCAGTTTCTGCCCGTTCACTCTTGTCCTGTTGCATGGCACCACCAAGAAGAGCCTGGCTCCATCGTGTTTGGCACCCTCCCTTACACACTTAGAGACAGTGATGATGTCCCTTCTCGATCCTCTCTTCTCGATGTGTCGGTGCCCTGCTGCTCTCAGCAGTGCATCTCTATGGAGAGGCGAGTTTATTCGATATTTTTTAGGGGACGAATGCTGCTTTAGAATGCAATGGCTCCCATCAGTGCAATAAATTTCCTCTTTAGGTGGCAGGGAAAGGGGAGATCGTCCTTTTCTGTGTGTTTGAACTTACTTAACTTTAAATGAAAATTGAATGTGACTTGCGTTTGCAGCAGCGGGAGCTTTAAAATAATTTGGGCATTTATAATAGTTTCCTGTATTTTTGAATTTTTTTTTCAGTTGTGATTCTGTGCATTCTAAAGGGCTGAAATTAAAGTAGTAGGACTAGAGCAGTTCTCTGGCATTGGAGAGATCTGAAAGCCGATAAACAAGACCCGTTATTTGAATGCTATGACATGTTAGGAAGAAACACACTTAAAGACAAGCACTGTGGTACAGCCTGTTTAAAGCAAATGTGTATGTGAGTGTTAATGAAGTCTAAAACAGTCTTCTGTTAAAAGCCTAAGTTGTGTAAGAGCATAGCAGGAGGACTAAAGCAAAATTAATTCAGCATCTACTGGATTATAGTTAATAATGTCAAAAGGGTGCACTGTTGCCAGACAAAATGGATATTGACTTTCTTTTTTTTGTCCCTGTTTTTGTTTTTTTTTGAGAGCCTTTACAAAGTTGGAGGGTACTGAGCAGGTACAGGCTGACTGGAAGGAACAAGTGGCTTTATACCATCATGGCTGCTATCTCCTAAAAGTCTGAGATTCTCATTCACATTGGCCCTTGGTTGTTCTGGAGAGGGAATGACTGCGACCAGTTCCAGTGGCTTCCCCTAAACCTTGCATGTGTAAGGAGGGTCCTCTTGATTCCTCCTCTTTGATGTCAGTCCTTTTGCCCTGTGTTTCTTTTCCTTTCTCCCTCCAGTTCACCAGAAGCTGTCTACTTTCTCTCAGCAAGAGCTACATCTTTTGCTGCAGTAGCATCAGAATGCAGCTGAGAGTAGTGCTCTGAGCAGTCCAGGTTGGCCATGTTGCATTATAGCAGGTAGGAGAATATTCTGTGCATGTGCTTCAGCATCAGCAAAGCCTCAGTGAAAGGGAGGCTTTGTTTTCTTTTNCATCCCTGTTTTGGTTTATTTTGAGAGCCTTTACAAAGTTGGAGGGTACTGAGCAGGTACAGGCTGACTGGAAGGAACAAGTGGCTTTATACCATCATGGCTGCTATCTCCTAAAAGTCTGAGATTCTCATTCACATTGGCCCTTGGTTGTTCTGGAGAGGGAATGACTGCGACCAGTTCCAGTGGCTTCCCCTAAACCTTGCATGTGTAAGGAGGGTCCTCTTGATTCCTCCTCTTTGATGTCAGTCCTTTTGCCCTGTGTTTCTTTTCCTTTCTCCCTCCAGTTCACCAGAAGCTGTCTACTTTCTCTCAGCAAGAGCTACATCTTTTGCTGCAGTAGCATCAGAATGCAGCTGAGAGTAGTGCTCTGAGCAGTCCAGGTTGGCCATGTTGCATTATAGCAGGTAGGAGAATATTCTGTGCATGTGCTTCAGCATCAGCAAAGCCTCAGTGAAAGGGAGGCTTTGTTTTCTTTTTCTGGTGGTCTTTCCAATTATGTGTGTGTCTCCTTTTTCTTTCTCACTTCCCCTTATGGAAAACAGAATTTGACTTCTGGAGGTGCTTAGATCATTTTTTTCCCCTCTCCTTCCATTCCAGCCATAAGTTTTTTTGAGCGTTTTTCCCCTTTTTTCAGTTTTTGAAACTTAACATTGTAATTAAAGAATCAATTTTAACTTTAATGAAGTACAGTGGCTTTCATTATAAGCGTTAATGCCTTAAATACATGCATAGTTTTGAGCAACACTTAAGCCTTCTTGAAGTAGTGATAATTTCTCAAGGGTAACAGGGCTGAGAAAGCAGCTGAGGGATTTTTTGGGAACCATTTCTTTCAATGAAAATGAAGGAATAGCACAGTCTACATGAAATATTTTCCATAACCTGTAAGACATGTAACCTGTTTTTCCACAAAAATATACCTGTCTCACTTAAAATACTTTGAAGGGTCTGTTGGCTTCAGTCTTTTAGTAAACTGGGGACTCAGTAGTGAATGTAAATTGCTAGTATCTCATTTAAAATTTACGTGATTTGTTGGGTCAGGTAATATGCAATGAGGTGTTTGTCAAGTCGTTCTGCCCGAAGTTTAGAATTGTGTTCTAGAAAGAGCTCCTTGTCACGCAACTTGGGATGACCACTCTAGCTGTTAATAATGAGTGGTTTCTTTGGTGTGGGGTATCTGAAGGTTTTATATCAAAGTGTCTAAGTACTGGTAGAGGTGCTTGTGTCCTTGACCTGTCATCATAATGATAATTTTTTGACGTTAACATTGCCCTAACTTGTAAAGCATGGTCCAGCTTGGGTTCTGGCNCTGGTGGTCTTTCCAATTATGTGTGTGTCTCCTTTTTCTTTCTCACTTCCCCTTATGGAAAACAGAATTTGACTTCTGGAGGTGCTTAGATCATTTTTTTCCCCTCTCCTTCCATTCCAGCCATAAGTTTTTTTGAGCGTTTTTCCCGTTTTTTCAGTTTTTGAAACTTAACATTGTAATTAAAGAATCGATTTTAACTTTAATGAAGTACAGTGGCTTTCATTATAAGCGTTAATGCCTTAAATACATGCATAGTTTTGAGCAACACTTAAGCCTTCTTGAAGTAGTGATAATTTCTCAAGGGTAACAGGGCTGAGAAAGCAGCTGAGGGATTTTTTGGGAACCATTTCTTTCAATGAAAATGAAGGAATAGCACAGTCTACATGAAATATTTTCCATAACCTGTAAGACATGTAACCTGTTTTTCCACAAAAATATACCTGTCTCACTTAAAATACTTTGAAGGGTCTGTTGGCTTCAGTCTTTTAGTAAACTGGGGACTCAGTAGTGAATGTAAATTGCTAGTATCTCATTTAAAATTTACGTGATTTGTTGGGTCAGGTAATATGCAATGAGGTGTTTGTCAAGTCGTTCTGCCCGAAGTTTAGAATTGTGTTCTAGAAAGAGCTCCTTGTCACGCAACTTGGGATGACCACTCTAGCTGTTAATAATGAGTGGTTTCTTTGGTGTGGGGTATCTGAAGGTTTTATATCAAAGTGTCTAAGTACTGGTAGAGGTGCTTGTGTCCTTGACCTGTCATCATAATGATAATTTTTTGACGTTAACATTGCCCTAACTTGTAAAGCATGGTCCAGCTTGGGTTCTGGCTTAAAGACAGTAGAGTACTTTCATGGATTCGAGGCTTAAAGGAATCAAAAGGGGCACAAATGACCTGCACTAAAGATCTGAGGAGCTCAAAGCTCCCAGTGAAAGTCAGTGGATATAATTTACTGCTTCTGTTAAGGGAAACTGCAATATCAGCTTTTTAGGAGTAGTTCCTGCAGATGCATTGAGGACATCTTACAAAAATTGTGTGACACTGGATTTTTATTTTCCTCTATAAAGGTGAGCCATGTCTTTCCATTCTGGACGAGGATGTCCCCGTGGCCAGGGGGGACCAGGAGCAAGAACTTCAACACAGACCTACCGCCCGCAGAACCTCCGGCAGCTTCACCCTCAGCAGCCCTCCGTACAGTACCAGTATGAGCAGCAAACTGCCCCTCCAACGACCTATTCCAACCCTCCAACCACCAGTTACATGCCTCCCAGGCCAGACTTTGTGCCCTATCCTCCTCCAGTGCCCCCTTCCACACAAAATCCCATCAGCCAGTGTCCCATGAGGCCACCGTTTCCGAACCACCAGATGAGGCAGAGCTTCCCAGTGCCTCCATGTTTCCCTCCCACTCCTCCGCCAGTGCCAAATCCTAGCAACACTCCCGTGCCAGGAACACCTGCTGGACAAAGCACCTTTCCTTACATGATGCCTCCCCCCGCAGTACCGCACCCTCCCCCCCCGCCAGTCATGCCACAGCAGGTCAGCTACCAGCCCGTGTACTCGGCAGGATACTCGCAGCAGTCGTTCCCGCCGCCCAGCTTCAGCAGCTACCAGCACAGCTCCGGCTCCTTCCCGAGCAGCACTGCCAGCAGCAGCGCCAGCAGCAGCCACTTCCGGCACACGGGGCAGTACCAGGGAGAGAAGTCCCAGAGCGATCGGCGGTCCCCAGACAGGAGCAAGCACTATGATGAGCACCGGCACCGCGAGCACGGTCACATTCACGGCGACAGGCATCGCTCCGCTAACCACGGGGATCGTCGGGATCGCGGCCGCAGTCCGGATAGGAGGAGGCAGGAAAGCAGTCGGCACCGGACAGATTATGACCGAGGAAGGATATCACCTCATCACAGAAGTTACGAGCGAAACAGGTAATTTGAGGTATTAGCTGCCTGCAGGGGGAGAGATGTCATCATTGTTCCATGGTATGTGTTTGCATCACTGTTCTTCCCTTACCCTTGTTTTTCCTTCTAGCCTGGGAAGTAGCCAGTAGTCAGGTCTCATGGAAAGAGTTTCCGTTTAGACACCTTTCAGGTACACTGCCTTTGCCTTGTGTTTGTGAGCTGCAGACTTGTTGCTCTTGTCCATGCAGATAGTTTTCAAACAAGAGCTTCTTTGCATCCCACTGAGGGGATTGTTGAGTAGTGCTGAACATCTTTACCTTAGAAATTTATGCACATGTGGCAGAAAATAGAATTGGCACAACTTTGTGCAGAAGACTCTACAAAGTTGAGTCTTACAAACAATTAAGCCCCAGCACTTTAAATTTCAAGATTTAAGTACCGGAGTTAGGGTGCCAGGTGTTACTCCCTTTCAGTAAGCCTTTTATTAGTAGAGAATGCTGACTTGATGGGGTTTGTAGTTTGATAGGAGCCCATATCTAATACCTGCAGTGAGGCGTTTTAGTGAAAAGCATGTTACATTCAGGATGAAGACCTCAGCAAGCCAGCCTGTGATCTCAAGAGAGGAGTGAGCTGAAAATGAGCATGGGCCAGTTGTAGGCTTCACTGATGTCATTCGGATGGATGAGTGTGCAGTGCTTATTTTGGGATTTGTCATGTCAGTCCCTCTTCTTCATGGGCACAAATAGCTTGGAAATTATGAACTGACCTGATGCCATTTGCTGTAGTTTAAGAGCAAACCATCATCAGTTACACCTTCCTCATGTCTTAGATTTGTTATGTTTGTAGCTCTTTATGTGTCTAATGAGCTATGTCAAAATATTCAAAGTGCTGCTGGAGAGTTAAGTATTTAAATATTTATCAGGGCTCCTGGATCACATGCTCATAATTTTAAAAGCTTAGAATTTTTTCATGCCACATGGTGGAACGTGAATTTTTTGATAAAGCCTGTGTAAATGAAGCCACTTTGATTTAGATATGCAGAGACTTAATTACAGAACCTTAGACACCTGCATTCAAAAAAATCAACTGAAGCCTCACGCTCAGTAAGTTTACTTTGATTTTCAAAAGAGGATTTTCCTAAAACTGAATGCAGCTGGCATTAAGGCACTGGCCTTTTCTGTATGACATGTGCGTGGAATTTTCTCCTCTTTGCTGCATAATTTCAAGCTTTAGTTTTAAGTTTCGAAAATGCACGTTTTCAGTAGCTTCTTTTGCAAACACTTTTGGATTGCTGCTTTAGGCCAACAGCTTCCAGATCTACTTGATAGTGTATCTACTTATTTTGATTCAGAACTGTTTGCAAGACTTGAGTTTGGTTTTTTTTTTGTGCAGCATCTGTCTTCCAAGCAAATCAGAGGGCATAGAATATGCTCTCTCTGCAGACTGAAATCCATACTTGAGCAAGGCACTGACAAACAAGGATGAATGGGGCTGGGGAAAAACAGGAGATAATTTATCTGAACTTTTTGCTTTGTCAGTTTGCATTCTGTTTCATATTATGAGCATGTAAACAAAAATATATGTATGTTCATAAATAATAATTGACTCATTCTGTTAACCCACCAAGACACTTGAGGCACCTGTTTATGATTCCTAGTGAATCAGCAGACTAGAAGTTTTAAGAGATGCACAATGAGTTGCTAGCTGTTAGCAGAGTATAAAAACTGCCTGTGTGATCCTCCCTGCCTAATAAATACAGTAATTTCGTAGAATCACTTAGGCTGGGGACAGTACAGGGGGACAATCACTGCCCTGGTCCTGCTGGCCACACTATTGCTGATCCAGGCCAGGATGCCATTGGCCTTTCGGCCCCCTGGGCTTATGCTGGCTCATGTTCACCTGCCTGTGACCAACATCCTCATTTGTTCTGCTGGACAGCTTTCCAGCCACTCTTCCCCAGGATTTCAGTTAGTTTAAAGCTCTTCAAACCCAGAAATGTGTTTAGGTTGTCAAAGTCTTTATGTGTATGTGCAAGCTGAGTCTTGTAGATGAGAGTCATAGTTTCAGCATCATGCAGGTTGTCTGGATCTGTCTGGTCTTTGTGTGTGCTTCAGGTGGCTGTAAGGGAGAGAGGGCTTGCCTCAAACACTGGAATGACTGCTGTGCTTACAAAGCTATTGTTCTTAAAATAGGTTTTCTTTTCCTTCCTTGAGGCATTTAGAATGGTTAGATAACAACAATCTTACCCTTTGCCATTTGTAACAGGAGAAGAGGAAGAATGGTAATAAGTCCTGTGGTGAGTTGATAGGTGTTGACTCTGTATGGTGTGAATTAACTCTCATATTGAGATGGATGGCTCTGTTGACAAAAGTGAAGGACATGGATACATGACTGTCTTTTACAAGTTTCTTGAAGGTCAGCGTCAAGAACATGGGTTTTTAGCAGTCAGCGTGTGCCTGTCATTTTGCATAGCATGATCTTAGACTGCTTTTGTGTTCCTTTCAGGTGTAGAGTGTATGGAATGCCAGATTCCTCATCTAACTTATTTTTTGAACTTTTCAAGGGAGCGGGAGAGGGAGAGGCATAGGCACCGTGACAGCAGAAGATCACCATCACCAGACAGATCCTACAAAAAGGATTACAAGAGAGCAGGAGGGTAAGGAAGGCTGCATGTGGTCTCTTGAGCATTTGAGGCTCTGTGCATCCACTCTGTGCATCCACTCTGTGCATCCTGTGTATGCGTATGTGTCTCATTTGAAACTCAGAAAAGATGAGTGTCTTAAATTTATATTCATATACTGATACATGCAAATGCCAGTTATCTCAAGGCCTTGTAGAGTTAGAAACCATTAATCTCTGGAGAGAGAGTTTCACTGCTGTGTCCTAAAGACTTTATCTTACATCTTCTGTTCCGTAAAGTACCAAATTATTTAAAATCATTCTATCTTTAGATTATCATTTAGAGGCTTCTTATAT
The DNA here is from genome assembly GCA_013397175.1 of Platysteira castanea. NCBI lineage: Eukaryota > Metazoa > Chordata > Aves > Passeriformes > Platysteira > Platysteira castanea. The sequence continues at coordinate 152,226 of VYXC01005981.1, forward strand.
TACTGCTCCTTTCTGAATGCTGGATAGTTGAAATCATTACAACATTATTGTAGGTAATGGAGATATGTAGGTAGAGGAGATTTAAAAAAAAAAGCAGATAGTTTCCTTATTCATCTTTTGAAAGCATTACTCTTGTGATGCATAAGGAATATCCCACATTTGTGTTGTTAAAAGGTGTGTTACAGTAATGGAAGCATGGGTTCTGTATAATCTTTTTAATAAAACCCAAATTCTTTTGTCATTCCAATAGTTAGTGGGCTATGCTTTGAAACTTCTTACTGTAACTTTCAGTTGTGAGTGACGTGACTTAGTTTTTACCAATGAGTTCCTAACTTAGAAATAAAATAAAAAGAAATTCACCTAGAATGCAAGTGGGAATTAAAATTTAAAATAGCATCTATTTTTTAAATTTTAATTCTTGAATACGGCTTAAAATAAAAAGCACATCGGATTTTAAGTCGTTTTTATAGTAGTTCAGAACTACAAATTACTCTTGCATTCTTTATGGTGCAAGTTAAGAGCTGGAAAGACAACTGGATTTTGCTGCAGGTCATGTGATAGAATGATGTACTGATCTGAAGCAAACTTTTTCATTTTAAAACCATCACTGTTAAAATAATAAAGAGAATTGCTTTTGTTTGCTTTCTCCCACTAAGCCGGTCTCCAAGCAGAGAGAGGAAGAGAACCCGATGGGAGGAGGACAGAGAAAGGTGGTCTGAGAACCAGAGCTCCAGCAAAGAGAAAAATTATACTGCTGTCAAAGATAAAGAATCAGAAGAGAACGCATCTGAAAAAAATGAAGAGGAAGATGAGGAATTGCTTAAGCCGGTCTGGGTTCGCTGTACCCATTCTGAAAGCTATTATTCCAATGACCCTATGGATCAAGTGGTATGTCAGTGAGAACTCTAAAATGACTGCAGACAGTCCCTTATAGTAGGAACCCTTCAGCAGGATCATGTTTTGTGTCATTTAATTCTTCTCTCTTCCTAATCATCTCAGTCTTTTAACCCCGTTAGGGGCTTCATTCATTACTATTCTTCTCTGTTTTCATCAGTTCCTTTTGTCTGTTAGCATTCAGATAAATGGTAGATGGAAAAAGGATACTTTTTTTTTGTCTCCAGAAGGGAAAGATGTATTTTTTTTGTCCATTATACCTGTGTTTGAGCAAAGATGCCTCAAGCACCGTACATTCCTGCAGCCTTGGAGAAGTGCTCTATCAGCAAATGAAATTTCTCTTCTGGTTCACCTGGTGAAGCAATGTAATGATATGCTAAAGCCTTATAGTTATTCCCATGTTTCACTGAACTACAAAGATCCTTCTTTCCCACTTTCTTGCTTTTTTTTAGGAAATGCTGGTAGATGTTGAGTTCTTGTGCTATATCAACACTGTCCTTTTTTTGTTCTGTTCTAATTTTTTTATTAACAGGGGGACTCTACTGTGGTAGGAACAAGCAAGCTCCGAGATCTGTATGAAAAGTTTGACGAGGAGTTAGGGAAGCGACAGGCAAAAGCCAAAGCAGCCAGGCCACCATGGGAGCCACCAAAAACCAAGCTGGATGAAGATTTAGGTAGGCTGAAATGATGACAAAACTCTGAAATGGAATAGTCTGTAGTTAACCTGTTTTGGCAGTTGTATATATTTAATAATGTTGGTAGGTGTTCTTTAAATCCCTCCTTTGTATTTCATATCCATGGGAGTTTTATTGTAGCTTTTGACTGAAGTAGAGTTAATTCTACTCAGAAAGCCTAGGGGAAAATGGAGGGTATCCAGCACTACCAAATACTAGTTTTTTCCGTGGCATAAAACACCCAGAGCATGATCAGATAGTCCAGAGAATGGCATATGAGAGGTTCTGAGGAGCTCCTAGTTTTACATTTCTAAAGAGCAAGCGAGAGTAGTGGTGACTCAGTGCCATAAGAGAAAACAGATGAGTTTTATTTCGGTATGGTATTTTTGTTGTGGAGCACTGCTTAGTATGATCAGACCTCTGTAAAAGTATCAGTTTTCGTAACATACATTATCTGCATTATCTTGTACCACCCATATGGATCTTCTGACAGTGAAATACACTCAGCAGCATCAGATACTGGAGAAATACTGGTTGAATTAGCAGGGCAAAGGTTTTTATAGCAATTTGTCAACTTTGAAGTCAGTGGAAGCTATTTTTCTTGGTTTGTTTTGTGAAAACTGTTGTTCTTTTCCTACTTCCCAGCATTTCAGTGTTTCATAGTGTGGTTTTTTGGTCAGTTGCTTTAGTTCAAGAAATTTGTATGTATATCACAGTAATTTAGATACTCTGTTGGGCTTGCTTTTTAAATACTGCTTCATGTTGGCCACGTGAGCCGCTTCAAACTCTCATGCCTCATCTTAGTAACTCATTAAAAAGTCACATATCAAAAATTCTAAAGCTGAAATACAGACATAATGACATGGTTACATGCTGATGGTATAAAAGGATACAGTGAAGAAGAAGGAAAAAAATAAATACAGTTGAAATAAAATGTGAATTCACTTTAGAAAAGGAATTCTTAACATTTTTTTGAACAGCGAGTTTGCATATATTTATACTCCTTCAAGAATCACTAGCAAAGTAAACTGTGGAGTTTTTTAGGAGGTGTTTTTTCATGTAGATGAATCAAGGATGGGGTTGCTACATTCAACATACGTGCGTAAAGCTGTCATTCCTCAGATCTCTGAGGAAGAAAGCCTGCTGCTGCAGGCTAAAATATGATAGGGCCAAGAGCAACTTCTGCATTTTCTTTTTTCACTCTTTTTGGAGAACCTGAAGGCTCTGTCTTCACTGTTCCCCTGGGCTAACCTGGTGTCTGTGCCAGCTTCTCCTACAGCCATGTAGTGTCTAGTAGTTTGTATTGTTTTTGTACTTCAGTAAATGCTGTCTTGTGTTCTGGCTTGTGTCAACAGTAATTGTGTGTTGCAGTGAGATAGCAGTACACTCCAGGAGTGCTTTTAGGTCAGGAAAGGCTGATGATGGAAGAAATTCTTTAGTGGAGGGCAGTGAGGCACTGGAACAGGTTGCATAGAGCCAGAAGTTACGGGTGTCCTATCCCTGGCAATGTTCAAAGCCAGGCTGGATGGGGCACTGAGCAACCTGGTCTAGTGGGAGGAGTCCCTGGCCGTGGCAAAGGGATTGGAATTAGATGGTCATTAAGGCTCCTCCCAACTCAAACCATTCTGTGATTTCAATACACGACATCGAAAAGTTCTGTGTTAGTCTTTTGAAACTCCAGCTTCCTCTCACGGGTTCCATGCACATTTTGCACCTGAAAATAGACTTCAGTAATAATCAGCTTTAAATCAGAGAGCTTTTGAAACTTAAGTCTTTCTGAATACACATGTAGGAATACACATGTGCACACTTGGTGAGAAAATTCTATTTCAGCTAAGCATAGATGACATATGTAAACCATGTGTTCCAAGGACATATTTTAGTAACACCTTATGCCACATTATTAACTGTATAAAAATGCATCTTGATTCAAAAAAAAAGGGAAACATTTTCCTAGTGATAGTCTCTCATTTTCTCTCTCCTTTTTCTTTCAACTAAGAAGAGTCTTGTGTTCAGTAAAAGTGTGTTTTTTAAACCCGTAGTTTCACAGTATTTGAAAGCACTGACAGTACAGTAATATATTTTCTCTTACGTCAAAACTTGACGAATGGAAGAAATGTTGCATTTTATTCCAAGAATAATAAACTTTACTTGCATCCTGGTATCATAGCATATCTTGGCTATGAATGCATTTATTTAAATTGGAGCTGAGGATATCTGTGAAAATGAGTGACTAAAATTATGTACATAAGAAAGGGAGTCGCTTCAAAGTACCACAGGAGATTAGAGATATGTGAGAGCAAGGTTTTTGTGTTTTGGTTTTTTTTTTAATATTAAGACCAGACATTAATTCATGTTAGAGGATGTATTGCTATGAAGAAGAGAGTATGTGGAAGTGTTTTTCAGCCATCTTTATTTCTTCTGTGTGAATCAGAGAGCTCCAGTGAGTCAGAGTGTGACTCTGAAGATGACAGCAGCTGCTCCAGCAGTTCAGATTCGGATGTTATTGACGTCATTGCAGAAATTAAGCGTAAGAAAGCACACCCCGATCGTCTCCATGAAGAATTGTGGTACAATGATCCAGGACAGGTAGGGTGTAAGGAAAACGTACCGGGTGTCCAAGGGTCATTCTCCCAATAAACTGAAAAATCTGCCTTGTTGTCAAACATTCAGAGTGACTTCTATTTCAGAATGCTTCCTTTACCCCTGTTTTCTCTTTTCTCTCTCATCTTTTTCAAAGCAATTCACTTTTGATTTCAAGAGTGTGGTTCCAGCTAATTAATCCTGGGGATTATTCAGTTGGAATCATATCTGACAGCATTAATAAAAACTGAATTGCTAACAGTGTGCTAATGCTGTCCTTTTAGCCCTGTGATAAAGGTACACAACTGAATTCTGTGGTGGAGAAAAGGCAATATGTTTACATCCTTTACAAATTTTTCACCTTAAGCTCTCAGCTCATAATGATAAATAATGTTTTAAATATGCAGTTAGTGCTTCTAATTTCTTGTCTAATGGTTCTTTTGTAATTGCGTGGAGATTGTAGTTCTCATTAAATGTAATTGCTGAGTTTATGAAGTGCTGTTTTGAATGTACACATTGCACAGAAGACTAGTTTTTGTTTGCAAATTCACCATCTTCATCTTTCTTACTTAAATATTTTACAATCTATTTTCTCATTTCAAGTGGCACATCAGTAAACTTATTTTTCTGGCGCTTTGTGTGATGTATGAGTTCAGCATGCAACAAATCATAATGTGAAGAGATACTGCAGTGCATATTGCCACTGTGGTAATTCAAAAGTCTGTTGAATATTCTATTACAGATTCATATTTATGCTTCTAGTTTAAAAAAAAATGATTGAGCATAGCTAGCTGTTTTTATTTGTATGGAAAACAAAATTAGTGAGCTGTTTAGATATTTAACAGAAAAAATTGTGTAGCTCTTGGGCACACTTCAAAGTAATGTTCTATGAAGAATATTAGCGGAAAAAAAGTGGAATAACTGTAGTAGGAATAGATTTGGGAATGTTTGGTATATGAGTTTCCTGCTGAAAAACATTCTTTGCCAAAAACTTTCTTGACACTGACTCTTCATCTTTCTTAAAGGAGCTAAAATCAATCATGGTGAGCTTGTCAGTGCTGTACTACTTCTGTGTAGATTTTATTTGAAAACGTTTGAAGTTTTCGTAGGTATTTATCTGGTGTGTCAAAATGTTTTCTGTCAATAAATAAAACAGGAATGATTGCCATGCACTCGGACATGTACAAGTACACTGTCTGGCATGGAACTAGATTTGTAGGATGGATCTTCCCAACCCTTCGATCTGAGAAGCTTGTTTGTTGATTTGGATAATCTCCAGCAGTGGTGACAGTTGCCAGAAAATAAATTGTTAAATTCAATGCCACCACAGTGGCTTTTGCCTTACAAATGTGATCTGCTTGTTTGTGTTGCTCTGTTGATCAAAGCATTGCCTAAGTAAATTTGTGATCTCTCACCATCATTTTCCCATCAATTCATGATTACTCTCCTGCATTTTTTTCTACAAGCAGTGTTGTTAGGGACAAGCTAGAAATGTATCTGACTTGATTCTAAAGTCTCGGGCTTTACAAGTACTTCACATCTCTCTCAGTTTTGGACTGTGCATTGAATATAAGAGAAGCAGTATTCGTGCTGAACGGTTCTAAGAATGAAGGATGAGATTTTCAAAAATAAGTGATGATTATTTAAATAGCCTCAGCAGACCCTTAGTTGTGGAGCACTGATGAGCAGTTAGCTGTTGACTGTTTTTTTAACTCTCTTCTGTCTTGTCGCTGTATAAGCCAGTGAGGAAGTATGCTTCTGCCTATGAGCATGATTCAATTTCTTTGAGCCTGTTCTTTCCTTGAGGGTCTCAGGGTATGGGAAAAACTGAGAACAACAAGCAGTCACGTCACTGCATTGTTAAGATTGTGTGACTAAGTTTCCAAAAGAGTAGGGAAGTTCCCTGCTTCTTATGTTCCTTTGCACATATGCATTGTGCCAGTTTAAGGAAACTGAGGTGAACATTCAGAGAATTACCATCAAAACTGAAAGGTTGCATCCCTATCCCAGCTGCCTAAAGCTAACATTAACTGTGGTTTAATGAGTCTTGCTTCCTGTGGTATCTTCACATTATATCTAATGTATGATGATGCCATTTAGCCTCACCATGGATGCTGTTAGTGTTTTTAGACTGCTTGTAATAGTGTGGAAAGTTCTGCTGGTTTTTCTATTGCACTGCAAGTTTATTGTTTGGGGTTTTTTTTCCTAAGTCTAAAAGAAGTTTAATTTCTTGGATTCAAACTTTGATTAAAACCCGGGATTGGGAACTTACTTTGTTTTTCTGGTTTGTTTCTGGGCTTCTTATGTTGGATTTCTGCAATGAGCATAATGTTAAGAGCAGAAAGCTTTAGGCTGTTGCAGTACTTGATAGTCTGCATTGATGTTGGTCTTAAAAGTGAAAAGAAAGACACTAACATTATAATGTATGCCCTGGCCCTTTTTGGTATCGCTACTTGATGAACTCATACAGAATACTCAAGTGGGTATTTCTTCTCCCATTATCTTTTCTACTGATCTGTTCAGAGGATGGATTTGAGGTGTTCCCATTAGTTCTTTAAAGTACCAAGTAAAATCTTTGAATGGTCTGCATTTCAGGGGATAGCCTTGTTCCATGGCAAAGGGCTTAGTCGAGGATGGCTTTTCAGTCAGAGAACTCAGTGGAACTGTTTGAATATGGAGATGTCAGCGTGTAAATATTGACACCTGCATGCTTAGGACTTGAATTTTGTTTTAGGCAGTCAGGATGCTGTTTGTGTGTATAAGCAATGGAAAAGAGGTTTATTATAGCAGGGTAGTAGAATTCTGCTGAGAGTGTTTTTCCATCTTGTGCTCCTGAAACAGTGATGAAGTTCTAATGCTGTTGTGCAGTTTTCTTATATTAGTCTATACTGTTTTCAGTTTTATTGGCTTAAGAACATCCACTTAATCTAAGCATGACAGGCTTTTAGAAGCATCAGCACTCAGGGCATTAAAACCAACATACTTTTCCAAAACCACTTTTCAATAAAACCGGAATCCTATTTTGTTTTTGACAGATGAATGATGGACCTCTGTGCAAGTGCAGTGCTAAAGCCCGGCGAACGGGAATAAGACATGGCATTTATCCTGGCGAAGAGGTATTAATAATTCTTAGGATTGCAATTATGAATACAAGCTTACAGCTGTAAATTCCTGCTTGGGTTAATTTGAGGGGTTTTTCCCCATGATTTACAGGTTGAATAAAAAAACCCCTTGTTCAACTTTAAATCATTTGGTTATGTAACCTCATACTTAAAATGCAATACTGGTAGTGAAATCCACCTGAAAACTGTAGAAAACTTTTGCCTATGTTTGCTTAGTTTTAGGTTTGTTTGGGGTTTTTTTAAGATTCTGAAACATGATTATGTTAATAGAAAAGAACTTGTGATCAAAAGATCTGCTATCTTCAAGTGGATGACTATGTTGTGAAGGGCCCACTTTGTGAAGTGATTGCTTTAAAAGAAAAAGTAAATAGAAATCCTGCTGCTGAAAGAAGCAGAAGGCTTGTCAGGAGGCATTCTTGCCTTAGCATGTAGGCTTTATGATTTATCTTTGTGCTTTCTCTTGAAAAATTTTATTTTTCAGTAGGCCTTCTTACATATATTTACCAAAACAATCTTTTATTTCTCTACAGTTAAGGAGTTATGAACATTTCTGTGAATTATTTGAGTGCTGAAAATTGGCTTTGGTCTGAAGCTTACTATAAATTGCTCCAGTTCAGGATCTATTCCTTCCCATGTTATATCTAGTGTTCTTCTTGCAGAGGAGGGAGAAAATTTAGGAGAAGAAAACTACTATATATAAAACTTGCTGCATGAAGGCAGTTGCTCCCTAGAACAATGCCATCTGGGAATACCAGTTTTCACAAAATCTCCTAGGATATGCTACTTTTCACAGCATCCTGTAGATGAAACCGCCTAGTTTTGAACTAGCTTGTTTGCAGCTGTCTTGTCGCAGCAGTGAGAAGCTTATTTTGGGGCTGAAGAGCCAATGCAATCACCCTGCTTACTACATAAGGTTTGCAAAGTGGCCGGAGCAGTGTAGTGGTGAAGCTGTCTTGCCATTGCCACAGGCCAACTTTTGTTCTGCTGTTCAGAGCAGTACCCTGCTCTCTGCAGTGATCTTATTCTTTTTCCCAATGTATTCCAAGCAGGCTGGTGGCAGCCTCTGAACTGCTGCAAGTTGTATGTAGGGCACATGAAAAACTGGTTTTGTCCAACTGTTGAGGAGTTTAGGTCTTTACACAGGACTGCTTCAAAACAACCTGGAAGGAAACATGAAATCCAAGGTGTCTGGCTGCCTTTGGACCTCAAAGTCCAGCATTACAACCTTGTAATAGAGTGGAGTTACCAGAGCTGCCTCTGTGGTGATAGACTAATCCCTTCTCTTCAGGCCTCAGATTTTCCCCAAGCAGATTGGCTGATACCTGTCTATCTTGATAATGCACCTTGAGATGATCTCGTGTGATGTCCAGGCTCTTCTTCATAAGCTTTTGAAATGTGTTTCCTGAAACAAATTTATATAGGAGAGGAAATTAGTCTGGAACATAAACAGCTAACTGTTGTGTGTAAGAGAGATGGAGAGTTAAATGGGAAATGAAAAAAAAAAATCACCTTTTTTTGCTTTTGAGTAGCTTTAAAAATATTTCTTAAAGTGAAACTGGAGATAAGGCCACCCTTTCCTCCTTCCTAGAATGCTTAATTATGACTACCTGCTTTTATTTAATTTTTCCTAATGCATATTTCATGGCTATTAGAAATGCTTTATTCTCTCTTTTAATCTAAATTTGCCTTGACTCTACACATAATTCTACTTATCTCTTTCTTTAAGCCCATTAAACCGTGTCGCCCCATGACCAACAACGCTGGAAGACTGTACCACTATCGAATTACTGTGTCACCTCCCACAAATTTCTTAGTAAGTACTTTATAAATAATTCTAACTAGGACTCTGATTTTGTTTTTAGTGATAAAAGTTGTGCTGCTTCTTGCTTACTCCGTGGTGGTTTTGTTTGCTTTTTTAAGACAGACAGACCTACTGTTATTGAGTATGATGACCATGAATATATCTTTGAAGGGTTCTCCATGTTTGCGCATGCCCCACTCACAAACGTAAGTATGGTCATTGCTACGTACTTTAGGTTTCATACAGGGGGTTTCTTTAGAAGGTGCTCATTCTGCCCTGAAAAAAAACTTCTCTAAAACAACAGTACCTGTATGCTACAAACATCTTGCCAGCACTGGGGACAGAGGAAAGATATTTGTGCTAATGAATCTCAGGTTTTGTCTTGACTGATTGTGGTAAGCAGTATCTTTGAACTGTGACTGAAGCTGTGATGTACATCAGAGTAATGTTCTTATGTGTTTCACAGTTTGGAAGTAAATTAAACCATAGAACAACTTGTTAAGACTGCTAATTGGATTTAAATTGGATGAGTGGGTTTATTAAGTTGTCAAAGTTTAAAAAAACTAGCAATCACAACAAAAAAAGGTTTTTTTCTTCAAGTGACAAATGAAATTTTTCAGATATCTATTCTAAAGGGTTATCTGTCTTCTTAAAACTTACCTAGTTGTATCCAATATTTTCTAACAGCTGTTCAGCTTCTTCAGGACCTAGCAAGTTACGATTTTTAGTAAAAGCTGTAGGAATATACAGGTGTTTAATTTTGTGTTTTTAAAGCAAGTGTAACAAGAGAAGGACATGATTGGTACCTGGCTGTCTTGCTTTTCTAATATAAGCTGAGTTAGCCAAACATGAATGGAAAATATGCAAATGTTTAATTTCTGTACACTTGAAGATTTTTTGTTACCTTGGTTATTTCAAGGTTTTCTCAAGAAATTCAGTGTGTGTTAGTTTCTGTGATTTTTATACCTATTACTAGCTACATCACCAATGCCACAACTCAGTGTAAGAATGGTTATGAACACAGGACTGGGATATAAGGATACTGGAACTGAGAGGCACTGAGAAGAAGTTACTTTGACCCCGACAGTTTGCTTACGTAATGGATATAATAACACTTCACTTTTGGTGGTCAGGGGAAGGGACTCCTGTTGACAAGTCAGTGAGAGAGTGGAGTTCAGCCTCTGGCATGGCAATGGGAAGCACTGCTGCCCAGTAGCATTAACTCAGCCTCAGTGTTCAACGCAAATTTGTCTCAAGGCTTTACATTTTCACTTTGCAAATGAACAAAAAGGAGCAATTTTGTTTTACTCACATTAAAAGAATAAAGAGACTCCCTTATCTTTATAATTTTCGTGTCTATGTGACAGGAAGGCAGAGAGTTATGGAAATCTTTAATATACAGACAACAAGGAAAAAACTTCTTCTTTGATATAAGTAGTTAGTGAAGCTATTAAGCTGTAAAGTGCATATGTATTTTTTATCGTTCCAGATAGGGGAAGTAATCAGCTACAAATGATTACTTTTTAATAGAGTTGAATACAAAGCCACGCTGTGGTGCTAATTCCTGTTACTAACAGGTATAAAACCCTTTGGAAGGAGTCTCTTGATGTCATGAGGTGATTTTTGGCATAGAACATAAAATCCGCTCTTTGAGGGACACTTTGGAACATACTTGATAAAAGGGAGGGAGCAAAAGGTAGTAAAAATAGAGATCTGAATACCAATACCTTTGCATTAACCAAATTTCTTTAGTATGAGGTCTTAGGTTTGCACAGTTAGGGTTATTACTGAGTTACTGCTGTTATTACTGAGTAATAACTGAGCAGCTCAAGTATTAGCGAGAATGGTTAGTACAGTCATAGGAAAAATTATAATTTTCATTTTGAAATACCAAATCAATTTTACAGTACCAACCACATGTTCCTTTACTGTATATTTGCTTGTGTACATGGAACTCCAGTTCAGGGAGATCTTAGTTGTGGTCAATTCTCTAAAATATTCAACTTACAGTTTAAATTATGTGTTAGTATGTGAGTAAACAATCCCCGTACATTTTTTAAGGCCTCACTGATTTAAGTGTGACAGATTTTCATCTGCTCAGATTCTAAATGTTATATTTAAATTCCAAGGTTTTGGTATGGTTTTGTATTCACATTTAATACTGTATCAAATTGTAAGAAATGCAGTTTTGTTTGGTCATTTGGTGCGGCTTCTTAATTTATCACACAGATATTTTTAGTTAAAATAGTCAAAAGTTTGACAATGGGCTGTAAGAAGATGCAAGCAGACCTCTGCTGATTTCATTGCAACCCCAGCACAGTTTAGATATTTATTTGTGTGCCTATCAATGTAAAATAATCTTGGGTTGCTTGACTTTCACAGATCATGGAATTGTTCTAAGAGTCTTTTATACTTTTGAGGCCAGTGAATAGTAAGAGCTGTAGATATGTAAGGGAAAATAAGGCATTTTTGCAGCCTTTTAGGAATTTAGCATTTTTTCTCTGAAAATCTCCTTTAAAAAAATGAAACACCTTCAGCAATTTATGAACTGTAAAAAGGTGAAAAAAAGGAATTAAATGTTTCTCTTGCTAGCTAGTCGGGTGAAATTGTGAGAATATTTATTGCATGAAATTAGTATAAAACTGTAAATTTATCCCTAAGCTATTACATTATGTTGCTTTGACTTAAAACTGCATTTTTAATACAGTAGAGCTGACACAATTGACAGTGAGCTAAAAACACCCTGCTTTCAGATCACTGTATCAATCTGACACGTTGTGTCACAAACAACAAATTCACTTGCAAATATCCAAGTGGGAGAAGATACAGGTTGGCTGAGGTTTACAGGTGTACTTTTTCTCCTGAAGAAAATTTCATCTCCAGTAGATGGCATTATTTAACCTTCTTTCACCATCCCTCCTGTCAGCATTGTGTTTTATTACCGAGGTGAAGGCTGAAACTGGTGCTCCCTTTACACGTGCTTGTGTTCTTGTCTTTGCATGATCCCCCAGAGCAGCTGTTTTAGGAAGTGCCCTTTTCAGCAGACAGTAATACCTTTGCATACAAAATTGTATTAACTGTATAGTTTTTAATTCTGAATTTCTCTCTTCCTTCCAGATTCCCCTATGCAAAGTAATCAGGTTTAACATTGACTATACAATTCATTTCATTGAGGAGATGATGCCTGAGGTAAGGATAATTAGTCTAAAAGCCAGAGTGGGTTATGAGTTGTTGATGTGTTCAATGAATTAAACTCTTCAGAATCGCACCTTGTGAAGTCTCTAAGAGACTGGCTCTGTTCTGAATGAGTGGCTGAAACAGAACTTGCACTTACAGGTACTAGCATAAATCCATCTACCTAGGCTATCATGTATTAAAATCAAATAGTAAGAAGTGCTTATATCCATAGGTTCCCTTCATTTTGAGTTATATACAATATCTGTAAACTGAGTTAGGCATTACCCCTCTGTTACATATGACAAAAATAAGGCATATGGAGGTACTCCTTTGCCAGCACCACCTAAGTCAATGGCAGAGCTGAAACTTTATCAGAAGTTTGAAGCTCTGAAGATTGCTTATCAGTACTTAATATAAGCTGTTGCCAAAACAAATTTCCTGTGGATACAAACAAAGCACATTGAGTTCATAATCTTTTTGTTGTGGGTTTTTTTATTACAAATTAATGTCTGGTGGAGCTAGTTTGCAAAGTAAATTGCTGCAGTGGAACAGTGTGTGTAGGTACAGAAACACCCCTGCATATTAACTACAAAGATAGGATCAGTATTTAATTTAGTCACATATATTTACATTTTTCTTTCTAGTTATCTCTTTTTTTTTGTTGCTCAACGGCATCTAAATATATGCAACAGCCCTGAAATTCCTCAGAAAGACTAATGTGATCAAAGCAATTAATTTCTTGTTAGTGAATGTACTGTGTTGTCTGCAAATCTTGAACTGAAACAAAAATGGCTACCAAGCAAAAAGGGGAAGTGAACATTTTGGGGGGCTTCTGGATTATTTGCAGACCATCTTTAATGATTTGTGAAATAGATTGTGGTATTAAGTTTGGAATTTATGGCTGATATCATACATGAATTTGTATCAGTCTGGATTTTTGTGCAGGAAAGTTTGTAAGTTCCTTCATTGAAGGAACCAGTTCCTCACTTGATGAGAAGAATCTCTTTTTTTTTCTCTTTTCATCCTTTTTCTTCTTCTTCTGTTGGCTATTGAGGTCATAATCCTCAATTTGTGTTGCACTCACATTTGCTATGGAAGTGATATGATACCACAGATGGTGATTTATAAACATTTAATATGAGCATGTGGGAAAAGTGACTTACGGAAAAGATATTTCTCAGAAATGTGTCATCTGCTTAGCTTGCTCAGGTGGAAGGGGTTTTAGTGCTTGGCAGATTATTGCAGACTCATAATTTCTGCCTATACTGTTGGTTTGTCCATTGAATGAAGAGGATTCAATACCATTCTTTCTTGACAATGCTTTCTGAAGAGACCACTGTGCTATGTTAGAGTAGGTGATCACAAATATATCAATATTGTTTCCAAAACCCAGTATCTAGTGGTTGGCAAATATGAAGACACTGGCTTTTTCATTGTGTTTTATTTAACTATATATGAATGGCATTATTTGTATTGCAGTATTATATAATTAGAATTTTGGTCTATTTTTTTGTTTCCCCAGAATTTTTGTGTGAGAGGCCTTGAGCTGTTTTCTTCATATCTATTCAAAGATATTTTGGAGTTGTATGACTGGAATCTTAAAGGTAACATTGCCTTTGAGAGGGTCCTCAAAATTACAGTGTAACTGCTGTCTTCCATAAGAGGGACAAACTTCATTTATTCTTCAAGAAGATTAAATTAGAGTTCAATAGTGTGAGCTGTAGCGATTAAAATGCACACACATGGCACTGTATTCTCACAAATAAACTAAATTCCTGCCTTAATCCAGATCTTTTATTTTTAATCAAACAGTAAATATTACTGTGTGTTTAATATTGTGGAGCACCATGTCCATGGTATTTTGAAAGCCAAGGTAAACTATTGTCCCTTTTTACAAGCTAACAAACAAGTTGCTCATACTGTATTTCTCTGCAGTCCAGTCGGAAAGCAGTGTCATACAGACAGCTGTGGAGGAATAATGTTATCATTATGAATTGATGTTTTTGTCTTTTGACAAGATGAAAACACTTGTTTCCGTGAAGACTGCAACAAAGGAGAATACTTTGTTTTGTCTAAAAGAGAAATGAGAGTATCAGAGGAATTACATTTCAGTATCTGTAGATCTGCTTGGGCAGGTGTGGAGATGCACCCTGCACTCTGCACAGGAGCACACAGGTTTAATACATTTTGTGTAGCCTTTGGTTTGATAATATATTCTAATACCAGTGTTGTCTTTCCTATCACTGCTTCTGATGGTTCTTTCTGTTTTTAGCAGCAGATACTTACTGGTTGGTTTAATTTTTATTTTCTTGAAAACTTTATATGATGCATAGGAAATGGGAAAAAAAGCAAACAACCACAAAACAGTACCAGGGAAATTTCCATGTTATCTTGGTTATGGTAAACAAAAACCACCCCACTAATTGGAGGAGATAATAAACTAGTGCTTGTACCTGTAAGGCTTAAGTGAAATAATTAATTGATTATATAAACCAGTCTTTTTGTATTACTGCTGTATTTAAAAGCACTGGGTTTTTTTGTTAGGTTCTTATAATTTCAAAATTATTTTAGATTTCTTTTAAATTGTCTGTGTGAAAGCTTTCACTAGAAGTTGTCTCTCTGTTCTTCTTTTTTGTTACTTTCTGGATTGAAACTTAAGCCCTAGCAAGTGTAATCACCATTCATTGATTTCATCTGCAGCAAAGTTGCCTCTTTTCTTCTTTTGCAAATATGTTGCTGTTCATAAATTTTCTGTAATTCTTTTGTATTTAAGGTCCTTCACTTGAAAATGACTCTATTTCCTGTCCCAGATATCACTTCATGCCACGGTTTGTGAGATTTCTTCCAGGTAATCTTTATATTATATATCCTTATACAAATTAGATCTAAAAAAAGCGTTTAAAAAAACCAAAAGCCAAAAAACATCCCTATCCCCCAGAAAAAAACCTCCACAAAAAACCCCTTATTGCAAGTCAAATGGTTCAGTCAGTGCAGAGAACTGGTGCTCCTACCTGAAGTCTTAGTGCTTGCTGGCAGTGCAGATGGTTTACTCAGAACTGGAATTCAGAGGGGCAGGCCAAGTCTTGCTTCCAGCGTTCCTCTCTGTCGTCATTTTAGGCAGTGCTGGGTCCTCCTTTTCCTGCTCTTCGATGGAGCTGTGGCATTTGAGGAATGCTGTTATCTAATCTCACACATTTCACATCCCCCTTGCTCTTCAGGGTACCATGTGGTTAGATTACAGTTCTTGATGTGCAAGGGTCAGCTTGATTGGCACCCCTGAGCACATGCTTTTCTGATGTTTCTTTATCCTAATGCAAGCTTAGACCTTGTAGCAAATAGCGATAGACAAAAGCCATCATTCCAAGGCAGTTCCACCCTGGTTTGCCAGCCAAGGACAAGATTCCGTGTGGAGCATTCCACTCTTTTTGAATGAAGAGTTTACGTAGGCATTTAACACATCCTAAGATACCAGGACAGACTTTCAGTTGATGTTAATGTCATGGCTCCATTGAAAATGTGTCCTGCTGACATCCTGCCAGTGATTGCTCCAGGAGGGTTGTGTGGACAGAAGGATGTATTTCAGCTGTGGGATTTAGGGTGCAGATGAAATATGGAGCAACCTTCATCAAGAGGGCTGTGACCTGGAGGTGCTTTCTGCTCTGGGCTTTGGAACTTAGTTGGGATATTAAATATTGCTGGAGCAGAATGAGTTTTGGCTCATTACTGTGGAGAGTACTGATGGCTAGATGACTGTATTTCTAATTGTTGTTCCTTCCTGGGTACACAGCACTGTTCAATCAGAAGCAGAGCTCTGAGGCTTGCTAGCAAACACTGATTTGGTTTTGCTGAAGCAATTTACAAAATAAGCCATCAAGCCACATGTGGCTGATTAACTTGACCTCATCACAAAATGAGAACAAGTTTGTCCTGCCTAGTTTGTGTAGCTTGAGGGTGCTTTCCTGTTCAGGGTTTTTATATTCTGACTTCTTTTTGTTTTTAATTTTAGTTTAGAATTCAACTCTTTCTGTGCTGTTGGGTTGTTTACTGATAAGGAGAGATAAGTTTCTATAATATGTATTCATGTGTACTGCTTCTTCTTTAAAGTCCCCAGCCTTCTAACTCTTTTTAAAAAATGTCTTTTTCCTGATATTTCTGCACCTATAGTTGCCTTTTAGCATCTTTTTGACAGTTTTTTTTTTTAATCAAGCTTTCATTTTTTATTGATTATTTTTTGAGATATCCTTGAAGATTTTTAATTTTCAGAGAGTGGAAATCTATTTCCTTCAGGTATGTTTGCAGAACACTACTTATGTCTAATCAAAGATGTTGGTACATCAGATCTCCACACATCCATCAGCTATCTCTTTAAAGATAGAGATGAATTACTGATTTCCCATCCCCTCTACTTTTTCTTCCTTACTTTCCTAACATGGTCTAAAAATAATGAGGTTTGGGATGTCAGGTTTTCTGCGTGGATTTACTTAGAGACAGGCCTTGGGGTAGCTCTGAGCTGGTCGTACCAGGTTTGCTGAGATGCATAGCATGCAGAACAGTTGCTGTATTCTTTTGATTGTCATAGAGTTTTATGATGATAAATATATTCACAGAGTAAAAGACGAGAAGAAACACATTTGAGGTCCCAAGCACTGCATATTCTGACCCAGAAGGGGTCTCCAACTTTCATTTAGCACAGCTGTCTATAGCAATCTGTCCACAGTCTTCAGTGGGTAAGGATACACGTGTATTTTAGTGATTGGTGCATGTGGGCTACCTCTTGCATAAGAGTACAATCCAGTTGTTGACAAAGAACAGTCTTGTAAGTAGAGTCCCCCTTTAATTGAAGGAAAGCTTCGCACATTTAAAAATCTGTCCCTGTAGCTCCTGTAGCTATTTAGAAGTATTTTCTCTTTCCAGTGAGGTTTGGGATGTATCTTCCCCACTTAAGATTCCCTCTTGGAGTTTAAGTGAGTTAATTGTTCTGAGAGGCCAAGTTACACCATTCCCTTCCATCATTTCTGTGCAATAGTGCCGTAATCCCAGCTGAACTAAGAGGAGGGCTTGTGCATGTCTTGTAGAGGACATCATCTTACACAGTGCTGCTGTTGTGCAGCAGCTCTGCAAGGCTTTTCCAGTGTGCCTGGGGTCACGCTCCTTGTGCTGTGGTGTCATCCCCCATATTGCTCTAAGGTTTTACTTCTGGTTTGTCACCATTTCTCTTTTGCGGGTGTAGTGAGAAAGAGAATATACTCAGTGGCTGGACCAGATTGTTTCTGCTCCCTGGGGGAGGGAAATCCACGTTTGTGCTCTGTGGAGATGAAACTTGAAGATTCCTCCATACCTATTGATTAACACCCTGCTATTAAAGAAGGTAGTTGGAGAGATGTCTGTCAAAATTAAAGCATTGTGCTAACATGTAGTGACTTTTTATTTACATGAGCAGACATACTGAATTTGAATAGCCAGTGTCTTCTGAGTGGTGATCTGTCAGGACCATCACTCACCTTTCCTGTTTGCATATTCACATCTGTAGCTGGCCACCTGAAGCCAGTCAGATTATAGTGTCTCCTTTTGTTACAAGCAGTCTGTGCTGTGCATTTTTCCTGGGGACTCAGAGGTATTTAGTAATTTTCACATGCCCTTGATTCATTTAGTGACAGAAGACAGCATGAGGCTCTTTAGTCTTCATTACTGCAGTTAGAGCATGTAAGCACTACAGATGAGTTTAAAGTGCAGGGATAGCTTGCTACATTCATCCAGAAGTATCCTGTAAAATTTTGAGTGTTCTTAGAAACTGCTGCATAATGCCTAAAGGCTTTTTAACTGCTATTGTAAAAAGAATGATAAAATTTTGAAAAGGAAGATATAACTGGGCAACATAACTGATTGTTCTGCCTACTCATTTTAAGCTTTATTCAGGCAAGTTAGAAACTTCAAATTTACAGTACAATGGAACTGTTACTCTCTCCACCATTACTGTTACTGCTAAAGTTTAGCAAAGTGTTTATGCATGTGCAGTATTCATCAGTAAAACATTTGCCTTCATGTTTGTCAAATCACTTAAGCATTTTCCATTTTATTTTGCTCATACGAATGGTTTGTGTTCTGCATATTTTCTCTTATGCTCATGCTTTAGGAGTGAATCTCTGAAATGTGTTTTATTTATTTATGGTTTTAAGATGGAGGAAAAGAAGTACTCTCAATGCATCAGATTCTTCTCTACTTGTTACGATGCAGTAAAGCTCTGGTGCCTGAAGAGGAGATTGCCAACATGCTTCAGTGGGAAGAACTGGAATGGCAGAAATATGCAGAAGAATGCAAAGGGATGATCGTTACCAGCCCTGGCATGGTAGAACAAATAAATAATTTTTTTGTTTTCTGAACAATCCAATGACATGTACCCATCTTGTTTCAGAGAGTTTGTTACAGGCTAAGTTAGAACAGGAAAAGGTGACCAGTGGCAGTCGCAGATTGCAATAGGAACAGTTTATTGACTTGTTCCAACCCTGAATTGTCCCCTCTGCTGCTCTACTGAAGGGCGTATTTTCAGATGGGCACTGCTTCAATGTGCATGTTAAAAGGAACAGCTATATTTTATGCATGCAAGACTTTCCTTTTTTCTCAGACAGTCTTTATGTGCATGATCTCATTCTGCTTTCCCAGACACAGTACCAGAGAAATAGTAACTATTTGCTGTTTACTTTCCTCTTCCTCTTTTGACCCCCTATTGACAGCTCTATTTAATGTGTGCTATTCTGATACTGCCTTGAATATGGAAAAGATGTTTTCTGCCTATGTAGTTTTTTCCACATTGTTTCTGTGTTGCTCTCACTCACTCTGAGGAATTTTGTGTACATTAATTAATGCATGTATTAATTTTCAATGCCTAGTTTGAAACCCCTAAGGTCTTATTATTTTTGGAACAATTGGTATTTTAAAGTACATGTTCTCTGAACACAGCTGCTTTCAACTCTGGTGTTTATGTGAATTCAGCCCATTATTCTGACTTTCACTTTTAAGAAATGTGGATCACAAGAATAGATGAATGTCCACTGAAAACTGCAGGGTTGTATTTGTATAGTTTGGTCAGTATTGGTGTCTTAGTAGTAGAGGCATACTTTGGACCTAATATTTGAGACTGACATGAAGCTTTCTCAGTAGTAATACCTTTCTTTTTCTGACTTCATTTTCCTCCTTTGCTCATAGCTCAAATCCTTAGTTTCTGAAGAAAAAGTGTGACTTGGTACCATGCCTAAGAAAGAATTTAGTTTTTCAACTGAAAAACCTGACCCCAAACTGCAGCCAGGGTGACATACTAAATACATTTTTCAAGTTAATAATTTAAAGTATGGCAGCATAACATTTAATAAACTACTTAACAAGCTAATAATAACTTGGGTCAGATAATTTTTCCCGTGATTTCACTCTGAGTAAAGTAAAACTTTCTAAACAACAAGAAAATTGGACTGTTTCTGGGAGCATGAAATACAAGAATACATGTGAACTCTCACTATGGAAAATTCTACCTTGGCTGCTTTAAATGAGTGCTAAACCAGAATCCCATAATAGAAAATGTTAGACAACTTGAACAGCCTTAACTTGCCTGTGGTTTCTATGATAGAAGGTACATGCTGGTCCACAAGTTGTCAGCATCTGAATGGTATACTCTGACAACTTCAGTTATTTTGCTGAAGATACGCTGATTTCAGCTAGCTGAAAGCTCGCTTTTTTGTTTAGCATGAAGGAACACATATACGTTCCTCCCTTGTGTCATGGAACTCTAAATGTCTGTATGTACAAGGCAGTGTGATTTGTGAGTGGTAGTGTTAACTCTGAGATCTTGTGAGATTTTTTTTACTGGCAAACTGCATTCTACAAGGCAGTGTTTTTAGAGATGCGTGGGGACATCAAAATACGTAAGTATAAAAGAAATCTGTAGTGCTTTGAAATGTCATGTTATAGTGGCATCGTTAGAACATGTTTTTTCTCTCAAGATTTCAATGACCTTCTTCTTAACTTGTGGGTTTTTCCTGTGCGTTGCAGCATATTGTAGTGATTATGAATGTAAGTGAAAAACAGAGTATGAAACTATTATCTATGCATTTTACAACATTAGAAGATAAAACAGTTCTGTTGGAGAGACAGTGTGAAATTGGCAACTGGCAACTAGAAAATGGCAATTCTTCAATTCAGTTATATCCACTTGACATAACAAAGTAAAAACACTAAATTTTGTTTTGCTGCACAGCATCTCTTCAGAAATAATAATTCCTCTTGTGATCAAATCTAGGTTTTATGTGTGTATTTTTGTTGCCCTGGATTTTTGTAAGCCTTCTGTTTTTAACCTTGGAGTCAGATTCTTTTCACACAGATTTATGTAAATAATAGCTGATGTTTACTTAACGGTATTTTCTGTTTTTCATTCCTTTTGTGATATGACAACTTTGATGAGCACCTTTCTTCTCCAGTGGGATGGAGAAGGAAGTGACATGCTCTCCAATCCCTTGTAGAGTTGGGACATGTATAAGAATGAGATAATGTAAATAAAATGTAATGTAAATTTCCTCCTTTCTGCTGAACCTGGCAGGTGTAAGAGCGTCTTTATTGTGTCTCCCCGAACACATATTTTATTTTATTTTTTTCAGCGTGAGGAGTATATATGTATATATGCATGGTGGAGAAGGGAAAAAAAACTTCAGTAGGGTATAAATCCCACTTAAACAACTAACAGTAGTTCAGCATTGTTTAAAATTATTTAACTTACTCATGGTGTTTGATTAGTTCAATGAAACATTGTGTTGGAATAGATTTAGAAGTTCACAAATTTTAGTCATCTTTCATACTTCATTCTTCCTAAAATATTGGTGGTTTTCTCACTACTACATAGATAGATATATATATTAACATACTTCTGTACTACATCTGCATGTTATTTCATGTTGTGTTCTAATGTCAGCAGAGCCTTGGTTGATGAGATCTAGAGTAGGAAACAAAAATAACAGCTCTCTGTTCTGCTAGAATTTCTTTGGTTTTGATGTGACTTTAAAGGCAAGCTTGTCATTATTGGATAGTCTATCAAAGCGCTTTTAAAAGAGCACAGGGATAAAACTCTGGAAGAATAACATCTAATTTGCTTGCATCCTGTCTGTGGGTGATCAATTTATACTTGATGTTTCTGTTATGTTGCTGTTTGNCATCTGCATGTTATTTCATGTTGTGTTCTAATGTCAGCAGAGCCTTGGTTGATGAGATCTAGAGTAGGAAACAAAAATAACAGCTCTCTGTTCTGCTAGAATTTCTTTGGTTTTGATGTGACTTTAAAGGCAAGCTTGTCATTATTGGATAGTCTATCAAAGCGCTTTTAAAAGAGCACAGGGATAAAACTCTGGAAGAATAACATCTAATTTGCTTGCATCCTGTCTGTGGGTGATCAATTTATACTTGATGTTTCTGTTATGTTGCTGTTTGTTCATTTAACCTTCAGAAAGGGCACTGGAGAGGAGGCTGGTGTTCACGATGAAATAAAAAACCATGGCCCAGCTACACCCCTCTCATAACTGTCAGTGAGGGAGCAATTGTGATTAAGTCTTGGAGAAGTTCTTCTGTCCTGGTTGTTATCAGCCACCTGTGAACAGCTGTGTAACTGAGTGACAAGAAGCAAGGCAGTGTCATGGAAATGAAGAGGAGTCTGGTTTTGAGTGGTCCTGAGGTCACACATTTAACACAGACTACATGCGTAGTGAAAGATTGCCTTTTTACACTTCTGAGTATCTCATTGCCTCTGTTTCAGTATCTAAAATGTGTCTGTATTTAATGTATTGATTATAATTGGTATAATTAAGTATAATTATTGTTTCATATTCTGTTAATTATGCTGACCTGGTTCTCAGAGGAGTGGTGTATCAAGGGGATACTTTTTAAGGGGAACAGAGATGGGAGAAGTTCCTCATTTTAATATTAAGAGTGGGGAGAACCAAGAAACAACTTATGAGAAGATAAAAACTTCTCGAGCTGGCTTTGTGCAGCCCCCCGAAAACCAGATAAACTTAAATATCAGGACTTTAAGCTCTTGTTTAGGGAACAATATTCTGTCTGCTACAAATCCTGGCCATTATTTTCTTCAGGGATTTTTTTTATTCTAATCCTTTTTTATAAGAAGTGCTGTGGGGAAAAGGTTTTGTTTTGTTTTGTTTACCCAGCACCTTTAACTAACTAATTTAAAAACTGATTCAACTACATAAAATCCTAACTAACCAAAATGGTTTTTTTTCCTCTTATTTTTTTTTGGCTGGGGACGTGTAACTTTATGTTCAGTCATCTTGTATAAAGGGAAGCTGATAAGCATTTTTCCCTTGGAAAATATTTCTGTATCTGAAAGTCAAACTTTTAAGTAAGTTTTTGTTTTTCTAGAATAGATTGAAATTGTGGCCATATATAGAATTGGCTTTGCTTATCCGTGCAGAAAATTATTCCTGTGAACAGTTCTACCAAGGTGATTTGGAGGGTAAAAGCTTTGTTCTTGACACAGTTTTTATTGTTTTGTGAAGAGAATGGTGGGAGCTATTTCTGTAACACTGAAACCCATCTTTGAGAAATTCACAGTGCTAAATGAGAAGTTTTGAGATGTGGGTAACTAGAAGTAATGCCCTTTTTCTGAAACCTGAGACAAGCAAAATATACTGGCCTCATCCAGCTGATTGCAAAGTGGAGAGTAAGCAGGCACATTACAAAGCAACTTGACAGGTAAAGGAGAAGTTGTTTACTTGGAGACAAACTGTGCACCTTCAGCTGAGTTTTTAAATATGCTGGGTAACTGATCAAGAGCTCTGTGAGCAGTATGTCTGCTACAGTGATGTGCAATTACTTACTCTCTGCATTTATAGAGCTGAAGCAAAAGTTGCCTTCTTTTGCACTGTCCTTTTTAACAATAAAAAGAACTTCTGTTTTGAGCTGTCAAAAGGGCAAAAGTCTCCTCATTATACAAGACTGTATTCCTCCTTGTATACATCAGCCTAGGAGCCTTTTCTGAGAGTAGCATGACAGATTTTTTTGGATGCTGTTTAGTCTGTGATTGAATGAATCTAATAATGCCTTCATTTGCTTTGGGAAATCATGAACTAAAATTAGAGAGGTAACCTGATCTTAGAAACTGCTCAGGCATGTACATTCTTGGATGTCCCAATGCTAATCCTAATTTTTATTTCTGGTGTGATGCTTGACCAGAGAAAGTTGTTCTAAGTTCTTGGAAAGAGTTAAGGTAAATTTCCAGATGTTTAAAATTAAAATTAACAAGCTTTTTTTTTTTTCTCTTTGAGTGTTAGGTCAGTTAACTTTGTTTCAGTTATTGCTGCCAAATGTTTATAATAGTATTAATGATTAGTTTAATGTGCATATTACTAAACTTGGAATGTTGTTGCTTCATGTTTCCTGGATAGTGTGTGCTTGAGGCAGTAAATTTTCCACAGAGTTGTTGTCAATTCAGTTGTATTTTGTTTTTTTCTCCTAGAAACCAAGCTCAGTTCGTATTGATCAACTGGACCGTGAACAATTCAATCCTGATGTAATTACTTTCCCTATTATTGTGCATTTTGGGATACGACCTGCTCAACTCAGTTATGCTGGAGATCCTCAGTAAGATGCTTTTCTTTTTTTTGTTTCGTTCAGGAACTCACTACTGTTGTCATTCGTGCCTTAAATAGAGCTTGGTTATGTGCTTAGTTGAGTCTGATATAAAGCTTAGCACTTCTGACATTGGACACAAGCTCCTGCAGATTAGAAAATATGAGGAATAACTTTTTCTCTGGAATAATTCAGGATCTGCTGAAGTAAACGTGCATGTATGTGCAGTATGATACTTCTTAACCTGAGAACAGCTGTTCTGGGTCCAGCAAAAGGTGGTTCCTCAAGCTCCACATTATTTCTTTGAGGGGCCAGTGGTGGGTTTTCAGAGAGAGAATAGCGTAACAGGAAGGCAGAGAGGGAGAAATGGTTACCCAAGCTTCCTAATGTCTGTAGCATGTAGACTCCTGAGCTAGAGGATGTATTTAGGTCATTTTGTTGAACAGCCCTGAATGGATGTTTTTAAATTTCTCAAATCACTGTTTGAATCTTTTTGTGCTACTGACAGGGAGAGGATTTCAGGTAATCATTTAACCAGTACTATTGTGCATCATATGCAAAAGGATTGATTTTTATTTGAGAGCTGCTACTTGATTGTTTAATTAGGTATTCTTCAGGTCTCACATCTAATGAGGAATAATATAGCCATTTTCTGTTTGATTTCTTCATTATGTTTGTTTCTTGCATATTGCTATGTCCTACTTAATCACCTCTTTCTGTGTTTTGAAGTGTTTCCTAGCTTGGAAGCTCTTGCACCCATGCTACTTTTCTCTGTACTTTTTATATCCTGATAGAGTTTGGGAGGAATGTAGAGAAAGAGTGGAGAGGGAATCAAGACTTCAGGCAGAGCAAGAAATACTCTTTCATGTTTCACTGTGGATTGATGAAGGGACACAAAAGCGATGACTGGATTTTGTTCCCAATTCTTTTCTTAACCTCTGACAATTTCAGAGAACTCTTCCAGTGAGAGGGACATCTGCTTTCTGCATAATGACAGTATAGAGCCTGTCTCTGGTGCATGTGTAGTTACGGTTGTCTTTTTCCTCACTGCTGTGGTTTCGGAATGGTATTCCCCAATTTAGTACTCCCACTAAAAAGAGAACCACAAGCTGCTCCCTTCCCCTTCTGCTGAGAGATGCAAAAAGGCAGAGATCATGAGCTGAGAGAAGAATGATTTACTGGAAACAGCAATGAGATAAGAAAACAAACAGTAACAGCAACAGTACTAATAACAAAAATGTAGAAAGAGAGGGTGATTTATGTGCAAAATGCTCACTAGGTCTGCATTTTTGAGGCCCAAACACTCATGTGCATGTGTGACAGTTGTATTCTTTTGCAGCTGCTTGCTGAGAATTTTAAATCTAACATGGCAGGAAGTGGGAATATTGAGTTCTTATCCAGATAATAAAACTTTTTTCTTCGCTTTGATCATGAGTTTTAATCCTCTTTATCTTTTAGTTTTCTTGTCCATCAAAAGGAAATAATTAGACCCAAAAATATAAGAATTATCTCTACTTTGATGCTGAATTTATTAGTATTTGTAAAGTTCTAGTACTTTTCATTGAAAATAGTATAAAGAGACAAAAATTATTCTTCCCACACCTTTTGATTTTAACTTTCTTTAAAATTTAATTGTGGGTTTGTTTTTTGGTTTGGGTTTTAACCTCAGAGCTGCTTACAGAACGTAGGTATGTTTTGTTTTTCAAAGCAACAAAGCATTTTTTGTGAAAGACCTCTGTGGTGCCATCGTAAATGTCAGGCTTAACTCTGGTGTATGTGCACCCAGAAGAGATTTTCCTCTAATGTGTCTTTTCTTTGTGATGTTCTAATACAAAATTTTTTCTAATGGTAATATATTTATTAATTCTCAAACTTAATTGCAATAACAAAGCTTGTTTCACCCTTATCAATACTAGTAGAAAAATGTGTATTGTAGATCACGGTTTCAGGTTCTTGTTTTTTGGATTGAAACCTCCTTAAGGCATTTGTTCTTTCCGTTTCGGCTGATTTGTTCATTAACTCATTTTTCTTTTTTTGGATGGTGATTTGTCAGAAATAGATGTGCTATTCTGCAGATTCCAAAAGTGTGGTGAATGGAGCATGAGAAAAATCTATGGATTGACCATTTCAGATGTGTTTGTAGACTGAAAAAATATCTCCAGAGGCAGAGAGTATACATTCAAGAATGCTGCAGAGAAATAGCTAGGGGAAAAATGTCAATAAAAAGATTTGTTTATGTATCTGTGAATGTGGGATGCTGGGAAGATTATGAAATAGTAAAAGAGCTGCTGCTTCATTGACTTCATTGACTGCTAAACCACTAATGTGAAAACTTCCTAATAAAACCACTGCTCTGAGTTGGTGCTGAGGAGGATCTTCTTCTATAATGTAAATACGAATAAAAAATAAATAACTTAGGTAAACTTCTTTCCTCTGGTCTCTAATTCCCTGCTTCCTATTCAAAGTCTGATTTTATGGGTTGTCCTGAAAAAACTCTACAGAGGTGACATTTTGAAGGTAACATTGTTTCCTAAGGACACAAGGTCCCTGTCTTGATTCTCTTGGTTGATCCTCCCATTGTAAGTTTTGAACCTGTTTGTCAATTGCAGCTGAATATAATGGTGGGATGTTGTCTTCAAATGGAGTCAGTTCTTACAGGTTTGGTGAAAGTTTGTGCTAATTTGCTGAGGGCCTCCCACCGAGGAAAAAGTTGTTACTGAGGTTCATGTGTAATTAGACACCCCCAAAATAAGAAAAGGCTAGATGGTTGGAGAAAACCAGAAAATTTAAGCATGTGCTAATCGCAGAAATAAGTTGAATTGCTGATTCCATTCAGCACAAACCCATAGGGAACAAAACGTTCATTTCACTTTTCACAGAATAACTTCATGTTGCATGTGGCTTGTAGAGCTCTTCCTCATGTGCTTCACTGAAATGTTGGAGCCAGTGTAAGGACAAACACTTCCTGGGAAAGCGTGCTACTGCTTTGCAGTGAGTGATAGGTAAACCGTGCGGAGAAGAGGGAGTTTTCACCTGCCTGAATTGAGTTAAGCTGCAGGCAAGCCTTTTCAGCATGCAGAGGTGGCCCTTTGGAGAGGATGGGTGGGTATCTGGGAGACCTGGAGTCTGCCCTGATCTTTGCTGTTCTTTACCTCACTGCACACTACTGCCTCCTCTCTGCTACTTGGCCCACCCTGCTGGAGCAGCTACAGAGACTACTACTGTCACTTCTCAGAAAATGCTTTGAAGATTATTTTTTTTCTGGAGCAAAGAGATGCTTGTAGACATTCCATGTGCATTGTTAGCAGCTGCTGTGTTCATAATGACAAACAGGGAGAGATTTTTGTTTATTGACCAAGATACATGTTTTCTGGTTTTGTCCTTCAGGTACCAAAAGCTGTGGAAGAGTTATGTGAAGCTGCGTCACCTACTGGCTAATAGTCCCAAAGTCAAACAGGCTGATAAACAGAAATTATCACAAAGAGAGGTATTTTGGACTTTCCTGTGACTGATAATTGAGCATTGTAATTCGGGATGGAATAAAGCCATATGACTGCCCTATTTATGGAAACAATAGAAATCCTTTACAAAAGATTTTCTTTCCAGACTCTTAACACAGATTTTATTTTTATCTATGCTTGTTATTGAATGGGGTTTTTTTCCTTTTTTCAGCTGTCAAACTACTGCAAGTTTTTTACCCAATTATAGAAATTATTGTTATGGAACCATAACTTCTTTATAGCTGTTGCTGTTAATGGTTTCAAGAATTAGCATAGAGAAGGACTTTTTATTTCATAATGTACTTTTAACTGGCTCATAATTTTAAACATTTCTCTGCTGAGATAAAAACTGCCACACTTGTGTGCATGAACCGTAATTTATTAGGTGGTACAGTGACATTGCTTAAGATCTTTGACTTGAAATCATCTGGTTGTTGTATGATAGACAAGATATTTTTCTCTTTTTGTTTTTACCCCAGAAAGAGATGAGCAATAAGCATTTTCTAAGTGCAAATGCTCAACCAGTTGGAAATTAAAATCAGAAAAACAAAGACTCCTAAATATAGCCTAAACCAGCTTATCTATTTCTACAAACCCTTGGACTGAAGCTTTGAATTTGTGTGGTGCCTGTCTATCGAGCACTCTTAATTTGACAGCCTACGTAAAGAATACATGAAGGAGAAATTAACTTCTTGAGTACTGGATGGTATTTAATTAAATGGTGTTGTATTTTTATTTATTGATTAGAAACCCTGATTATTCATAAAATCATAGACTACCCTGAGTTGGGAAGGACCCATGAGAATCATGGAGTGCAGTTCCTCAGACTTCCCCAGTTTATTGTGTACTTTTGGTTGCAGTAAGTGTTTGATACATGTGACTTTGCACTTGATTTTTTTAATTGTTGCAAAGCATAACGTGCTGTGCAAGAGTCTTAGTAAACATTTTATTTATGTTGATATTAAATAAACCTTCGGCTTCCTTACTTGGAAATAAAAAAAAAAAAACCACAAGATTGTGACTGAACTGTGCCACAGTTGTAAAGGGAAAAAAAAAGATTTGTTCTTAGTGGATATGATTTTGTTTGCCACAACTACACTCAGAGCAAGTAGAATATCATTGCTTTATGGGCATCTTTTCATTAGGGTGTAATGGATGACTTATTTGTAAAATTGTAGTAGATTGTTTGTAAGGCAGTGATCATATTTTGCTCCAGAAGATAAAATGTTCCTTTGTTATTTAGCACTTGCTGTGTGGACTGCTGGTTTTTGTTTCTAGACTGTATTATCTAGGATAACAAGTTTTACAAGTAGTTTGCCAACAGGGAGGCATACAGGGCTGAAGCATAAGCTTTATGTGAGGATAATCTATATATTTGCCAGTGGAGGTGTCTGAGAAGGAGCTGTAGGATTGTACCTCGCTGGTACATAGGCTTTTAAAGATTATGGATCACGTATTATGGAGTGCTCCTGAGCCAGTCAGACTGAAATACAGCCAGGTCTGGCAAACACTGTAGCACGTGTCTCAGGAAAAACTCAATGACACACCTTCGACAATGCACAAGGGGTGCAGTGCTGGCATCATCTCTGTTCCCTCTGCCATCAGTCATCCACCACTGTGAGGTTGTACAATGATATTATTTGTGACAAGGTCGTGCCTGGGGCTTTGTTCCTCTAACCTAACTTTGAGCATTTATAGCAGGTGCATAAACTTGGACCTGAAGGCTCACTTTGAAGTCAGTGGAGGGAGAAATGCATTTTTGAAGCCATTTATCCCCTTCATTGAATATAAAAGGAGCCAGGACTAACTAGCCTCCTACCCTAGACACCTCTGTATTGAGGTGTCTGAGGTTTGATGAATCTGTGTCTGGACAGATGCACCTGTTGGAACTACTCTATGAGTCTCTGCAAATCAGAAAACAGAGCCTATTCCTGCCCAGATACGTTATTAGGCTTCAAACAGCTTTGAGCAAGTGCCCTGTAGTGAAAAGGAGAAGGAGGGGCAGGATAGGTTGCAGCTTTGAAGAGCTTTGTGTTCTGAAGAAGGCAGAGCACTCAGGGGAGTCTTTACGGTTAGTTCATGCTGTGTGGGGAGCTTGCACACCCCAGGGCTTTAGAATATTGGAACCAAGTGATTCCGATCCAGGGCTGATTTATATTATATGGTGGGTTTTTTTTCATTTCATTTTTACAGAAAATATTTTCTTTTAATGATACTGTCAGAATCTTGTAATGAATTCTGACCCTTTCATGGTTTCTAGAGACAAACTGTTTGAACAACACCAAATAGCCACTGGTCAAGGCAAAACATATTTTTAAAAATTTTTATTGAAATAATATTGGTAGATTTCATCAGCATAGTCTCTGGGACTGGTGAATGCTGACTGCTTTCCAAGACTGGGCATAGGGACATTATTGAACAGGAACTGTTGCAAAGTAGCAAAGATGACAAAACAAAGCCTGTTTTGCTCCTCCTGAATGTTCAAACCAGGAGTACCAGAGTGATGGACTTGAACGAAGAGGTTGTTTTGTACGTCTGGTGAAGAAAGTGCTTTCATTGTAAGGACTTTTAACTGTCTTATGTATCATCTTAGATGTATGAGTTGGACTGGTTTGTTCTGTCATTCGCAGTAAAAAAAATGTAGTCACCTCTCTTCTCTTCTTGGTCTACCAAAATCCCCTATCTACACTGTATTCCAACACATCTGACACAGTCTGTGGCTGGAAGTTTCTAGATCTGTACCAGCCTTAGAAACTGCTCACCAAACCTGAACCTTAAATGGGTATTGTGAAGGCGCTGGTGTGCGCATTGCTGTGCTTTATTGTAGCAAGTTCTTCACAGGAGCTCTGTTCTCTCCCTGCTTAGGAAGCACTGCAGAAAATTCGTCAGAAGAACACGATGAGACGTGAAGTGACTGTGGAGTTGAGCAGCCAGGGATTCTGGAAAACAGGGATACGCTCTGACGTCTGCCAGGTGACTGAACCAGAGAGATGTATTTTCTTTCTTGATAGCTGCCATTTACTTTCGCAAGGGTTTGTTGTAGTTCTAGGCTGATGAACCAAATGGAAATGAATACCTCAGTAATACCTGTTGATTTAGGGAACTATTCTAGTGTTCTATCCACCACTTCCATACACACAAAAAAGATAATTTAAAATTTTCTGCCAGGGATTGATTAGCACACGGGAGAAGGGTTAGGAATGGCCAGCTTGAGGTTGGAGGTTTGCCAAATGTTGAGTCTAGTGTGGAACTCTTAATCCATCAATGGGGTTGGTTTTAGATATTTTATATTTTTCTATTTAGATAGCTTTAAAAAAAAAAAACAAACCAAGTTTTACAGTGAAGCATAAAGAAATATCTTTTTACTTGAAAGAAAAGAAAGTAAAAAACCTAAAACCCCATCACAACTAACTTTGGATTCAAACAGGTGAGCCATAGTAGAAAGGTATCTTTCAGATACTCTGTTTCATATCATGATATCTCCAAGGAGCATATCTCTGTCAGATCCTATTCTGAAGCAGTTGACAGCCAGCAGCTTTGTGATATGATAAAAATAAGTGCAATTTTTATATAATACTGTATTAGTAAAATTCAAGTAGTTGTAACAGCCAAATAATTATACTAGAGATATATTTGCATTACGTTTTAGCTCTTGTTTTGGAGATGTTATTTAAGAGTTAAATGCATGCAACCTAATATTAGCTTACCAGTGTGAAGTATAAATTAGGGGGGTTGCTAGGCATAGGTATAGGTAGAAATTCTGCTGTAATCTTAAAAGTCTGGTGAGGCTGAAGGGGAAATTCTAGAGTGAGAGAAGTGCTAATAACTAGGATTGCTTTCCTTCTGTCTGAAACATTTCTTGTGATTCTACTGTTGCTTCTGAAGTGGAAGGAGAATGGTGGCACAGTATCTTCTCACAAAGCTCAGGAAAATTACAGCCCTTTCCTAATTTTTTCTGTTGTAAACTGCATCTATTTTTACAGCTTAAGTAAACAGTGGAAATTTCCAATTTAGGCACTTTGAAGCCATTCTGTGTTATTTGTTACATATTTTGTGATCCATCTCTTAATGTCTTGGATATTCCTGTTTCCTTCTGTTGTTGAAGGACAGCAAAACACCAAAGAATGATAAAAGTAAAGCTATTTCACATTTTTTGTGCCCATCTGCAACTGTAACATCTAAATCAGCCAGTTCTGGTCTGAAGGTCCTTTGATTTGATTTCTTTGTGAAGCCAAGAGCAGGCAAATGTGTGTCTGTAAAATGAAAGATTGCTGCTGTTGCTACATGCTTTCTCCCAGATTAAAGAAGACTAAAACTAAATACACGTAAATCAGCTCCGGGGGCAGAGCTAAAGTGCAGTGATTTAAAATTACTGCTTTTAAAAGCACTGCAGTTTAGAAGATTGAAACTCTTTTAAGTCACTCGTGATAGCTTATACTTACTCTGAGTTCCATGTAGCATTAATGACACTGGTCTTTTCTGTCTCGGAAATGAACTGCTTGAAAGGGGAGGAAAAATGGTGAGTGGAATGTTCAAAAAAAATGTAAAATGGCTGAGTTCTGACAGGCTCACTTGAAGTTACCCAGTATATCAAGTGAAGTACTTGGCCACCGAGTTGGGCAGCACTTAATACACAGCGTGGCAGGCTCTGGCCATGCTGAGAAGACGCCACCGCTGCTCCCCCTCTCCACTCACACCACTGTTGCTGGCGTGCCCCCAGCAGCCGTGTAAAGTGTTCAGGGTGAGGAGAGACATCATGCATTCCAAAATCTTTCAGCTCACCTGCTTGGGATGATTAACGCAATGTGGGTGGTCGGTGGGGAGGCCGCCGCGTTATTCCGGAAAGCGTCCCTGGCCAGGAATGGCTCCGGCGGTGCCGTTCAGCACACTAGCACGCCAGCTGTCACACCCGTGCAGATGTAAGCACGCAAGCACACGCTCACACTGAGCTGGACAGCTCAGGCGTCACCAGAGGCAAAGAGGCAGGAGGGGCTCTTTCTACAGAGCTCCGAAGGGTTTATTGCCAAACCGCAACAAAGGTGTCCATGGATGAAAGAGGCCAACCTGAGCTCCATGACAAACTTATTTAGGGGTACAGAAGGGAGGCGGGCAGAGCACCAGTGACCAATGGTCTGAGGGTGCAGGGGCGGAGAGAAGGCGGGGTAATACAACACGCACTGGGGAGAAGGAGGGGGCGGAGTGGGGCCTGGATTACAACCTTTTAAGGGATACAAGGGGCGTGTGGCCAGCGGGCCAACCAGGCAGACCGAATCTGAATAGAACCACAAGGCCTGATGAGGGAGGCTTCTCTCACCCTGACTTGGGGTGATTTTAGACTTCAGATCTAGCCCACCAGCGGGCCCCTCCTGCACCTGAGCTCTTTGGCCCCTCGGCCATCACAGCTGCTGGCTCAGCCGCCGCAACAGATGATGGCACTACCTGAGGGCACTTGAGAGGGACTCTGCCTTGCCATGTTAGCTGCAGCAAGAAAAGGACATGCAGAATATTTAAACTCATACATATTTTAAAAACATCTCTTCTAAAGAGAGAAATACAGAAAACATCAGAAACATTGAATAACCATAGTCCAAGATGATGGACGTTGATTGAATCAATCAATCAAGTGGTTAGTGCCAGGAAAGCAGCATTTTGTCAATATAACTGCAAGAGTCAAATAAAGTCCTCTGTGCTCCCAGGGGTCTGTCAATTCTTTGTTCACTGCACCGCAGCTGAAAGAAGTCTAAAACTTGGTATTTCAGTCCTCAAATGCAGGGACACGTGTGTTGGTGTAAAGAATGTTAAACATTGCTTGAGGAGACTCTTTCTGTTTAGTACAGTGAAGCATAGAGGCAGGGATGCAGAGTTGTCCTGTGAAACAGTTTTGGGTTTGGTTCTTTTGGTGTTTTTGGTTAATTCCTTCTATGAAGGAACACATAGGAAGCACACTTGTACAGTTTATATGGAGATAAAAGGAATGTTATTAAAAATTACCCCAAGAAAACNTTCTGTTGTTGAAGGACAGCAAAACACCAAAGAATGATAAAAGTAAAGCTATTTCACATTTTTTGTGCCCGTCTGCAACTGTAACATCTAAATCAGCCAGTTCTGGTCTGAAGGTCCTTTGATTTGATTTCTTTGTGAAGCCAAGAGCAGGCAAATGTGTGTCTGTAAAATGAAAGATTGCTGCTGTTGCTACATGCTTTCTCCCAGATTAAAGAAGACTAAAACTAAATACACGTAAATCAGCTCCGGGGGCAGAGCTAAAGTGCAGTGATTTAAAATTACTGCTTTTAAAAGCACTGCAGTTTAGAAGATTGAAACTCTTTTAAGTCACTCGTGATAGCTTATACTTACTCTGAGTTCCATGTAGCATTAATGACACTGGTCTTTTCTGTCTCGGAAATGAACTGCTTGAAAGGGGAGGAAAAATGGTGAGTGGAATGTTCAAAAAAAATGTAAAATGGCTGAGTTCTGACAGGCTCACTTGAAGTTACCCAGTATATCAAGTGAAGTACTTGGCCACCGAGTTGGGCAGCACTTAATACACAGCGTGGCAGGCTCTGGCCATGCTGAGAAGACGCCACCGCTGCTCCCCCTCTCCACTCACACCACTGTTGCTGGCGTGCCCCCAGCAGCCGTGTAAAGTGTTCAGGGTGAGGAGAGACATCATGCATTCCAAAATCTTTCAGCTCACCTGCTTGGGATGATTAACGCAATGTGGGTGGTCGGTGGGGAGGCCGCCGCGTTATTCCGGAAAGCGTCCCTGGCCAGGAATGGCTCCGGCGGTGCCGTTCAGCACACTAGCACGCCAGCTGTCACACCCGTGCAGATGTAAGCACGCAAGCACACGCTCACACTGAGCTGCATAGCTCAGGCATCACCAGAGGCAAAGAGTCAGGAGGGGCTCTTTCTATAGAGCTCCGAAGGGTTTATTGCCAAACCACAACAAAGGTGTCCATGGATGAAAGAGGCCAACCTGAGCTCCGTGATATCTTATTTAGGGGTACAGAAGGGAGGCGGGCAGAGCACCAGTGACCAATGGTCTGAGGGTAAAGGGGCGGAGAGAAGGCGGGGTAATACAACACCGAGGGGGGAGAAGGAGGGGGCGGAGTGGGGCCTGGATTACAATCTTTTAAGGGATACAAGGGGCGTGTGGCCAGCAGGCCAACCAGGCAGACCGAATCCGAATAGAACCACAAGGCCTGATGAGGGAGGCTTCTCTCACCCTGACTTGGGGTGATTTTAGACTTCAGATNGTGATATCTTATTTAGGGGTACAGAAGGGAGGCGGGCAGAGCACCAGTGACCAATGGTCTGAGGGTAAAGGGGCGGAGAGAAGGCGGGGTAATACAACACCGAGGGGGGAGAAGGAGGGGGCGGAGTGGGGCCTGGATTACAATCTTTTAAGGGATACAAGGGGCGTGTGGCCAGCAGGCCAACCAGGCAGACCGAATCCGAATAGAACCACAA
Organism: Platysteira castanea; assembly: GCA_013397175.1. Classification (NCBI taxonomy): domain Eukaryota; kingdom Metazoa; phylum Chordata; class Aves; order Passeriformes; genus Platysteira; species Platysteira castanea. Next base: position 187,063 of record VYXC01005981.1, read on the forward strand.
GGCCTGATGAGGGAGGCTTCTCTCACCCTGACTTGGGGTGATTTTAGACTTCAGATCTAGCCCACCAGCGGGCCCCTCCTGCACCTGAGCTCTTTGGCCCCTCGGCCATCACAGCTGCTGGCTCAGCCGCCGCAACAGATGATGGCACTACCTGAGGGCACTTGAGAGGGACTCTGCCTTGCCATGTTAGCTGCAGCAAGAAAAGGACATGCAGAATATTTAAACTCATACATATTTTAAAAACATCTCTTCTAAAGAGAGAAATACAGAAAACATCAGAAACATTGAATAACCATAGTCCAAGATGATGGACGTTGATTGAATCAATCAATCAAGTGGTTAGTGCCAGGAAAGCAGCATTTTGTCAATATAACTGCAAGAGTCAAATAAAGTCCTCTGTGCTCCCAGGGGTCTGTCAATTCTTTGTTCACTGCACTGCAGCTGAAAGAAGTCTAAAACTTGGTATTTCAGTCCTCAAATGCAGGGACATGTGTGTTGGTGTAAAGAATGTTAAACATTGCTTGAGGAGACTCTTTCTGTTTAGTACAGTGAAGCATAGAGGCAGGGATGCAGAGTTGTCCTGTGAAACAGTTTTGGGTTTGGTTCTTTTGGTGTTTTTGGTTAATTCCTTCTATGAAGGAACACATAGGAAGCACACTTGTACAGTTTATATGGAGATAAAAGGAATGTTATTAAAAATTACCCCAAGAAAACTAAATGACTAGCATTGTAACAAAATCAAACTTCACCTACGCTTCCTAATTCTGCTTGGAGTTGTTTTACATTTCTCTGCCATTTGGAGATCCAGGGCGTTTTTTTCTTCCTGTAGCTGGTTATTTCCATCTGAGAGAAAAGGACCAGGGAGGGGTCCCTGGTCAACATCTGGCTGAACATGAGCCAGAGTGTGCCCAAGTGGCCAAGAAGGCCAATGGCATCCTGGCCTGTACCAACAGTAGTGTGGCCAGCAGGACCTGGGCACTGATTGTCCTCCTGTACTTGGCCCTGGTGAGGCCACACCTCGAGTGCTGTGTTCAGTTCTGGGCCCCTCACTACAGGGCAGACATTGAGGTGCTGAAGTGTGTCCAGAGAAGGGCAACAGAGCTGGTGAAGGGTCTGGAGCACAAGTCTGATGAGAAGTGGCTGAGGGAGATGGGGGTGTTTATCCTGAAGAAAAGGAGGCTCAAGAGAGATCATATTACTCTCTACAACTGCCTGAAAGGAGGCTGTAGCCAGGTGGGAGATAGTGTATTCTCCCAGGCAACAAGTGACAGGGCAAAAGGAAATGGCCTCAAGTTATACCAAGGGAGCTTAAAATTGGATATTAGGAATCTTTTCTTTGCAGATAAGGTGATCAAGCTCTGGAACAGGTTGCCCAGAAAAGTGGTGATGTCACCATCCCTGAGGGTATTTAAAGAGATCTTTGGGATGTGGTTTAGTTGGTGGAGTTTACAGTGTTAGTTTAGCGATTGGACTCAATCATTTAAAGATCTTTTCCAGTTTAAATAATCCTGTGATTCCAGCTCTGTGTTCAGTTCTCAAGAATTTCACATGCTTTTACTTAAACAGGAAGTTTTGCCATTGGTTAGTCTTAATTTTTTGATCTTGTAGTATTCACTAGTTCAGATTTTCTGCTGTTCTGTCATTAGTGACCTGCAGAAATCCACAACATTGTTTATCTGTAAATTATACATCATCTACTTTGTGTGCTTGTTTTTCTTGCTTCTCTCCATGCTTTACACTCATTTCCTCTAATCACACACAATCCTCTTTCTGAATTAATTGTGACAGCTCTCAGATTTTAATGCCCTTAAAACACACCTTTATTTTGAATATATTCATGTCACATCAGTAATAGGAATGATTAGAAAAAATGAGTTCACAAATGGTCACATGCATAAAATTCTTTAAATGCTGCATTTCTCCTGCATCTCTTTTCATTCTTATGCAAGATTTGTGATGCTGATATCAAACTTGCTATACTACTCTGATAAACTGTACTGCTTGCTTATTTCAACCTATATGCAACCGAAGTCAATATTAGTGTAGAATTCCTTCTTTGAAACACTGAGAGAGGGGAACTGCCATTGTTACAAAATAGAGTTGTTGTTTTTTTTTCAGTTTTATTGACATTTTCTCCAACAGAAAAACAATGTCTGTTTCCTAGACAATCAAACAGCAACATTTCTGGTATTTTTTAGCACATTAAATGTGTCAGACTACAGCATTTCAAAAATGTCTTTTAATTCTTCCTCAAAAGAAAATTAAGCAAGGCATTAATAACTGTGCTTGAAAATTGAGTAGCTACTGTTTTGTGAAAGCTGGTTAAAGTGGTGTAAAGTGTTTCTTCCTTAATGTAATGGGGCAGAGGGGAAGTAGTGTTTCTTGATTTTTACTTAGCATTAGTAGTGTTCCTTCATTTTTACACATAGCATTGTATTCAGTCAAAGCGTATTGAAATTTGCTGTTACTGGTGACCAGGTATTTTTTACCTCATTGAAGTTGCTAAAGTAGAAGACTGGATTTATGTATTTATTCTTTTAGTCTGGGTGGAGCTGTGGAGATAAAAACATACAATTAATTAAGTGCTTTGATAAGTGAAGGATGGGAAACCATGATTTATTTTCCCCCTCATTTGAACCAAACCAGTAAAGTGTTGTGACAACTGGAAAGTGTTTGTATTTTAGGCTCAGTCAGTTGAGTTCTCAGTACACTGAAGTCAAATGGTTTTGCTTGTTGCATTTGTATTTTTCAGCATGCAATGATGCTTCCTGTCCTCACCCACCATGTCCGCTACCACCAGTGTCTGATGCACTTGGACAAATTGATAGGCTACACTTTTCGAGATAGGTGCTTACTACAGGTAAGATGTGAAAAGAAAGCCCAAGTGCTTTCTGGTTTCTCTTCATGATATTACTGAGTTCATCCATAACGCTGAAGTGCACGACGTTGCCACAGCTTGGACAGACCTGATTACTTGTACTGTAGATCTTTCAAAAGTTTCAGTTTTCTCAGGAGACTTCTAAATAGTGATATCTATTGTGCGCATAGATATTACACCCACCTTTGCTCCCGGGATAGATCTGGATTTGCTTGTAATGTGTAGAAAGACAAAAATGCTGTTACTGAAAAGACTGTCAAATCTTCAAAACATGGCAGTTTTTTTATAATTCTCCAAAGATTTTACTCCCAAATTACTTTAAAGAAATGTCTTTTCTCACAGCTTTTCTGGTTTCTAGAATTTGTTTTCCAGGCCTTTTCCTACTGCAAGTTAGATTAAACATTGAACATCTTCTAGTATTTGGTTCTTGGCAGGCTGTCTTTGTTTTAATGTCAACGATAAAAATGCAGTGATGGAAACTTTCAAAATGTTGAGGCCAAACACAGAAACCAACAAGTAAATTCTAATCAAAAAGAGATCAAAGCGTAAAAATCAAATGTGTAAGTATTATTCATGTTTGGTTATAACAAATGTGCTTTTTAATACTTTATCCCTACACTCATTTATTTAAAACCTACAATCATTTTACAGAAGAGGAAGAACTTTTTAAAAATGTACATACAAACATCTGCTTGTGCATAGGCAATGTTAGATGTATAATTCTGGATTGATTGTTACCTATTTTATCATGGTGTATTCTTTTTAAAGTACAAGCAGGTTAAAAAAAGTATTACACTAAGTTATCTGTTCTGAAAAGCCGTAATGTGTCATCTAGTTGAGATGGAGCAGAATTTGAGAATGTGCGATTACAACAAACTTAATAATACTAAAAAGGAATTAAAAAGGACTTGGAGAAAGTTCTTATTGTTGATTAAATATGATTTTGCTCTCTTAAGTTTTATGTTTAGGAAGCAACAGACAATGTTTGAATAAATTACTGAATGTCTTTGCTCACAGTCTGCAGCACCAGTCCAGCAAGTGTGTCAGAAGTAACTTTCTGCAGCTTGCATTTTCCAGTGGGTCTCTTTTTTATATACAAGTTTTATGTGCACATACTTTTATACGAGCACAATATTTTGAGCTGTGTATGTGTAAAGAAGGAGATAATGTGTGAGTTTCCAGGATGGAGTTCTGAAAGCAAGCTGTAGTTCTATTTGCTGCTGCCATTTCTGCAGTGGTGGTGTCAGCAGCAGAGTAAGCTTTTGGTAATGCTAGGTGATACAAAGGTAAAACAGAGGACCAATCCTGCCATTCTCTTAATTTCCGCTAGAAGAGGGAGCCCTTTGTAGCCAGGAGGGAAAGAGTTCTGTGATTAACTCTGCCAGGAATAATATACTTGTTGTTTCATTTTTTGAGCTAGCAAAGTTTTATAGATATTTAAATAATGTAAATATGGATGGTTGAGAAGCTCATTTACTTGCTTAGATTTTTTATATGAATATTTATAGTTCAGTGTTAGAGTGAATATATTTTTAAATAAGCAAATGTATTGAAATCGGGTCAGCAAAGCTGGTAAGCAAAAGTCTTAGGGCAAATTGACAGTTCATGCTTTTTGTCTTCTAAACTAATTTTTCTTTAAAGAAAAAATGTTCAAAGTTAATTAGTGAAATTGATGATTGAGTATAAACGTTGCTTCTTTCTGACTGTTTGAAATAGTTCACCCTACATTTAAATTGCTGGAACCAAGTTTCTGATTGACTACAGCACTTTGTAACCTTTCTTCAAACTAAAAAATAACTATTAGTAGCTACCAGTCTAAGATAATGTTTTTCTTTCATTTGCAAGAATACGTCTAACACTTTTTTTCCCCTTATATGTGTTACACTATAGCTTGCCATGACTCACCCAAGCCATCATTTAAATTTTGGGATGAATCCAGATCATGCCAGAAATTCCTTATCCAACTGTGGGATTCGACAGCCCAAGTATGGAGATAGAAAAGTTCATCACATACACATGAGAAAAAAAGGTAGGGTACTTACACCACTAACATTTTACCTCACACTTAATCAGTAAGAACACCCTTTGTTCCATTTTCATCTCCTTGGCTGTTGCTCTTTTGAGAGATGCCTTCAGTAGAGAATTGCAATAATTATATGCAGACACCAGTGAGATCTTTCTAAAAGACAGGATTTTGCAAATTAGTCAATAAGTAAAGGGCTGAGAACAAGTAAGGGTAATAAATGGGAGGATGTATTTTCTTAGATTTTTAGCAAGTACTGTTTTTGTATTTGCTGCTCAACAGGCTGAACAAACTGGAATACATTTTGTAAAAACGTCTTCTTACTAATGTGAACGTGTGGTCTGTCTGCTGCAAAATATTCCTCACCCCTTTAAAGTATATTCAGTGTTAATGAAGTAAATTGTTTATTGCTTATGTAATGTTTGGAATGTCCTTGCCATGCAAAGGTGGTGCATTTATCTGGCTCCCTGAATGCAAAAATTCAATACTGTTGTAATTGGACTGCAGTCAGTTAGGCAGAGAGCATTGGTGAGATTATACTTGGTGTAATAAACCCTGTAAATAACAGGATAATCTTGTGTACAGCAATTACAAAGTAACATTTTGAGTAATTGTTTTCTACAGTTATTCAAAGTGAATTAGTGGCTGTTTACTTAATAGTGCATTGTTTATGTTTCTAGGGATAAACACCCTGATAAATATTATGTCCCGTTTGGGACAGGATGATCCAGCTCCTTCCAGGTAATGAAAACAGTGTTTGCAAGTAGGGAAGCTGCTGCAGAGGGAGATATTTAATAAAAACAACCAACTTACTGTCAGCAACAGCTTTGGCAAATAGTTGAAATGAAAAGTCATTTTGAATTGACTTTTATATTATGAAGGTGTGCTGAACCTCCATTAGCAGTGACATAGTAAATGTTTGGTCATGCCTGCAGAAAACGTCTGAGGAAGGTTTTAACAGATAATTCTATCATTTTTGTTGATCCCTGAAATGAGGAGGACTAAAAGGCTACCTTTTTTGCTTTCTGCAGAATAAAAAATAAGATTTGTTGTTGTTGTTATCAGTGCTATAAATTGGATTCTTCATCATGTTTTCTCACAGTAGTACCTTCCTGGCATGGCACCTTGTTAACAGGAGTGTGGTGTTGAACATGGGCTTTGCTGATTTATTGTTCCAATCTAAAGACAGATGCAAAACCCATTAATGCTGTAATGCAGTAATTCTTAAATGACCACTAAGAATTCTGTGCATATAAATATACTTAAAGATGTGGTTTATAGCCACAGGCGCCATATTTAGCTAAAGTTAAATAAACAAAGCTCACAAGCCTAATGCAAGAAACAGTTGCATGTGAGATCTCTTAAATGCAAGAACTAGATGGCAGTGTATATTTTAGTTAGCTAGTTGCTGTAGCCAGACCTTTCAAGAGCCATCATTTCAGAAGAAGCTCGGAAATAGGAGAAATTGAATTCTGCATAAATTATTGTTGCAGTGTTCCCTAAGTGCTGTTTCAGCTAGACTATGGCCCTTTTCTCTTCAAGCTTATTTGAGTCCTCTTAAGCTAACATGACATAAGGCTAAATTGCATTAATTCTTGTGAAACAACACAAAAATTTGTCCCATTTCAGAGAGATGTGTGTTTTCAGTTATTTTGCTGCACAGAGTTATTGTAGATTTGCACACACTGTTTTATACAGCAGATGAATTCTTTCAGTCCATAACAAAGGCCTGCTATTTCGAAAATTACACTAATTATATAATTGTTAGGGGAGTGAAAATTACAGTAAAATCTGCCAAACACTTGACAAGGATCTTCTGGGTTAAAAAAAAAAAAAAAGAAAAAAAATCCTGTGGCAATGGCCTTGATTCTGTTACAATCATATGTGAAATCAAAAAGGATGCTGCTTACTTGCTTTGCTGTATAGATCAGAAATTTGTATGTATTCAGACAAGCTCACATTCTTTTTCAGCTGCTTGCCCTTTTAGTCCTTTGAATATAAGCAGGCAGACAGCTTGAAGGAAATGAAACTTTATGCAAAACAAAGGTAAATCAGGAGCAGTGATGAAAAAAAATAGAGGAAATAAAAGGTACTAATAACTTAATGGCATGTTTGGATGCATCTGCTTGTATAGCCATTTTTTTCTTTTGAGCTCAGAGGAAGTCACAGAAAACAAGGCATTTAAAGGTGCTATGAAAAATACAAGTTCTTACTCCCTCTGCCATACCAACGATCTGCTGCAGGGTCATCCTGCCCTGCAGGTGTTGATGTTAATTGGGTAGAGCTCCCTAGTTGCGTGTACAAGGCTCGGAACAGGTTGTTTGTTTCAATCACCTGGTGCCCTCTGATGGACAGAGAAACCCGACTTCAGTGCCAGGCAGCAGTCCTGTTTCCTTTCCCCATTTTGTGATGCTCTGACAATAGCTCAGAACAGAACATAAGGAAAATTTGAAGGTGGTGGTGTCAGTCCTGAGTATCACAATTCACATAGTTGTTACTCTGTTTTGGAAAGGATTGTAACCCAGAGAGGGTGGAGGAGGCTGCAAAAATGGTTGTCATGTCTGATTAGCAATCAACTCTTGATTTTTCCTATTTTAATTGTATTGTGTAAATAACCAGCATGTGTTACCTAGGTTATGGTGAACTTTAAAATGCCTTTTTCAGGATTAACCACAATGAGCGTTTAGAATTTCTGGGAGATGCTGTGGTGGAGTTCCTAACAAGGTAAATGGGGAATTCTTCAACAGTTCTCACCTTTGTATGTTGTTATTATAGTGGGGTATTATACTGTTGTGTTTATTGAACTTTTCAGTGTCTACTTTCACTGTAGATGTTTGCAGTCCTGCCTGATATTTAGTCCTGCACACCCGCACACAACTCTCTTGGAAATTCTTTCAGTGGTGATGATAAAACAAGAAAGATTACAAAATAAAAACTTAGAGTTTCTGTTTCACGAAGTGCAATTTTAAATTGATTTGGGTTAGAGATTATTCAGCTACAGACAAGTTGAACTTCGTACCCTTTTTTTAAAGGAAAGATATTTTTCCTAGCATGCCATTTTGTTTCCATGGGGTTTTTTTTCTGTAGTTGCAAGGGAGAAGCGTTTATGGGTACTGTTGAATGTGTTGCAGTTCTTCTATTTCCAGTTATTAGGGCTGTAGCTTTCATAACAGCTTAAATAGTTATGCACAAAGGTAATTTACTCAGAAGTAATGAAAAAACTCCATGGTTCATCAAAAATTGCTCCAGTTCTGGCTTGAGTATTCTGAAATCAGTGAACAATACAGGCATATTATTAGATATCTCCATTGTTCTACTTACCTGAGTAGTAGAGGCAAACACGTTGCACAATGTAAAGATTATAATCTATTTTCAGCTGCTTTGTTCTACTGTTTTTAAAAGGTGAGTAGTCTTGTTTACTGTTAATTTGCTCTTTAAACCAGTTTGTTATAGGAACAGCAAAGCTGCCTTTATATCTCTGTGCTCTACTAGCCATTAGCTATGTGATATTAAAAACTATTAACCTATAAAGGTCTCCGCTGCCCTTAAAACTTATGGCCTTTTCTCTCATACAATAGTACAGGCTGATAGGATGGAAGACCTGCTGATTAAAATGTCTTGCATTTTTCATTGTCATTGTTCATCAACCATCAGTTCACTTTCTTAGCTAACTTTTGTCTCAATTCAGAAAAAAAATGAGCTCCATTTTTGTTCAATAGAGCATGTAAGCACCTATTTAAGTCTGATTTTTTTTTTGTATCTCTCTTAACTTCAGGTGCCTGCTGTTGTGAATTACAATGCTTGATTAGATTGCCTCTAAGTTTTAAAGCAGTTTTTGTCTTTAAATAATCTTGCATCCATCTCCATTTTCCTCCCTGTGTACTGGGTTAATAAAGTATTTTAATAATTAGTGCCAGAGGGTGCCTTAATTGTGGAATGTTGAAAACCCTCTACGTGTTAACTTTCTTCAACATGAGTTAGATAGTCAGATATGAAGGTATCCAAAATTATTTATTCATTACTCAGATCTTGATGGGATCAGTGAATAACTGGTTTTGTTTTGTTTCTCTTTTATGAAGTATCTTGCTAGCATGATGACAAATACCATTAAAGGCTGTTAAAAGCCTGTGATTTTTACATCTTCTTTTTTTTTTTTTTTTGTGGTATAATGACTTCACACATTTGATAAATACAGTCTGTTGAGTTCTGTTCTTTGTTTGCATTAGCATCTGTTAAAGTACTTTAAGAAACTTGTATAAACAGATAGATATCATGTTGGCAGCAGCATCACCTGAAAGCATAGTGTACCTGCAACACCGAGTTTCTCAGGGCTTTATTCCTCAGCATCCTCTAGGTGTCAGCTGTGCTGAACCTTCTGCTGCTGATAGACAGAAACCTGAGATGAGGGAACTGCAGGTTGTGGCAGGGGTGTAGATATTATGTGCTGCCCAGCAGAGGAACAGCACTCCTCCTACTCTGCTGCCAGTGCTATCCCATTGGATAGGACTGGGCATTGTTTGAATGTTTTTGTCTTTACCTTATTTAAAGCTGAGTTCCACTTTGGCAAGGGACCCATATTACCCACTAGGGTCTGAGGGAAAGGCACAGCTCTCTAGAGGTGTATGTGGTTCATCTTTAATCGAATGCTGACAACATCTGATTTGCTTTTTGTTTTGCCAGTGTCCACTTATATTACCTGTTTCCCACTCTGGAGGAAGGAGGATTAGCCACGTACCGCACTGCCATCGTACAGAACCAACACCTGGCCATGCTGGCTAAGGTACAGCTCCTGTGTGTCTCTGCGTTTGACATCCGTGGGTAGCATGCTAAGAGTGTCTGGACTGCTTCTTGAGGGAGCGGCCTGCTTTGAACATCGGTTTCTTTGCCGTGTTTTCTGTACAAGATTTGGGGTGCAGGAACCCTTTCCAGTTTGAAAGTACATTTTAAGGATAAAGGAGAACTTAGTGTTTTCTCCAAAGTGTGCTTTTGGGAAAAGTGATTTTTGCAGGCATAAAAATAAGTTTTTAGCCTGTGTTGAAGGTGTGCTTATACTTGCCTTTAATTTGCACAAGTAAAGAAGCTGATAGTAGAACTTTAGTGAAGCAAAAGAATCAAACTGGTTGTTTATAAGAGGACTTTCTGATAGAGTATGTAGGGAAAACATGGCAACAGGAGGTAGAAAAACTGAGGGGGAAAAATTTTATCTGCTCCATATCCTATGGAGTCATTTTCAGGTCCACTGTAGACTGTCAGAGTAGTCAGAAGTATGTTAAACAGGGTTTTGGAGAAGAGTTGTGTTATCTTGTAGGAAAATTTGAGATGCCTTAGAATTTTATTTAATTTAGTTCTGTGAATGACGGAGCTTTTTATATTCCTATATATGATACTGGTGCGTGGTATTATGATACAGAAAGTTGATTAAATCTCTATTCATAAATAGATAGGTATTCCCTTATTCATTCTTGATTTCGTTAGCTTTTTTTTTAAAGAAACAGTCTGAGACTTACTGATGTAATTGATTATGCTACACACGTGCACACACTGTCCACTGTGTACTGCTGATAGTTTTCAAGTTGCTCTTTTAATCTCTCCTCTCTGTAATCACACAGTGCCTTAAACAAGCATATCCAATCTTGAGATTTTGGCAAAAACTGCAGGATTTCTAACATGTCATCTTTTTGCTCAGCTCTCAGGCGTAGGGTAGGCAGTGAACATGATCATTTTCTTCCACATCTTTCTTTAGTAATTTGGATAAGCATGAATTGATTGAAACATTTCATATCAGGGCTTTGTTTACAAATATGGTATTGCCTGACATTTGAATTCATGGTACTATTTTTAAACCTGCATCAGGAAAGCTCATATATTCTTCAAGTCTGTTCTCAGCTTTATCATTTTACAAGGACAAATTTTAGAGGTTTTTTTTCAATATTTTAAAAACTGTATTTATATTAGATACAACTGTAAATATTAGATATCTGTATATTCCTAATTTTCCATTTTACGCTTTGTTCCTCTCATGTCTTATATGATGTTCCTGGTTTCATCCCCTGCAGTGTCATGTTGCATTCAATTTACTTAATATAATTCTCAGCTTCTCAACATCTCTGAAACTTGGGGAATGCTTTTAATAATTGAGGATCAAATGAGGAGTATAAAAAGTTTAAATTTTATATAAAAAAATTAATATTCTACTCTTACATTGACTCTAGGAAGGGCTCACTGTGCATTATAAAGTGTGGTGGAACATTATAAGGGATAATTCAGTGTTCTGGAGCAGTGAACAGGCTGCTGTTCATTGAAAATGGAAAACTCTTTTTGACAATTGAAACACGTCTAAACCATGCACCTCAAACCACGTAATTTCCAGCTTTACCTCTTAAATATACTCTGAGAGGATGAAGTTGAAAGTTAACAAGAAATTAATCAGTAGAAACTTACACCCAGCTGGGAAGAGCCTATTCCTATACAAACTTCGCGAGATGCACAAATCTCTTCTTTAAAAATCCCAATAATGGTTTTGTGTCAAAAAGATGAATATGTAAAGAGAATCTAGTAGCTCTTGCCTGCATTTCTATAGCAGAATTATCATATATTATAGAAAATATCTGACTTAATACCTGAGATTCTGACTGGCAAGCAGAACTATCGTTCAGGCAACAGATGAATGTTAATGATGCACTTTTGAAAGGAAGAAGGAAGCTAGGTGGCACTGCAGATTAAAATATCAGCCTTCTCTTGCAGTGGCCAGAGGATACCACCTGTTGATGGTCTTCGAGGAAAAAGCCAGATGTTGGATGGATTGTGTCTACCAGAGTTCCTATTCCTCACTGTTCTGCTTTAGCTTCTTCTTGTAGGCAAAGTCTTTTTCCTCAGCATGAACTCCCCTCCCTTAGAATGTCCCTTTGGTATCTCTGAAGGCTAATCACATGAGGACAAACTACCAGCAAGAAACACAATGCATTGCACTGTCTAGCCAGTATCAGGCTATTTTTCTGTCATGCCCTTGGACCTTCTCTTGAACTCATTCCTATAACTTAGCAGTAATGTTTTGGTCTGGCTTCCTTTGACACTTTGGTTTGATAATTCTAGTCTTTCTATGCTATCACACTCTAGTTGCTTTCTTCTGATAAACATAGGAAATTTTTTAATTTTAGCCTATGTCTGAACTGAAACTATGGAGAAAAGCTTCATAGTTCCTTCAGACCTAGTAGCTGCATAGTAACAGTGTAACTGAACTTTAGTGACTAAACTGGTACTCTTGTACTTCTAAAGCCATGGTTTTATCTCTTTCTACATGTTTTGCAGAAGCTGGAACTAGAACGATTCATGCTCTATGCTCATGGTCCAGACCTTTGCAGGGAGTCAGATCTCCGCCATGCCATGGCCAACTGCTTTGAAGCCCTAATAGGTAAAGTGTTTGTATTTGTGTGTGCAGACAGTTGTGTTTTATACGTGTTTGTGTGCCATGTTGACTGTGATGGAGGAGATGTGTGCTTGTTGAGTAGTGCTAGTATGAGTAGGCAATAGTAAAGCTTCTTACATCATCTTTGTCCCTTCCCCTCTCCTGCACATGCCATGAGTATAAACACGATGAGTGTGTAGTACTACCATGAAAATCTCATCTTCCATATCCTGGCTCCCACACCCAGAAGATGAAGCCGTCACTGCAGAGCTCCACCTCTCCTCTGCCAACATGGCCTGACAGCTGCCCCCTGTCTGAGGGGAGCAGTTCAGTCACTGTGGCCTGGCAGAAAATGAGCAGGTTCACTGCTTCCAGTAGTGCTTGAACAGACCTGCAACCTCAGCCCGGAATTTTAGACTGTACCTTGCTTTCTGAATGCTCCAGGCACTCCCAGCTGAGGCACCAGACTACTTCCTCTGTGCCCCGCTAGCCTTCTGTGAATTTGCAAAGTAGATACCTCTTAGTCTTTGCAATTTTTCTTAGAAATAAAAAGCATGGCAATTTACTATGGCTGGTGTAATAAAGCTACCCTCTAGCTGAGGGTGAAGGAGAGTTGTGTCAAATTTTCTGTTGGGCACTAAGATGCTGATTAGTGACTGGCTGCGCTGGTCTATAAGTTTATGTAACAGAAGAAATCAGGGCCTGACCACAGTTATCAAGCAGGAGGGTGGAAGTCTCCTTGGTTAAATCTGCACAAGCTCTGTTTTAAATAGCATATTTTTATGAATCTTTACTTGTTTGAGTACATAAGGCAAGCTAAATCTCACTGGTTTGACTTCGTATTCATCCACATGTGGTGTACAAGTTACTAGCAATGGGAATGGTTTGGACCTGATGCAGGTGTTTATGTACTATACAAGCTCCTAAAGCATTTTGTCTTGCTTTGAAAAGTAGATCATAGTTGGCTTAGATGTCAACAGTTCTGTGCATTCTGCCTTGGGCCAGATTGCATTTCCTCTTATCAAGAAATAAGAGTTTTCTTTTTACTCTATTTTGCTTTCCATGAACACTTTGATCTTTAAAAATAAAAAGCAAACAGAAGAGGAACACTAGATATGTATCTGTGTCTTTGTTCATAGGCTTCAGCTTGTTTTGGGTATAGTGATGAGAACTATTTGGCAGGCACTGAGATTTGCTGAGAGAGCAGGCTTGCTGTTTAACCTCCAATACAAAGTTGTTCAGGAAGTTAATTGAGCAATAAGATTTTTTCAGTGCTGTAGCTAAAATCTGGGAGCTTGTAAAGGAACTATAAAAGTATATGTGGGGTCTGGAACTCCTACTTGAGGCTCTTTTACGAAGTCTGGTGCTTCATCACAAACTCCCTGTGATGAAAATTAAAAACAGAAGTATGAGCAGGCTGCCTAGGACTTGTTTGAAATTCTGTGCTCTCATAATATTCCTCTGCAAGATCAGTCTTATAAACCTTCAAACTGTTCTCCAAAGAGTCCAAAGAAAGTAGTTGACCTAGTGAGGAATCAAAAGGAAAGGGCAAGGGAAAGGAAAGGCAAATCATCACGTTCTTCCCGTGCCTGGGAACATGCACTCCCTTACTCTGTGTTCTTGATGTAGCTGTGTATTCCATTTGCTTTTATGCTTACAATAACAAGTTTGAGATTTTCAGAAGACCTCCTGTAAAGTTAAAGGACAAAGTGTTGATACTGTATTTAAAGAAGTGCCTGTGCAGATACAGAGTATATAGGATACACCCAAAAATATGATAGGTTAACACAAGTTTTGCAGAGCTTGTTACTGATGGACATGTGGAGAGGGCTTGTGAGGGCTGTGTATGACGTTTAAAAAAAAAATACTATAATCTCCAGAAACTGGAGACATGCAGAGATGCCGTTTCCAGTTCAGACAATACATTATTGTGATACTGAGAAGACCTTGAGCTTTTCAATAGTCCTGACACATCGTTTATATGCAGAGTGTAATCTTGTTGGAAGTATAGAATAAGTGGCAATTATTTGCTAGTTACTGAAATGTATTTCATGGGTTTCCCTGTCTGCAGATATTGTTGTTGTGGTGTATCCTCAGCCAGCAGCCAAGCCGCACGCAGCCACTCACTCACTCCGCCACCAGAGGGATTGGGGAGAGAATCAGAAGGCTAAAAGCTGGACAAGTCATGGGTTGAGATAAAGACAGTTTCATAGGGAAAGCAAAAGCTGTGCACACAAGCAAAGCAAAACAAGAAATCATTTCACTGCTTCCCATGGGCAGGCAGCTGTTCAGCCATCTCCAGGAGAGCTGGGCCCTGTCACAAGTAACGGTGAATTGGGAAGACAAACACCATCTTTCCAAACGTCGCCCCCCTTCCTCCTTCTTCCTTGCAATTTATAAACTGAGCATGATGTCATACAGTCTGGAATATCCCTTTGGTCAGTTTGGGTTACCTGTCTCAGCTGTGTCACCTCCCAAGCGCTCCTAGTCTCCTCTCCAGTGTGGCGATAGGAAAAGCAGCCAAGGCCTTGGCTCTGTGTAAGCCCTGCTCAGCAATAACAAAAACATCTCTGTATTATCAACCCTGTGTTCAGCAAAAATCGAAAACATAGCCCTGTACTAGTCACTGTGAAGAAAATTAACTCTACCCCTGCTGAAACGAGCACAATTGTAATAGTTATCTGTTTACTGGAAAGTACTTTTGGAAATATATTGCATTTAGGTTAATTTGTTTAAACTTTGCTATTTAAAAGTATCATTTTCTATTACTGATATAATTATTTCAGGTTTTTCTTTGCATTTTATGACACTTGATTTATGCTAGTGTTCAACGTTCTTTAAAGTTCTCCAAAAAATAGGTGTCGCTACAGAAAGCATGCTTTTAAAAATGAATGTGTTGGAGATTAAGAAGTCCAAGATCTTTGACTTTCCTGTGCTTAGTAATTTTCTAAGTACTAATTGCATTATTGACCTTTGACATATTGGTCCCCTCATGTAGGAGCTGTTTATCTAGAGGGAAGCCTAGAAGAAGCAAAACAATTATTTGGACGTTTGCTCTTCAATGAAAAGGTATTTATGTACTTACATGATTTGATTTCTAGTTCAAAAATAACTTGATGTTCTTTCTTGTCCCTTGTTTTACTTAAGGATCACAAATGAACAGAAATACTACACCTCTTGTATGTAGTTTCTGGAAATTGAATTAGGACAGCAAGCTGTACTAATTCAGGCAAAAATCGTCTGTTGTTTTCTCAGGTGTGCTGTGGGTTCCTTGGCTTAGGTAGGGAAGGGTGGGTGGTGTGGGAAACCTGACGGCTTCCATTCAAAGTGCTGCTCTGAAAGCAGAAATGGGTACTGCAGATCAGGCATCAGGCTCTGAGGGGATGATGCACATGTAGAGCAACTATTCCTGTTTCATCAGTTAAATCATCCTACCCTAAAAGCTTTAAACATGTATTTGGAAAAAAAAGGAGGGCATTTCACTCAGCATTTACCCAATTGCAGAGTTACAGTGTGCAAGAATGGATCAGGCTGTATCTTAGGTGGCTGTTAGTTAGAACATGTGCTGTTAAAGGTGAAGGGCAGTACCTACTTCTGGGACAGCACACATGGCACTGGTGAGAGGATGAATTCTATAGTATTTTTCTTCCTCTGAGTCTGTGAAATGACAAAGCTTACTAGAAATAAAAGTATTTGAAAGCCTATTGTAACTCAGTGTTTATTTGCTGCTCAGTGGCTGTAGTGAAGGAAGCCTTTATGAAATAGAAGAAAATAAGTGGGTTTTTTTTTGTTCTTTGTCAGTCCTTGCCTTTGGAGAAGTCAAACTTGCTACTGAGGAGTACTTGCAAATAAAGTTAGTCCTGAGGCTTAAACAAATCTTTGTCTTCCTTTAACCACTTTTTATGTGGTTCAAGGATTTTTCCACCTCTTTGACACAAGCTAATTGGGAGAACTACAGGCAGTTTGAACAGCAAATACACGATTTTAAAAATTAGTTTGCCAGCACTATTGAATTTTCAATAAGCAGAGTCAGCATCTGAAATAGTTCAGTATTTCAAGTAATGACATTTTATTTAGTACTGTGGAATTTGTTAAATTACTCCCTTGAGCATTAAAGGCATCTCTCAATGTTTGCAGGACCTGCGGGATGTATGGCTTAATTATCCACTACACCCACTCCAAGTAAGTGTATCCCTTTCTGTAATAAATTTCACAGCTCTGTTTTATTTTCAGGGATGCTTTTCCATAGGTTTCCATTGTGATGACATCTCAGAAATTGTGCTAAGGAGTAGCCGCATGAATATATGTTTTCCTTTGTGTTTGGTTTGTGATTTGTTTAGTTGATTTTTTAAAATAAGTAGTGAGTTTCTGCCTCTCTGAGAATTAGTCATTCACCTTTCCTTGGCTCATGTTTGTTATATAACTGTGCCTATACAATAAATCCAGTGAGAGGTAACATTTTGACAGCTTCTTGTTTGTATTCTCTAAGTTGGGAGAAAAGAGTGCAAAAAAAGTCTATGTTTTCTTATCATGAAATTAGGACTGAAACCTTAATAGTAGGAAGGAACATTAATTGAATGCCATTAAAGTTTTGATTTGATTCTGTTTCGATTTTGTGTGTGTGTGTGCCCGTGCAGTGATAGTGTGGTTGTTTCAGTGATTCCAGTAACTTTAATACCACATAAGCACTAAAGTTATGAAGGTGTCTGAAGGCTAATTTATCCTCCATGTATCAAAGGATACAAGTTCACAAGTTGTCAGTTTATGAGGCTGGAAGTTTGATTGAGAGATTGATTTCCCAGTCCATTCTCCCTGACTGAATTCTGGGGCAGACGTAGAGCAAGTCGCAGAGCCTCTCTGCACTGTAGCTCCTTGTCTTCAGTGCAAGCAGGACTGCTTCAAGAACAGCAATGAGTGCATAGCCAAAATCTTCAGCAACAAATCAGTGCATGTGAGGGATTTTTACAACCACATCCCTCTGAGTGTAAATACAAAAGACTTTTAATAGGAAGATAACCTTTTGAGATTCAGCACCAGCTATCCTGCGTGGTGGCACAAACTCCAATGAAGATTGTTCTTATTCTGAGTGTCTTTCTTTTCTCTTAACTTTATTTTAACCTTTTCATCTCTGCTTTCGCAAAGAAGACTTGCACTCTGCTTAGAGATTAGCAAGTCAGTGTATGGAACTTATGATTTCTTACTACTGCCTTAACTTTTGTGATGAAAATTATTTTCTTCCATATCCCAAAACTATCCTAGGTGGTTTTGCCAGTAGGTGAAACACAGGCAGCTCGGGCTGGCCTTTGGGCACAGCTAGCCTGAAAAATTTTAAAAATTACTAAAAGTCACAGAAACAATATACCAAATGAGATCCTGACTAATAAAAAAAAAGCTCTGAGTAAGATAACAGAGTTCCAGACCTTCGGCTCTGTCTACTTGTCAGTAGCCAAGTCTGTAGGAATGGTTCTGAAAAAATAATTAGTGGTCATCCGGATACATATGGACTCTTTAGAAAGAGTCAGTATGTAAAGACTGCTGCCTTACAAATGAATAGGAAATTTTAACAGACAAAAAATCATGTGATAATGCAGATGATACAGTTTGCTGGGTTTCCTGAGGGGCTGTTGGAAAGACAGTCAGGAAAGGCTTTTAAAATTTTTGTCTCTTTTTTAAGAAGCAGTAAAAAAAAAAGCAACTCCAGTAAAAACTGTCAGTCCCTACAAGATTTAAAGGAATGGCTGAAACGTAAGAAAGGGAGCACAGGAGTGAAATGACCGCATCGTGCAAGGAATGGTGATCACTGGCAGATTTCCCTCGGGATCTTTGCTAAAGTACAGGCAGTTCTCATTGACAGCCTAGGGAAGAGGAGGAGCGGTGAGGTGGCAGTTTGTTGACAATACCAAATTATTCCAGGTAGCAGGGACAACAGCAGACTGAAGAATTGCACTCTGGTTGTGAGAACACAAGGGCGACTCACTGGAGTTTAAAAAGAGCAGAAGAAATTCTCTGTAGGTAAATAGAAAGGGCTGTGCATGAGGAAGCAAAAAGCAGTCTCAGCTCCACATGCAACTGAACTCCAAAATGACAATTACCACCTGAGTGTGGGATTTTGGTGCAAGGGTATGTAGCTCTATGAAAATACAAACTGAATGCTCAGCACAGAAAAAAGACACATTGAATGTAATCAATTAATAGAAAAGGGGCAGACAACAAACTAGAAATTATCTCAATGCCAGTTTAAAAAGCTGTGGCTATCCTTACTTTTCTTTTAGGCATCCTCTTCTGGATAATTCCCCCTCTAAGTCATTACTATACGAAAGAGATGCTCAGAATGGCTGGCGGAAATGCTTAAGCCATTTCCCAGCTCCACAAAGGCATTTAACAGTGTCACCACATCAAGGACATCAGACGAGAAACTGACAGGAAAAGATACTGACCCAAAGCAATAATTTTAATTTTCTTATGTTAGTGTGCCCTTTTGAATTTCATATGCAAAGTATTTATTCTTGATTTTTTATACTGAAGGAAAGTGGGAGAAATTGATTTGGGTTTTATCTCATCTTGACATGCTGTCAGTCTGCCAGCCCTATTCTAATAATTTTTGAATCTGTTGCTCAGTTGCAAACAATGTAATAATGTTAGAAAATGCAGAAATGTACAATTGTACATGTTTTGTGAAAGTTTTATGTGCTATCCACATGTAGAGACAGGTAAGTGATCTGTTTAAATGCCTCAGCTGTTAAAAAAGTGAACGTCAGAGCTCATCTCTTCTTTGAGTGGTAATTATCCAAGACCAAAAGGCAGAGGAAACTTGGTTTTCTCAGTTCAGCTGTCCACAGAACTGGTTCACTGTATTCTTTGCCCTTGACTTAAAGAAGGTTTGCTTTTCTCTGAAAATTTCTGCAGCAGTCTGAGTTGGTCATTATTTGCACTTCATTTTTCTTGCAGCTGCAGGAGTCCAATACTGACAGGCAACTCATTGAGACCTCTCCAGTTCTTCAAAAACTTACGGAGTTTGAGGAGGCAATTGGAGTCATCTTTACTCACGTTCGGCTTCTAGCGCGTGCGTTCACTCTGAGGACAGTAGGCTTTAACCACCTGACTCTGTGAGTACATACCAAGAGTCCTCATGTAGCTCTGTTGGCCCTCCTGTTAGAGCATTCCAGATTGCCTTGTTTGCATAAACAAACTATGTTACATCTGTTTCCTGGAGGAGAATAGAGGAGCTGTGTTCACAAGCCCGCCTGGCTCAGTATGCCACCTCTGACAGTAGTCAGTAGCAGCTACCTTGGGAAAGACTGTAGAAGGTGTTGGAGACTTATCCTGGTGTTTATTTTGAGCTTTCTGCATCACTCATATTTGTACATCACTCCTGAGACAGTAGCAAAACATACCTGGAGGTACATTTGGGCAGAGAAAAGAAGTAAAATTGCACTCTTTGGTCCAAGCACAGCCCTTGTGTTCTGTTGCTTGCAAAGCTGCCAGCCCCTGTTTTCAAGGAAACAGTATTATAGAATATGCTGAGTTGGAAGGAACCCATAAGGATTGTCAAGTCCAACTCCTGTCCCTGCACAGGACACCCCAGGAATCACACCATGTTCCTGAGAGTGTTGTCCACATACTTTCTGAACTCAGACAGGCTTGGTGTTGTGACCACTTCCCTGGGTAGCCTTTCCAGTGTTAAACCACCCTCTGGGTGAAAAACTTCTTCCTGATATCCAACATAAACCTCCCCTGACTCAGCTTCATGCTGTTTCCTTGAGCCCTTTCTCTGGTTATGAAAGTAAAGAGATCGGTGCCTGCCCCTCCACTTCCCCTCTGGAGTGAGGTCTCTGCTCAATCTCCTCCAGGCTGAACAGACCAGGTGACCTCAGCTGCTCCTCATACAGCTTCCCCTCCAGACCTTTCACCATCACTGTTGCCCACCTTTGGACACTCTCTTAGAGCTTAATGTCATCTTTATATTGTGGCACCCAAAACTGACCCCAGGCCTTGCCCGGCTGGTGATGCTGGGCCTGATGCCACCCCAGGACAGGGTTGGCCCTCCTGGTTGCCAGGGCACTGCTGACTCATGTTCAACTTGCCATTGACCAGGACCCACAGGTCAATTTCCACAGTGCTTCTCTCCAGCCTCTCATTCTCCACTCTATACACACAACCTGGGTTGCCTTGTCCCAGAGAGAATCTGGCACTTGCCCTTGTTAAACTTCATATCAGTGGTTACTCTCTCCAGGATCTTGTATGAGTTTAAACCCTGATCCTTTTCTTTCTTGTGAATTGGCAGATACCTTTGTCTGTTGAAGTCATTGCGTTCATTAGTTCACTTTCTTAAAACAAGTTTGAGATAAGAGATTTATCCCATTACAGATTTGATGTCAACTGCTCTCCTCCTTCATTTAGTCTGTGATCTGTGATCTAATGATTGCATTTATTTGTAGCTCTCCTGATTTGCTTTTTGCCTGTAAGTTGGTGTTACTACAGTAATGAGCTGTGTTTTCATCTTACCTGATTAACACTGAAAAATTGTCTTAAATGTGTTTGGAAATGAGCAAGGCTCACTTTCAGATCACTCTTCATTTTAATTTGTGTGTGCATGCTGGTTTTGGTTTTTTCCTCACTGAGTGCTTATTGATTTTGCTGCATTGATGTCTCATTTTTCAGAGGCCACAACCAGAGGATGGAATTCCTGGGTGACTCCATAATGCAGTTGGTAGCCACAGAGTATTTATTCATACATTTCCCCGATCATCATGAAGGGCACTTAACGGTGAGACTGCCATCAATCATATTCTCCATAAGAGCAAGAGTGGGATGGAGACTGAAATTATCGGAACAGCTAGTGAATTATTCTGAGTTTGTTTAATAAAAGAAGCCTCAGCAACCACTGCTCTTAATAAGGCTTTGTTAATTTTAAGTCATGAGCACTGCAATGAATAGAAAATGGTGATTTATGAGCCCACTGCAATAATTTCTGTTCAGTCTGTGAAACGGATCAAAAATTTTAAAGATGTCAGCAAAGAAATGGAGGGCTAAGACTAGTTCTTGTTTAAAGATGGATGTCTTAAACCATTTATTTAAATAGATGTATCATGTGACATTTTTTTATTCCTGACTTCTAGACTGTTGAACTTGCATACAGGCAGGGTTATACATCCTGATAAAAAGTTTTTACAATTTATTTTGGTCTGGTTTTCCTCTTTTTCTTCTATCTGGAGCTCCTGTAGTAGCTTATGAATTTAGTTTTAGTCTAGTTACTGTAATCTGTTGATTGCTATAGCCTTTTAGCCTCTCTTATCTGGGCTTTGAACAACTCAGTTTGGGCGTCTTTCACCAATTTGCAGTATTCTAACCCACAGCATGGTAGTATATTAGTTTTTTCTTGATTGATTCATTTATTCCTGCAGCTGGACAGTTGTGGCTTTGTTTGCAAGTAACAAATTTTCTTGGGCTTACTAAGTTTTTTCAGTTTACTTGAAGAATGAGGCAATACATATATCAGGAATGTGAGTCAAGTTTTCTAGTTAAAGTTAGGAAGCAGCCTAATTTTAGAGTGGTTTCCTCAGATCAATAAAGGGATGGCAATGCTAAGTCTCTAGCAGGCAAGGCATTATCAAGAATATGATTCTTGAATCTTTTGGGCTAAAGCTGTTTACAAAAATAAAAAAGTACATACTGTGACTACAAGTAACTTGAATTTTTCTTCACCATTTCTTAAGTCTCAGTTGCATTTGTATGAATTCTTCTGCACCATTCAGCAGATAGGATATAAAGCCTGGTGGGGGTTTTTTGCTTTCTACATGACTTCTAAGAATGTAGGCATCCATGGTGTTATAAGATAACTCTTGCAAGAACTGTTTGGCCAGGAAGATATGAAATGTTGCTGTTAATGGGTGTAAATACTTAGAACAATGATTAGAATGTCTTTGTGTTGCTTAATGTAATGATTAGTGAGTTGGAAAGTACAAGTTGCACACTTCAGTTTTCAGGCAAAAGTGCAAAGTTAGAGTGGAGTGGATGCTGAAAACACATAAAGATATGAAGAAGTAGGCTATGCCTAAAATAAAATTTGGACTCTCGGGATGTGCATATAGAGAAAAAAAAACTATCTTAAAATGTTGAGACATGAGAAGGGAGACTGATAAAGTGGAATCTGAAGAGAAGCAGCAAACACTAAGTTCTTTCTCCTGTCATCTGGGAACATACTTAAATTTGAACTAATAATAGAACATCAACTAAATGGTGTCTCGTGTGTTGAGGGCAGTTTTGGTCAAGGATTCCACTTAACTGGCAATGCAGTGGCTTCCTAGTGTGGAGTGATTGCTTGTGGAGAGATGTCTGTAAATTAACTATATTTAAGAAGAAGAAAGGAGCACATAGTGTCATCTGCATACTTGGAGATAGCCAAATAATGTTCCAAAAAAGAAATTGACATTTTGTTGGATGTTAGTAGATACAGCTTCTCCTGTACTGGATTATGGATACATTCTTCTGGTACAGTCATGAGTGGTAGTATGTTGAGAGGAGATGGAAGAATTAGAAAAAAAATTGCTTTGTAATTAGAGTCAAGCTCCAGTTGAGCGTATCACGTGTCACAGCATCTGCGGTGATGCAGCCTGTGTGTTACCAGAGTAGAGACTAACTCTGAAAAAGCTGCTGGAAAGGCACAGGAGCTGTGTCTTCTCTGTATCATTAAGGGGAATTTAATTTCTTGCCAGATCACACTTGTAGAGGAGGCAAATGCTGATACAGAGCAAGTTGATAGCCACAGTGCTAAAAGGATAACTGGGGTTTTTTTCTATCTGTAATTCACTGGGTAGTGTATATAGCTCTTTGTTTTATGATACTACTAATCACGATTATGGATCCCATCAAAATAAATAGTGTGCAAACACAACAAAAGAAATCCTTCTTCTTCCATTACAAGGAACAGATTTTTGTCATGGGACACTGCAGTTCTTTCTCCTAGGTTACATATTAGGACATTGTACTTAGCGTACATAGGATATTGTTAGTGAAAGTATAGTTTATTTATCTTAAGGACTTCACATAATTTTGAAAAGGAACAAGTAGAAAATGAGTTTAAGGTTAGGGAGACAGGTAATAATGCTATCTGCAGTCTGCCTAATTTACAAAGATCAGGTTGTGAGTATCTGCTTCATACATCATTGACAAACAAATTATGAACATAGTGTTCTTTATTTATCTGTTGTGAGAGATGAACTATCATGTGCAGCAAATAAATCTTGATTTTTCATAAGCTCAGTTGACATGCTGGAGCCACGTAGCATATAACTTGGATCTAATAAGCTGAGTAAGTGTGATATGGAAGACAAAGAGAGAAAAAAATGTGTGTGCAGCGTCTCAACTCTGGACTGCACATAAACAGTGGAAAAGAGAGACATTCTTTACTTCTCACCCCTACCCCCGTAGTATTTCTAACTTCTTTAATGCTGTTCCATTTAAAGCAAAAACGCAAACAAACAGGAAAAAAGCTGACCTTGCCAAAGGTTCAGAAATTCCCCCCAGAATTCCAAATACTCCTTTAAGATGTGTGGGATTATATCTTTGGTAAAGCTCTACGTTTAAGTAATCTGCCTGGAGCCAATGTTTGGGGACACATCCTTGACATTGTCATATATGGAATATGTTAGGGCAGATCCTTGTCAGGGATGCATTGGCTCAGCCGTGCTGCCTTCTAGCAGAGCAAATAGTACATACAGGCTGTCCAAATGCATATTTTTTTCTCTGGCCAAAGGAATGGAGCAGCTTCCTCATCTCCTTCTGAAACACTGAACTATCTTGCTTTAATGTGTATTTGTTTTAGTCACCACCTATTTATCTATTATCTGGTGGACACTGGGGCCTGTTCCATGGACTCCAGAATATTGTTTATTTACACTTATGTGGGAAAATGTGTACAACTGTACTTAAACTAGAAAACTGCAGATTAGCTGAGAAAGTACAGGACTCATGAAGAGATGGTACGTAATTGCAAAGAAGCCACAAACAAGCATTTTAAATGCATGACATATATTCAGAAGTATTGTGTCCGTAGAATAAATAAAGATTGGTGAGAAGAATTGAAACAAAAAGAAAAATCACCAGTAGAGAGAATGACAGTGTGTGTGATTCTATAAATCACTTGCAATGTCCTGAAACAAAATGTCAGAAAACTGACAGAACTGAGAAACCTCAAGGACAAAAGTAACTTTTTCTCCCCAGCTCTCCTGCATTTTGTAGTTTGTTATTGGTAATTGTTACTGTGGAATGCAACTTCTTTCTTTTGCAGCTGTTGAGAAGTTCTTTGGTGAACAACAGGACACAGGCGAAGGTGGCAGAAGAGCTGGGTATGCAAGAGTTTGCCATCACTAATGACAAGACAAAAAGACCTGTAACTCTTCGAACTAAGACTTTGGCTGATCTCTTGGAATGTGAGTTAATTTGGTTACAGTAACTTAGTACTTAATGACTTCCTTTTCCTTGGGGCTTAAGAAAGCCATTAGAAATCCCTTAAATCACTATTAAAAATGTATGTTCAGGTTTCCAAATGAATTATGCCTATACCTCTGAAAACCAGATTTTTAAAGACTAACCTAGATTTTTGAAGTCTGTATGAAAGCATGAAGGAGGCATAATTGCAGATAGAAACTTGAAGGCTTAGAAATTGAGAGGTCAAGATGACCAGGTCAAAAGCATGTCTTCAAAGTTAAAGCTTATACTCTGAGTTGAGCTATTTAACAGCAGTTTCAGTGTTTAATTAATAATGTTCTTGACACTGTTGGAAGACAAAGTAGTTCCTTCAGGAGGTGAATTTTTCTGTGGTTCATTTGTCTGCATTTTAGGAGGTTTTAAAATAGTCACTCCACAAGAGGGAAGGCTACATGGAAATTATTTTTAGTCCATTTTTGGGAGTTTGTGCTACTTTTTTTCCGAAGAAAGTGGAAACAGTGAGAAATACTCTGCAAAGAAAGTAAATCCCTATTTTGTATATTTTTGATGGATTTTGTAAGCCTTTCAGACCACGTGGCCTTTGCAAAATCCTGTAAGCAAATGGAAATAGCACACAAAAAGGAGTGATTTATATCTAAATTTTTTTATGGTACCCACTAGTGATTTATTTGTAAGTATTCATGGTCTCCTGGTTAAAATGTGAGATTAGGAGCAGAGTGTTGTTTCTAGCACTTTAAATGACTGGGTGTGTTTGGGTAAATCACTTAATCTCTTGGTCAAGTTGATTTTTTTTTTCCTGAGTGTGCAGGATAATACCCTCCTCAGATCACTGCTCTGAAACGTAATTGAATATGGTATTAAAGTACTCAGAGATACTTGTTTATGAAAGTGCAAGCCAGTAATGTTCTCCTTGGATAAGTAACAGTACTTTTTTTCCCCCAGCCTTTATTGCTGCCCTGTATATCGATAAAGATTTGGAATACGTTCACACTTTCATGAATGTTTGCTTTTTTCCACGGCTAAAGGTAAGATCAGTCAGTTTTCCTACTTTCCTGTCAGTGTGTTTTAACACATTGTTGCATTTGGGACTCTTACTACAATCTGTCAATCATAAAAGCATCTTTGTGGACTTCCTACAGGAGTTTATTTTAAATCAAGATTGGAATGATCCTAAATCTCAGCTTCAGCAGTGCTGCTTGACTCTCAGGACAGAAGGAAAAGAGCCAGACATTCCTCTTTACAAGTAAGAACAGGCATCTTATGGATACCAGCTAATTATAAGTCTTCCTTGTATAGGGAGCCAGATGTGATCAGTCACCCTACATTTTTCCCGTAGTTTGTTTTTGTTGTCATTATCCAAGCCCTCTAGTCTCTTTTTTCTGAAGATGGAAGATACTGAAACCAGTGTTTTCTAAGGTTTAGGTGTTTTAAGCCATTACAAAGAAGAGTTAGTAAGCATTTTACCTTTAGAGTTGTAAGGGAAAAACATAGTTTTTATTTTGGAGTGGAGTATTTAATTGGTGTAATTCTATATTTGTTTTTCTTCTCATGTAAGGAATGGCAGTATTAAATGAAAAGAGTTAAACAAATGGCTGTTTTGTTATGAGGTCAAGATATCTCCATTCTATTCTCAGTAACAGATGAAGTTTCTTGACATTATTATGAAAACATAGAAATCCCTTGTGTTACACCTCCTGATTAGAGGCACTGTTTCTCATCCACAGTCAGGCACTGAAGGGCAACACAAGTTTTGGACGTTTTTGCTGTGCAGTTCAGCTCCCAAGTGTTCCCCTTTTCAATGACAAAGAGCTCAGGGCAGTGAACCTTTTAACTTGTACACCTCAGTTGGATACCTGAAGCTGGATGGATAGATCTCCCTTTTCACTTTCAGTTGCTAAATAGTGTAGTAAGTGCTTCAAAGAGATAATAAATAATAAACTTTAGGCTCTATATTACATCCGTATCCATTCACTGTAGGAAAGGGTGCAGTATTAGCCCCCAAAAGAAGAGATAAAGGCTATGAAAGTTCAAGGCTTGTGTTGTTGGGATTATTTTATCAAAAAGGTATGAAGAATGAAAGTGTCAGTGCATGTGTCACAGGTACTGAAGTAAGGTTTCCAGTGCAGTGTGGCAGCTGGGTGACAGTGACACACACTGCGCTCCAGAAGTGCCATCCCTTTAAGCCTGCAGCCGGTGCTCTGCAGGTGACTCCTCCATCTCTGTGGGAAGGTTTAGGGCTTTGTCTTGAGCGAGGGGGATGAACGCAATAAAAACAATTCCCCGTTTTTGTGAAAACCACTTAGTATCAAGTACCAAATGTTTGTTTTGTTTTGCTGTGATGATAAATTGGGTTTTATAGTACAGCTCAGACCTAGTAATACACTGTTATCTTCCTATTATCTTGTTAAATTCCTTTTCTTGGGGTTATCTATTTCACTGCAGTCAGTACTATTGCTTTTAAATTTAGGGTGGGTTTTATTTGCTCTTGTCACAGTGCACAGAGAGATAGAGTACTTTAGTTAGATACTTTAAAAATTGATGTGAAATTCGTGCTCCTTCTAAAAAGAAACAAGGTAGCGGACAGAACTTGATCTGAAAGTGGGGAGAGATTTGGGACAGCAGTAAGAAACTGCAAAAGAAGCAATTCATTGCACATCTAGGGAATTACCTTTTCCCTTTTAGATGGTTGTTGATGTATGTCCTAGACTTTAGGTCAAATGGAAAGTTTGTTTTGTGACAAACTAACTTTTCAAAGCGGATGGAAAATTTCTTTGTACTGTGATAATTCAGTGTAGAGAGCTACCACGTCTAATACAAGTCCTTATAAAACCTTGCTACCTGCAAAACTCTCAGAGACTAAACTTTTAGCGCACACATAATTGTATGGGTGTGTTTATTTCCAATTGCACAGCTACGCATAATTTATTACTTTATTACAAGTGTTTTCAGAGTGTTTGAACACTTCATCTTATAGGTTGCATTTTTGCTTATAGGTTAAATAAAGTTTTAATTTTCATGTGGTGCTCCTGAGTGAGCCTGGAGGAATAAATGTGATCAATATAAATACTGTTCTGGTAATCTCTGGGTTAATGTGATCTATACAGACTTCTTCAACCCTTTCTCTATGTTTTCCATTAATTGCCCTCACTATATGTATTGACCAGACTGAAAGCTTGGTGATCTATGTGCAACAAACAGATTCTGTGTTTTAATACTCCCTGCTTGAATAAAATATTTCTTCTTTCAGGACCTTGCAGACAGTGGGACCTTCTCATGCCAGGACATACACAGTAGCTGTTTACTTCAAAGGGGAAAGAATAGGATGTGGTAAAGGCCCAAGGTATAGTAAAAAACTAATCACAATGTGTTAGAGTGTGGTGGTGTCCAAAATTACTAGCCATGGAGATAGACAGTTGTATGGTTTGCCTTAGAAAAGTAAAACTGTACAGCCATCTTCAAACTTTTCTGCTTTAGGAATGCCTGAAGGGTGCAATGTCAGTATCATTTTGGATCTTAAGCTTTTTTTGGTGAACTTGCCTTCAAGGTGGCTAGCAATGCTAACTCTTTGTGGCTCTCAGACCAGAAGATTTGTGGCTCTCAGACTAGAAAATGCAGAACAGCTTCCAGGAAATAGTCTCTTTATTTGGGGATTTGCTCCTGGATTACTATGCAATTTACACTGGCAAGTTAACAGTGCCACACTATTAGGGATTTTTTTTTCTGAGGTTACTACTTCTAGGCATTTTGGAATGGTTCTAAGGGTTCAAAGACTTCAACTGTGAGCCCCAAAAGCCTCAATTTATGCTACCAAATCTGGTGGTGGCTGTAAAAATATCATTGCTTTTTTTAACACTGATGCATCTGTGATTTTGGTCCTTTTTTTCTCTCAAGTAAAAGCAAGTGTTTTAGTTAAGAATGGACTGGAATATTTTGTTATTGTTAGAATAACAATATAATAACTGGAATATTATTGTTATTGTTTTCTTATTGTTATTAAAGAACTTCTTTCTTTCTAAGTTAAGAAATATTCTGCTGGAGCTGTAGTACTATTGCTCACATATTTATGGAAAGGCTGATATATCATGCACTCTGGGAATTACTAGCTGCTAGTTATCCAAAAGGTTTCATTACAGAAGACTAACTAGTGCTCCACTTTGTCAGAAACTTAAGTTTATTCCGTACAGTTTAGATCTCATTTAACGTGTTTTTGTTTGGCTTTCACAGTATTCAGCAAGCAGAAATGGGAGCTGCAATGGACGCACTTGAAAAATGTAAGATATTTGGGCAACAGGGAATTTGTACTTTATTTCAATCGTTCTTTAGTGAGGCAAGGTGCAGGTTTTGTGGGGGACAAATTCTGAACAGAGCACATATGCTAAGTGCTGTCAGCTGCTAAGCAGCAGGTTTTCCTCTTAGTACCTTCAAGAGAGTTTTGTAGCAGTTGACGTTAATATGATCCCAACAGGTATTTGTTAAAGGGAGTTGATCAGCTGCAGAGGATGCAACTTCCAGGGAACCCGGTGCAGTAAAGTTCATTGAGGTTTTCCATGCTTACGTATGCAGTGGGATGAGACTGCATGGTCTCTGATGCTCTGGTTGTCTCACCCTGTAATTCAGGAGAGGAGGAGAATGTGACCTTAGAAAATAAAATTTGATCTCAGATTATCAGTGGACTAGGTTAAAATCTAACAGGCAGATCCCCAACAATTTAAATCGATATTTATCTGTCAAGAAGGGCTAATATCAGCTGCAGATCCAGGGATCTGTGTATACATCTCTCTAAATTATGGGCTGCATAGCCAGCATGGGAGCAGTCCTTCATTGAAGTTAGTCTGAGATAAGAATGAGTGTGGGCAAGCTTCTTATATGAAATAACTTTGGTCAGTTGGGTTAAAGTGCCAGGTGTGGATGACCTGTAAGCAAATAGATTACAAGCATTTTGTGCAGCAGAAATTCTCTATTGATAAGAACATGGGAAGTCCATTTTTTGCATTTAATTCAAAGGAAACACACGCAGTTCCTCAGATGTCAAAGGTTTTTAATCTGTTACCTCTGCATCTGGAAGTTCAAGAGCTTAAAAATTTCAGAAGGCAATGAATCTCTGTAGTTCAGATATGCTTTTATATCCATCTGCTAAGCATATACTTCTCACTACCAGTAAACTTGACAAGTAGGAAAATGTAACTTCCCTTCTCTGCTGAGTATCTGCAAGATGTTACTGAAGTTTTCTTTGAGTGAATTTTCTTGTGACTGTATCACTACTCAAGAGAGCTGTGAGTTTCGTGGCCTGTTAATCCAAGGACTTCACAGTTCACTTCTGACATATATATTTGTTTAAATACCATAGACCTCTAGAGGTCTGTGCTCCTGCTGCCCTTCAAAAGAGAGCCAACTTTCAAGTTAGTTTCTCTGTGCCTTGCCAGTCAAGTTTTGATTATCTTTAGGGATGGAGATTACATAACCGTTAAGGGCCCCTAGTCTATTATGTATATGGTTGTGGAGTGGAGTTGTTTGGTTTGATTTGTTTGTTAGGTTTTTTAATGCATAAGTAGTTAATTTCAAGTGAAAGTAGTTTCCATATACCTATTTATATGATGTTTGTGATGAATTTATTACATGAATTTCCTTCTTACCATCCTAAATATATTAGAGCAGGTTGCTACTGAGCTGAGTTCTTAAAGAATCATGTTATAGGCACAGTGCTGAAAATCTGATTTTCATTTTATGGGGCACATGAGCAACAAAATATCCCAGAACTCCATTAAACAAAGCACTAGTGTTTTTAAAAACAACAGCAATTTAAAACCAGTTTTGTTTAGATTGCTTTCTGGTTTAAATAAATATACTCTCCTATACCCAAGTTGTAAATAACTGATGAATAAACCTTTTATTCCTGTAGTATTTATAATAAAGGGCACAAATTTCACTGGCCAATAAAACAAAGCAGTAGAAAGTTATTCTGCTCTACCACAAACTCCTGCAGTTTATGTGGCTTCTGCACCATATTCTCTAGCTGAGAATCCTTGCTGCCTGGGACCCAGAAAAGGGAGGAAGAAGCTTGGTGCCAAGGTACTCCTCCCTGAGAAGCCTCAGCTAAATTCTCTCTCAATAGCCAGTGACAGAGAGAGCAGCCCTTTGCCGAGACATCTTCCAAATTTGTTTATGGCTTTAAAGCTCAGTGTAGTAACCTTTTGCATTCATCTCAGACTGGATAGGGAGCCAGTGCTGATCCCAGAGCTCTGTGTGATCCCAGCAGGATTTACCACCAACTGCAGCCTGTCACATACTCTACACCCCTTTGCTTTCTGACGGGGTGGAGGGTGCAGGTCTCCACAGTGTTGCTGTATCCCGCAGTAGTAGGAGGGAGGAGAGAGAGATCTATTGCTGCAGCCATCCCTGCCTCTTGGATCTCTCTCTCCTCCCTCCTCCTACTGCGGGATACAACTCCACCACAGCACAGACACGTGAATGTCAGCACCCTGGTCATGCAGAAAACATCACATCCTGTGAGCAGTGCGGTAAAGTGAGAGAACTTCTGTTCAATTATATAAGCTGTTTTTACAGTCTCAGTTCTAATGTGTACCTACATATCAGCCAGTGGACAAATGCCTGAAAGCAGAAGCATCCATCTCCCCAGCTATTTCTCCATCACCTCAGCCTTGTCCAGTCTGTTTTAGGCAGTCTTCACTCATCCATGCTCTCACACTATGCTAAGGCTGCCTTCTGGTGCACAGCCAAGCGTTAACTTTTTCAGGAACAGATTTTAGTGCATTCCATTTTGCTACACTATTACTTTCCCATTAGGATCCTGCCATAATGTGAGGCATATAGTTGATTCTGCATGGTCTAAAACAATAATAAAAATAATGGAAACATCTGTACAATGCTTGAAACCAGTGGCTCATACTTTTTGGAGGGAGAACAAGACAAAAAACTCTGACAGCATTGACAGTAGTTTCACATTCATTTTTCAGTATCGACCACCTGTTGCTAAGGGAACAGAATATAAAATCCAGGTAATACCTGGCCATGTTGCTATACCAGGATTTTATATTTTATTTTTGTGAGTGTATTAGATTTGGCAGTGCTTTGTAGCAGGAGAAACAGATGTAAAGAAATCATAAAGAAACCAAAGTCTTATGTCTCAGTCCTGGTTTACTATGTATTATAAGAAATAAATGAGTAAAAATGGTAACAACATTGTTCCCCCCTACCTCTAATAACATCAAAGTTTAAAACAAAACAAGCTGAGGCTTTCTCTGTTACCAGTTTGTTTATTAATGTAAAATATTTTTCCTTGTGTCAGATAACTTTCCCCAGATGGCCCATCAGAAACGGTTCATTGAACGGAAGTACAGACAGGAGTTGAAAGAATTGAGGTGGGAAAGAGAGCATCAAGAGAGAGAGCCAGAGGAGACTGAAGAAGCAAGGAAATAAAAGGAGGACACAGAAGCAGTGGCATATTTACTTACTTAATAACTCTGACTGTGGCCTATGGAGACCTAACCTAGTTTCTTGCAGATGATGAATGAAGAGTGCCTGTTGATATCAAAAAGAAAATTGTAATCTCTTCCTTAAAAAGTGTGTGCAACTATAGTATTTCTTTAGATTGGTTTTAAGTTTGGCTTTTTAATAAGATTTGGGTTTAAATCCTCTTAATTTTTATGAAAAGTTATTGATTATTTTTATTATTTTTACTGTCTTGTATGAAGTAATAAAGTATTAATTTCAAAAGCTAATAGGAGGAAAAGCTGTTAAACAATTGTCTCCTATGTCTAAGTGCTGTGTTGTCAGTGACCAGCAAAGTTACTGCATGAACTCTGCTGTGGAGGAGGAAAGTGTTATGAGAAACTAATCCAACTGAGCACTTAAGCATGTACTTAACTTAAGTTTTGCAGCTAAATTTACATCTTGAGTTTGCTAAACCAGAGCTATAAAGTTCAGGACATTTTTTACAGAAAATGGTACAGTAATTTAAACAAGATACTCAGTTTTGCTTTGAACAGTGGATGCCACATCTGAAATGTGACAGAGATGTGTGTGGAAGATTGAGGAGTTTAGTTTTTAAATCACTGTTATAAGACTCAAAGAAAAAGGTAATTATGAAGCAAGAGAATGGCAATTCTTCTTATAGGGAATGTACAAGTAGTTTACATTAACAAGTTCAGTTTCTTTCTCAACTTCTTGTCCTATCAGGCTGGTGTCTACTTTAATGGATTTCTTTGACAAGAAGACACCAGTGTGGCCATTACTGTGAAATGGTGTATTAGGAACTCTATATGGGTGCTGTTCCAGAGAGGTTAATTGAAAACAGTTTTTGTCAAAAGGAGGGCAGTTTGTCCCCAAAGTGTAGTTCAAAGGTGGTGTGCAGTTTTAAGTCACCCAATTTCCTTGATTTTTTTGGTGTCTGTGGCTTGTATTAGACAGACAGATGTTTCTTCTATAAAAGCTCTGAACAGCACCCAAAATGGAAAATCCACTGTGTCTGTTGCGATTTTTTCCCACTGGTTACCAGTGTTGTTTGTTCTTTTAATTTTGCTGCTTCAAGCCATTCATTTCCATTAAGCTGGGTTCTCAGTTAATACAGTCCCTTGGTAGGTATTGTGTAGTCATTTTTCATCTTCCTTTTCTGATAAGCAAAACAGATTGAACCCTTATTCTCTTTAGCTGCGCGTTTCTTTCCTGAAAGGAGAAAAGATCCTTTTCAGCCAGTCATTTATCCATTTTCTGATGTACCACAGTTGCATGTGTTAAAATGCAGGGCAGATTTGTGAGCATGGATGCACAAGTCTGGCCCGAGGAATTCATGCAGACTCATGGAAGAAAACTTTTGCTCGATGGCCACACTAGGCTGAGCAGCTGCTTCAGCGACTGTCTGAAGCACCTCTCTGTAGGCGTGTGATGGACATCAGGGAAAGCACTTTAATGCAGGTGCCAAAGTAGACACAAATGAAGCTGAAACATTCAGACTACCCAAATGTCTTCCCAAAGTTTCCCTTCTGAGCTAATCAATGTGTATTTTCAGAAGCATACTTTTCTACACCTGCAATGTGAGATGCACTTAAATATGGGATTTTTTTTTTACACTTGAGCCCACGAAACTACCTCACTTCTTCCAGCTTCTATGATTTGCCTTTTCTTAATGGATTGATGCTTTAAATCCATTTCAGAGGATGAGAGAAAAGAAAAAAACAAACACATTCTGTAATTTAGAGAGTGATAATAAACCATTAAAACATAAAGGAGGGAATAAAAACAAGGTAAAGGCAGGGAGCTGCTCTCTGCTGAATGCTGCTGCCATTTGACTTTTGAGGAGTGATTGTAACTTCTTATAGCTTCAGTCTGTAAATAAAAAGCTGAAATGCTTCTCAAGAGTAGGAGGCTTGAAAAGCATCAGCAACTCCCCTGTCCACAAGTCTCTTGTATTTCAAATTCTTTTGTATAACTGCCCATCTGCTTCTAGCAGTATGATTAAATGGTGCAGCTCTAGAGGTTAAGTGTAACTCTGTAAACCATAATTTTATTTTTCCCTCTTAACTGTGACCAGTTTCATATGTTTAACAAATAGAAAATTACTTCATTTTCAGGTGTATGATTGCTTAGCAAATTTCTCGCAGCATATCTGACATCACCAAAGTACCCCAGTGGAATTTTTAGCTCCTAGTTTAACATTACTTTCATTATTCCTGAATACAATTTCACTTTTTAGCTGTAAGAAGACGGCAATCTTACTCACAAATATTTTCATAAAAATAGATTGAATTTATCAGGTAGGCTGTTTTGGGGGAGGAACCCAGAACTGTTCTTTTTTTTATTCTTTGACCCAGAAATTGCTCGGAAAAAACCAAATTTTTAAAACAATTTCTGCATTCCAGTTAATGAATTTTAGGCTTCCCTCAATAAAATGTAGATGGTAACTGTGTTTTCACAAGTGGGCTATTTTCCCTTTTTTCGCTGTGTAAGTGTGGGCTAGGAAGATTGCCTGAAGCAATTTTGTTTTCCTTGTCTTGAGAACAAAAAACAAAAGGTAAAAAAAATCCTGTTTCCTTTGTTCAAACCGCAGTGTCTTTCTGTGTATGGGCTGTCCAAAAGCAGTGGCTGTGAACGTTCCCGTTAATTTCAGGAGCTGTGTGGAATGTGAAATGTGAGCACAGCCCTTTACAACAGACACCGAGGAGGGGAAGCCTCTCTAAGTTGCCTTTGGTAAAAATTATCATTGCACTCGTGCTAACCAGTGGAACGGCTGTAGCTTATAACCAGGCAGCTTATGCTGCTCTTTTGTACGTGTGAGGGGGTCTCTGGTTTACTGATAAAGTCAGTCGTGTTTTGCTTCAGAGCCTGATCTGTTCTCTGATCGAGAGGTTCTCTTGCAAGATCCATTGACTTGAGTAGGCTACAAGTAGATGAATGGAGAACAAGACTGAGATCTGCGTGAATCCAACAGATCCTGTGAATATTTTTTAATGCGACTATGTACAGAGCATTGAATAGAATTGTAGCTGATTTGATTGGGGATTTTATTTGAATTTACATAAAACTCATGATGTTATTTGTAGACCTTAAGTTTTCTTGGTGAGATTTCAGTTTCTGGAGGATTATTTAACAGCAGTACTAAGAGAACCTTGGTTTCCAAGATTGTTGTAAACATCGTTGCTAATAAAGTTTCCCAGAAAATACTTCAGGCATAGTTGTTACTTGCTAAAACAATTTGGAAAGATCAAAAGGCAAATCCTGATCATCTGTCTCCCTACTTCAAAGGCTCTGATTATACAGGCTACATATTTAAATGAAATAAGTGGTTCACTTGTAAAAAGTTTCTTTTTGGTGGAAGTTTGTAAAGCCCTGTAAGAGCTTAGGGAGTTGCTCATCTGCATCATTTACCACTGTGCATTGTCTTTGATGAGGATGGTACTGCAACAGCAATTTTTGTGACCCGTACATCCACCCTGCTTCTCCCCCTTCCTACCCACTCCCCACATCACTGATTCACATTCTTCCTGGGGCCCTAAGATTAAATCAGCTACGTGCTCCAGCCATGCATATTTCTCTATCCATCAGGGAGCACATTTACCTTAAGAGGCCCTTTTCTTCTCCTGCCTGCTACAGGTAACAAAGGGAGCACCAACTTGTACCCAGAGTCTTGCTAACTAAGTATATTTCCCTTCGCCTAAATCCTCAAAAGGATTTCAAAGCCTTTCATGAATAAGGGTACAAGTGATTCTCCTGTGACTTAAAATACAATCGTACCTGAATATGGCAGTCGGTGTCATTTTGTTGCTCCTCACAGCACCTTTGTGGAGGGACTGTTTACCCTGTTACTAAGAGATGAAAAGGATGAAATTGTCACTGGGGTCCAGGGCTCAGGATGGCTGTGGGAGGGCAATGATGCCTCATCCAGTGGATGCCTCACCCTGTGGCTTAAGTATCGTCTTTGAAAGCCTGCTACAGTTCTCTTGCCATGCCTGAGAGGGTCTTCAAGGGAGAAAAAAGAACTTGGCTGTGCAGGCTGGGCACTGACACCCTCATCGCCTTTTCCTGTGGAGACTTGGGAAACAATGACCAAGAAGATCGGGGACTCCACTATAAGAAGCCAGAGCCCAAGCTGTGTGTTGCTTGTACACCTCTTTAGAAAAAATAAATAAATAAATAAAACCTTCCACTTAGAGCAGACATTTCAAAAGTAATCCATTAGCATAGGACAGCTCTTGAGCTGACAAATTGTGAACTTCACTGGTGGCAGAAGCAGCTCATACATCAGTGGTCCAGAAGTGATGCAGCAGTGATGGGTGTTTGTCACTGGAGGTAGCTTGTTACTTATTTAAAGATGGGGATGGTGGTCAGGGGACCCCGTGGGACCACCCTGATGCAAGCTCAGCCAACATTTCTAAAAACAATAAAGTTACTTCCCTGCCGGTTTCCTCCTGTCATTACTTCAGTCATTTACTCTGTCAGAACAGTTCTGACATGGTGACCAGTTTTTGCTGCCAACTAGAATTACAAATCAAATATTGCAGCTCTGTTTCCAGAGGGACACTTGAACTGGCAAACAAAAAGCAGCCATTTCTCAATCCAGCAGTATTTGAAAATGCTAATACGATTCTATATCCAATTATAAATTTATTTTTTATATAAAAAAGAATTAAAATTCTGTAAGATAAGAATTTTTAATGACCTCGTTGAACAAGTCATCCAAAATTGCTGCTTTTACCTTTTGTTCTTGTGATGAAAAACACTGTCAAATACATAACTGTCTTTAAACGTTATCAGTAAGAAAAAATAAGTATCATACCATCTGAAGGAAAACATTTTTTCTTTATCCTTGATGTTTAAAATTTCTGTCCTTCAATGCTGCTGTCTTCTTCCTTCTTCCAAAAACCAGACCAAACATTTTAAATGTGTGTCCCACCTGTCAGGATGTGTCAGATTTTACAACCAATATCACATCTCAGTTGGTGTCTGTACATTAACAATCAAAATCAATCTATACGTTATTGCTTTCTGGTTTTTGAACCAGGGCTTGGCCAGACATCCAAAATAGTGTGACACTGCCAACCTTATAAGCCCTCAAAACTTTCAGAGAACTCAATGGCTTTATCCCAAAACAGGTTTTCAAGACTTCCCATTCCGTTTTTTGCTCCCATTGCTTTTATTTTATTATTTTTCAATGTTTTCGTTGTTTATTTGTTCCTAATGTGATCTGCAGCACTACTGTCTTCTATTTCAAGGTTCCCTGATCCTTGCTCCTGCTTAGCAGATATGGCATCAATTCTCTGCTCACTGTGAGACTGGAAAATAAATGACCTTGAACTCTTTGCTCTTACAAGTCATACCTCAACACTTACATCAGAAATCAAGAGCCCACAGCAAGAACAAAAACCTTGCTGCACATCCATGGAAATAAAGTACTGAATCTTTCCAGTACAGTTTCAGGGTATTCTGTCAGACGTTTTAAGAGAGGTTGTGAATTCTTGAGGCATGCAGTGATGTACTTTTTGCAGCTTATGTTGTGAATTTATGCAATTGGATTAAGTTTGGCATCTATTTCAGCTGGCAGCTTATAAATGGACGTTTATACGTGTAAGTGAGGAGAGAGAGGTAAGAAAAGGCAGAACAGATGCCTAAAACACTACAAAAAGGCTTATTTCAGCACTGGCTGCTGAGAAGCAGATTGATTTGGATAGAAAAATGTTGACTACTTTGAAATACAGACTGAAAAATATGAGGTTTCATTCTAACATAAATACAATTCTGTGCTGTTGCTTGGGATAATGATGGCTTTAAAAAATGTATTCAGAGTTGAGTTTTATGCAAAGCTAGAAAATAAATCTTATTGGTAAGATATAGCAAATCTATTAGAAGTGAGACAATAAAACTTTAATATCTTAGAGGTACAGTGGTGGGAAGTAATTTAGTAAAGCTGCAATAGTCTAAATTTTAATTAGGAACATAGTGGAATATGTGTGTGTTTGGTACAAATGCAGTTATGTATGTATATATTTATTTGCTTAATGGAACATCTGAAGTTTTCACTCATTGCAACATGATACCTTTTTACCAAGGAAAGAAAAAGGCTTCTCTGTGTTCATTTTTTAACAGGTATTTAGATACCGGTTTTACTGAAGTAGTGTCCAGAGATCTTCACTACGACTGGGGCTTTTCATGCCAGCTGCTATGAACACAAAATGACAGGCAGCTCCTGACCCAGAAAGAAATAGAAAGGAAGCAATCACTTACTCAAAGTCACCGAACAGGTCAAGGGTAGAAATGAGAACGAAACCTGAATCTGTCAAGTCCCAGCTGAGATTTGTCCTCTCTTCATACTGCACAGCTACTTATTTACACCATTTAGCTTTGGATGTTGTAGCTGGTTTGTTTCTGCACTAATATGGGTATTTTAAATTTCATGCACAGCAGCCTAGAATGGGGCTGTACCTAATCTCTTTCATACTTAAAGCTTATAAAAGTAATTTTAAAAAGTGAAAGAAAATTCAAGCAGCTGGTCCTGCATGGCGGGAGCTTCCCTCCACAGCCAGCAGGTTCACATTTGCTGCTGAGCTCCTGCTGTGGCAGCTCGAGCTCGCAGCTCCAAGGCCACTGCTCAGCACTTCAGGACAGTGTGTGACAGGCGTCACTCGGGCAGGAACAAGCAGTGTTGTCACCTTGTGCTGGAGCTGAGGTTTGGCCCTGTTATACACACACAGGACAAAGCAGGTCTCCCTTGTGGATTCACAGCCAGCTGTTAATGCCTGTAGTTTTGTAAAGTCTGTATCCTCCCCAGATCCGTTCGAGGTTAGTATGACTCTAAGCACAGGATATACTTCCAGTGTGGTGACAGAAGGAAATAGGCATGCAAACAGCTGTGCTCTTGTCTGTGAAGAGTACTTGGCTCCAAAGTGCCTAAGCTACTTCTTTGGTTCCTTGAAAAGGAATTGTTTGACAGCTTTTTGGCCACAGATAGAGGGGGCCATGGGTAGACATTGCAAAAAGAGAGGAGCATCCTCTCTTCTTAGTCTTGAGCTGCCATGTGTGCTGGTTGCTGCAGCAGGACAGGTGGCTGCTGGATCCAGGGCTGTAATGGAAGGTGGAGGTGTGGTCTGGAGCATGATCCCGGGCTGGGAGTGTCGTGTGCTAGTACCAGGGCTGGTGGGAACACATCCTGTGCCTTTTGAGCTGGTGAGAAGGCAGGCAGAGGAATGAGCGTGGGGTTTAGCCTGGCCTTGACTGGCAGAAACTGGTGAGGTGGTAATGAGAGCTGGAAGTAGAAACAGGTTCCCTACTCTGCAGGCTGTTGTTAACCCCTGACCAAAACACTATTTCCTGCAAGGCAGTGAGGAGTAAGGCTAGAGGTCCAGAGGACAGTACATCAGCAGAAGAGCCCAGTTCCATCAGCTGGTGCTTCCATACTGTTTGGTAATGGCTTATTTCATGAATTCCTGTGTTTTGAGGGATTTTTACCTGGTCCCATGCATGCATGCATTGTACAGGCATATGTGTGCACACGTGTGTATGCAGTGAAACCCACGAGAGCGTGTGTGTGTGTGTGTGTGTGTGTTCAAAGAAGTTTGGGACTGTGCAAGTGTGGAAATGAAGGAGGCCCAGAGAGACAGCTGCATGACTCCTTTGCCTCCCAGGCAGATCTGTCATTTCTGGCTCTAGGATTGGTTTGTTTATTCTGTTTAATGATGCTGACCTTTGTGTTGGATAAGCTGGCCTGTAAGTAAGGCTAGGATTTGTGGCCTTTTGGGACTTTAGTTGTTTGGAAGACTGAGGATATTTTTTACTGCATCGGGTCCAAAGAGAATGAATTCTGATGACCCAGCTGCCCTTATAACTCATTTGCCCTTTACCTTTTGACAGACAAAGTGACTTCAGACTTAGTCATATGTTACAGACTGTATAAATTTGAAGAATATTCTTGTAATAAATGATGTCCTCTGGCAATGAAAAATTCAAAGTTCTTTTGAAAGTTCCTATTTTTACAATGTATTTCATATGCTTTCTTGGGGAAAACTAATCTTGAATTTGCAGTGTGAGTTTTAGAAAGGACTCATCTGCAAAAATAGAAAAAAAATAATTTGGATACATTGGATGGTGTATTGCCTCAAAATGTATTGTCTTCCTCAAGAGATCTTATGGCAGTGTTACTTTATCAGTCTCTGTATGAACAACCAGTTTCTTAAGAAATCGTCCGCAAATCTTTCTTGATTTTGGGCCTCCCAATCTGATTCCAGAATCTCTTTTAGCTAAACAAATCCCTCAGGACAAGCACAGAAGTGTTTGCACCTGAGATGTTTTACAGCACATCAAACAATAGCTTCATCTCTTTTCCAGTCCCTAGAATTTTAGCCCTGCAATCCTTAGCCTAAGATTAATTTTAAAACACATGACTGTCTCTGTTGAGCTGAGCACATCGGCTGGAAGTGGGAAATCATGTTGTTTTCACTTGCCGTCAGTGGCAGTGGCTTTGCAAGCTCTGCTGGTAGCTACAACTTCACTGTCGGCAGCAGGAGGGTCCTGCTGGTCACAGCCCAGAGCCCCACAGGCTGCCCAGGTGGCCCTGGAGCTCGGTTGACTGTCACATAAATACAAGAGCCAAAAATCCTGACCTGTTTGCTTCCCCCCAGCTCTATTGGTCCTGCTGGGTGGAAAGCAGGGAAGGGGGAAGAGAGAGATTTTCGTACTTTTCATGGTAAGTTAAGCAGCACTCTTTCTGACTTCTCACAGGAAAGGGATCTGCTGAGTAAGAAAGTGCTAATTTCACATCGTTGTTTTTTCACAGTACAGCTACGCTGTAAGTACCAAGCCCGAGAGGAACAAGAGCATAGTCAAATTAATGAAAAATAGGTTATGACGATAAATTATTCAAGTGGATAAAATTACTTTGGATTTGGAAGACACTGAAACTTAAGGGCCAGATCCTTTTCTGGTATAAAAAGATTCAGCTTCATCCCTTTCTGAGAAACAGGCAACTTACACCATTCAGTTCAGAATCTGACTATGACTGGCAGCATAAGCTGTCATTTAAAACTCAGTGGCATATATTTCATCTACTTCGGGTGACAGCCATAAGGTGAATGTTTTAAATTCTGACATGGCATAGCCTTTCTTTTGAGATCTGTGGTGTGATTTTAAAGGGGATGAGATAAAAGCTTTGCCTCTCCAAAGGCACATTTTCTCTGATGTTAAAGGAAACAATGTAAAAATATGCCCACTAAATAAATCATCAGGGACTTTCAGAATAGATCACATCCTTATGTCTTAAAACTTGTAATACAACTGAAGTTGTTCACCTTAACTCAGTTTCTTTTGTTCAGCAATTTTTCCGTACAAGGAGGCATGTGTAGAGAAAGTAAGTCTGGAGGAGACACCCCTTCAGAAGAGGTTCCGATGAACAGAGATAAAGAAGCTCCTCTTTTGACTTCTGTCATGGCACTATCAGAAGTTTAGTCCTCATTAATCCCACTCACATCTCCAAGGAGGTGATAGTGGAAGGCTGTTATTCTGCTAAAGGTGAATACCAGCAAGCCATGAGCGTACCTGGCTCTGCAGAATGGCGTCTGGATTTTTAAGTGCCTTAGCCAACACAGGGGAGGAATTGTGCCGATTTGGCTTCTGATGCTCTAGGATTAATTTTCTAGGACATTTTCCTTCCGCTTGCATGCACATATGCACACACTGGTGGAGGGCACAACCAGCTTTTACAGGCCACGTTTGAAGTTAGAAGTTGCAGTCAGTTGCAGCTGTAGAAAAAAACAGAATACACCAAAATCGAGAACTTCTAGTAAGTTCTTTTATCGTACTAAAGTCTAAGGCTGAATCACATCCTACCAAGCAGCAGACACTGAAGTCATAACTATGGCCCCCTAGGCCCCTGCTGTGATAAGTGGAGAGAGAAAGCCACGTCTCCAGAGAGTAGTTCATGTCTTAGGCAGGATGAATCACCCCCTCTTGTCTGAGAAGCAAAGGGTGACACCTCTTTTATCTTTCTGAACAGTCTATCGCCCATAGTTATATGAGTTGAATCTAGGCTTTAAACATTTGTGGCATATAGCTATAAGACACAAGTGCTCACATTAAGCCAGCGTGCCATGGCCTCCTTAACACTTTACATAGCCATTGCTGTGAGGAGAACGCTTCTTTATCCCCAGACGACTCTTTCAACCATCCCCTTATCTGCAGATGTGAAGAGGAGTGACAGTTTCTCCAAAGTGAGAGTATTTTCAAATGTCAAGCAGCTTTATTTTTTAATGTGTTAAACCACATAAAATCCCCAGATAATATACCTCATAAATGAAATGAGACTAATTAGTAGGAAAGTAATGAGAGAGCATTTGCAGAGGTTACATCCTGAGGTCCAGTCACAGCTATGGAAAATGTGGGAGAGGGGTAAAAACTGCAATCTGCTTTGTTCCTCTACCACTGGCATTCATAGTTGTTAATTAACCCCAGCAAGGGCAACTTTAGAATGGCAAAATGAGGAGAAAAATGTTAAGGGATGATGAACTTTGTCTTTCCTTTCTGTCCCCTTTGTCTCCTGTCAGTGTCCCTGGGCAGGCACAAGCTCCTTACTGCTGAGCCAACCTGCACTTGCACCCGTAGCAGGGCTATGTCTCTGTCCTTCTTCCTCTTTCTTACAGCCACACACTAGGAAACTCGGGTTCAAGTGCTTTTTCCATGAAAAACTCAAGAGCTATAGGGACACCACAAAGTTCTTCTGGCACAGGTCATCAAGGTTATGTAGCTGCCTGACTCCTTTTTTAAATGAGAGTCTATTACCCATCTGGCAAGGCAGGAAGAAGCACTTCTTCAGTTTTGGAACTGGAAGGGTAAGTCTGTTATGGGTTTTGAGCACTTGCATACAAAGGTATGGAGAGTTGTGTGAGGACTTAAAACAGACCGTGGAATTGGAATACCATCTGTGACAGCAGAAGTGGAAGCTGTTGTACTGACTGCACAGTAAAAGATCCAAATGGCAAATTTATGTTCAGGGTTTCTTAAGCTTGAATAGAGGTATAAGGTCTCTTTCTTAACTCATCTCAGTTGGTAGGGTCCTTCCCTTGACTTTAATGAGCATCTATATTGAGCTGAAAGTCGAACCTTGAAATGAAACCTTGGCATCCAGGTAACTGAGATTTTAAAAGCATTAATTTACTGTTTGTCAAAACATCAAGGAGATACTGCTGATGAAACAGCATCTATGCTACGTACTAAATCATAATGTACTTAGTGAAACACAGATGTCTCCTGAAGGAAAATGCCTACTGAAAACCAGACCCATGCTGAACTAGGGTCATCCATTTGCACAGCTTTTAACAGGCACCTACACCTGAACAGCTACGGGCTCTCTTGGAACAAGGCAGGATTCAAAGTGCTTGAGGCAAACGCAGCTGAAGGAGCATGTGGTCAAATCAGTGCCCACTGCAAAAGCAGCATCTGTGTCTATAGAATGATTGAAGGAGCTGGATGGAAAGGGAACAAAATGATGAGGAGATGCCATGGCTGAATTAAAACTGATGAGAAGTCAAATAAGATAAAAAATAAAGGATAGCACTGACATCAGCTGTCACAAAAGAAAAAAAAAATTATGAACAAGTAGGTGCCATGAGAGAACAGGCATGTTGCAAGCAACACAATTTAATCACTGTGCCAATCTGAAGTTTACCACGTCATTGCAGAGAAAAATCACCAACAGGGTGCCAGAGAACACTTTCTTTGTTTTCTCTCAAAACTTAAATTGTTTGAATTTGTTTCCTCTCAACTTTAATGGATGTGTTCTCTTAATCTTTTTATTTTTAGTCCAGTCTTATTGAATATGTGCATTAATTGCACCTCAGCTACCTCTGAATTTTTCACTAGCCTAATTACTCTTAGAGTTTTGCTCATGTTTAGGCTGAACTTTTTCTTTCTTTGCTTATGGCCATTACTTCTTTTTCTGTTTTCTTCTGAGACTTGGTGTAATTTCCTTCCTTCATTTACATTGTTACCTTGAAGATATTTACAGGGAATGTTCATTTTCTTCCTGAGGTTTCTCTTTTCCCCTGTGTCGATCCTTTCAGTTCCTTTTTTATTCCTTCTCTCTCCCTAATTTGTATGCTCTCCACCTCTCATTACCAGTACATCTAACATTTTGACTAATTTTTCATGTGATTTTTTTCTCATGTATTTAAGATTAATAGCTAAGTAGCAGAACTGACCTTAAAAATCTGTGAGGGACATTTGCATAAAAATACTGGATAGTATCTCTTTTTTACACTGGTTCATGCTTTTAATGTCCATCAGCAGCAAGCTTGTATTGCAAAGCCACAGTTACACACACACACAAATAAATATCTTTAGCCTTCATTTTTTGCAAGCAGGACTTTATATTCCCATTTCTTTAATACCTCACTGGTGCATATCTTGTATTCAAACTGCCCAGACCTGCACAAGTTCTGTATAACTCATGTGCATACCTGAGACCGGTGTGTGCATTTGAACAAGCAGAGT
Source organism: Platysteira castanea (assembly GCA_013397175.1). Lineage (NCBI taxonomy): Eukaryota > Metazoa > Chordata > Aves > Passeriformes > Platysteira > Platysteira castanea. Next base: position 231,805 of record VYXC01005981.1, read on the forward strand.
CTGTGCTCAGCCAGGAAACACTGGAATGGCATTCAGTGGGCATGTCCTCCTCCTTTTTGGATGCCAGTCCAGGTTTACAGCTGTATATAAGTGTAGTGACCTGCATGTAGACATCTAACAGGATTTTCAGAAGTGACTAGGCAGGCTGAGCTCCTCATTTCCTGATTTTACTGGTTTACCCCTGAATTTCTTCAGATGTTGACTACCTATTCTGCATAAATTTGCTGGGGTAGGAACTGCCATTTTCTCCATGCAGTACTGAGAACAGCAGAGCTCTGCTGTAACCAGTTCCTCAGCAGCACCAGCCTGACAGTGCCTGACAGCAGCAAAGCAAAACCAGAGCGGTGCCCAGGGTACCTGCAGCAGGAATTAGCAGCGAAGTAGAAGGAGCCAAGTAAAAACACATCATGGAACTGGTTCATCTGATGATGAGGGAGTGAAGAAATGAGGATCAAATTTATCTTAGCACTTCAAGATGAGGCACTGTCTTTCTGTTCTTTGCAAATAGACTGATTGAAAATACCCCAAATAAAGAAAGGTGTTAGATGTATAAAAAGTGCAAGAATGTACTTTTTCCTTGAAATCTCTGGCCTCACATTTGTTTATAAAAGTTATCTAATAGATGGAGAGATGCAACCTGAGAATGTGTCTGTGCAGGTAATATGGTGCCAAGGAATGGGAGTCTTGAGTCTGTCAGAAAAAGAAATGTGTTTAACAAGCCACCAGCTCAAGAAGATACAGTTCCCTCGCCCTGAACCCCCTGCTGTCACTGGCTGCTGTCAACTGGAGGGTTTGATTTCAATGTTGTGAGAAACCCCAGGCAATCTCACACAGTGCAAGTGAGAAAATGACAGCCCTGTGATGATGCAGCCAGTTTTCCTGATCAGCGTGATTGTATGAGAGCGCTGTACTTAGTTATATCGATTTGTCTCTGAGAGCTCTTTCTGCCACATAAATCTCATTGAAAATCTTTAAAGATCTTGCCCCAGAAGGCCACTATGTTATTTTTCTCTGTACAAAGAAGCAGAGCCAGGAATTCATTTCTCAAAGTTTTAACTAGAACAGTCCGTTTATGAGGAAGGTGTGAATTCATCTGTTTTACATTTTGAAACATCTGAAAACAGCACTGCACTTTATGATTAACCTTTACTTCTAAGAAGTACTACAAAGAGCTGTATTTATCTCCTCTCCCTTTCTTTCTTGGATCAGAGGTTTGAATAAAGAAAATCACCTTTCTTTTAGATGGGGAATAGGAAGGAGCATTGTGCTTATTGTAGCACATGCCTTAAGTACAATAGGCACCACATTATGAAGATACTATTTGTACCACTTCAGTTAAAAAGACTGATAGTGCTTCCCCTATGGAAATTTTCTCTGGAGTGGCTAAAATTATTTTTAAAATAAATAACCACTTTAAATTAGGAATCAAATATTTCAACTTAGCCAGAGCTAAGGAAGCTTAAAATACAAATTCACATTAAGACTCCATAGAACTATCAACAAGTCTGAGTCATAAAGTGTGTCCTTATGCCTGGCAGACTCATTTCTCCCAGCATACACAGAGGTAAATATGAGAAAACACAAGAAGTTTTACCTTTTTAACTTGACAAAACCACTCTTTTAAAAGAAGTGACTCTTGAGTTTGAATTATCTGTAACACGGAAAGAACCCAAACACCTATATATGTGTGAATTTCAGGCTGTTGAGGTACAGAATAGATTGTATGACAGGGCTATAAGTGTTTCAGTAACACTAAATATTTGGTAACATCAAAATTTTTTCCACTTTGATAGCATATTAAATTATTCCTTGGCTTGCTCTGTCACTCTGCACAGATGCAGTGATCTGCGCACACACTGTAATATGAGACTGAGGACCTAATTTCCTTCTTCTCTTTTCTTCTAAATAAACTAACTCCAAGACCTTTTACAGCCAGGATGTGCCAAAGTGTCATTTATTCATTTAAACTGTGCAGCCTAGTGCAACTTAAATATAATTACTGCACATCAGAACAAAGCTAACTTCATGAAGCCATGACACAGCAAGCAATATCTGATTAAACAAGCATCCTCCCACAAATGCAGAACCATTGGCACCAAAAGAGGGTACTGCATTAATCCAGGATAATAATAGCAATTAATGCCATATTCACAAACTTGCTCCACTGGAGGGGACAGCTACAGTGCTCATTTCTTTGAAACTAGCTTCATACAAAAGCACTGGTGTACCGCTCCACAATAAATGACAAAATTATGTTCTGCCTAATTTCCTGTCATTTCCTAAAGTATATTCCCATTTGTGAGTTCTCTCCAAACCTTCTTGCTGCAGGTATTCTTACGCTGAGTTTATAGTAAATGACCTGAAGTTGCTACAGCAAACAGACGAGAAGTCTAACGCAGTAAAGCAGCAGGGTTTCTGAGGGCTGGAACCAGCAGTGCCTAACACTACATTTGTTACACGTATACAGCTCTCATACCTGAAGCATATCAGCATATCTTCACAAGTGTGGAAGTGTTTTTTAAAGTGACAGTTCAGACTGATTAGAGTTTGAATCCATGTACCAGACTTGAAGGAAACAGGGCATGAATCTTGCCCAGACTGATGTACATTTCTCACTTTACGCACCAGTACTAGTGCCTTTAGTTTCCCTGAACTGACAGACTAAATAATCATCATATGCAAAGAAATTCAAAGTCAGTTTCTGAGCCTCCAAGCTATAGAAGCCAACACCATGTTTTTTGGAGCAGTCTTTAAATCTCTGAGCTCCCCTTGATCCCCTCCTTCCCCTGATACTAATGGTTCAGGTTTATGGGAGAGATGTAAATATGGCCACTAACACTTTATGACAATCCAAGTTATATTTCTGTCAGGAACAATGTTTCTCTAGCTGCCCCTCAACACTCCTTTACATTTCCTTCAGTGTCAACCTTTTTTTTGTACTTAGGTGAGACAAACAGAGACTCTTGCCTCCCTCTTCCATGGCTGATAGTAAGGGGATGGAGGGCTAGGAAGAGAACACTAGCTGGCCACTGTGTTCATAGGACAAAGGTTTTCCTAAAGCTACTTTTTGGTCTTCCTTTCAGAGCTGGAGGAATGATATTTGTGTCTCTCTTTCCTAAACTCAGCATCCCTTACACCAAACAAAAATAAGTGCCTTATTTGCCAAGGAGCCTAGAAATTGTTCTGGTGGTCTCTAACTCACTGCTGCCCCACAGAGATTGGGCAGTTTGAAGGCAGTCTAATTGGGAAGTGTTCTCCCTTGAGTAATCAAAATATCTTCCGGAGTTTACATTTTCTCACTTCATCACAACATTAGCTCCAGCAATGACAGGAGTAACTCATGCTGAAAGTACTGGACATATAGAAAAGGACTTTTGGAATTTGCCAATTATTAAAAGGTACCTAGTGAGTGCGCAGCACTATCTTCATCAATGAAATGTGAATAATCCATTCACACTTGCAGGGATAAATCAGAGCATGGGCAAAATATTTGTCAAGTTTTCAAAAGATAAGAGAAAGTAAGACGGTAAGTCTGTGCAATCATTAGCATAACAGCTATATATATATATATCTAAATAGTTAATATAAGGTGTAAATGTTTATGAAAGTATATAGGTTACCCAGAGGATAAAAGAAAGGAGATACAAGAACAAGATCTCGGTGAAAGAAAAGTGCGGATTTCAGCTTTGGCCCAGTTGGTCTGGAGGCTGGGGATGCAGGAGGGGTGACCAGCGCTGGCACAAAGCAAGAACTGCCTGCAGGAAAGACATGACCTTCCAGTGGAGAGGAATTGGGAGAGAAAGCAGACTGCTGACTGGTTTTGATGATGTCTCAGCTGACAGAAAATGAGAATTTGGTTTTGGTTTTGCAAGGTAATGATTAATGGGCAATAACATGGAATGCTGAATGGTTGGCACAATGTTTGACATGTCATGACCTTCCTGCCAGAGATCTTTGTTCACATGTGTTTCTTTTATTTCATGGTCCTCAGGAGCAACATCTATAATCTGAGTCCCTTTTTGTCCTCTGCTGCACTTCATGCTGGTCATTAAATAGTTAACCTGCACTGCCTTTCAGGAGTCCCATCTCCCTTCTGCCAGGATCAATGATAAAATTCTGACTGTGAAAGTGAGAGAGCCCGTGGGCCAGATGGATATTTGGTAGCAAAACATTTGAAAGGCTCTTTCTGCAATAAAGAGCTACATGAAGTACTTGCTTTAAAGACAAGCACCAATCTCTTGTCTCCACGGTATTTGTAATCAATATTATATTACAGGTTGATTAAATACCAAGATATTAGAGCAGTGAATCTCAAAGTGTATTTTTGACTTCTCCTTGTTTCTCAAAAAAACCTGTAGAAATTATTTAGAGAAATGTTGACAATACCAGAAAACAACAAAATTAAAATAGCATCACAATCAATATCTCTGAACATGCAATCTTGGCAAGTGGGAAACACTCATCATTGGATCAGTACCTCGCAGATGCTGCAGGGGGGCAAGAATACTACAACTTCGTGGCCTAAATGTTTGGCCCATTTACCCTGTGCACGTAGATAGTATAACCTGTGGTACAACTTCTACACATAGCTTCTTAGACTCGCATCCCATGTGTGCATAAAAGGTGGATGCCACTCAAAGAGGTGATGACACCCCTGGGAAGCCAAAAAGAATGGTTTAAATCTGTTGTCTTCACAGCTGTGTAATAAAGGATACGTCTGGTGTGCATTTGACACTGGAACACAAAAATGGATAAGGAAGAGAATGAAGGTCATGTGAAGAGCCATGGCCAACCAAGCCATAACTCATAGCAGGAGCAGGTGACTTGGCTCTCTTGTCTCTGGGTTACTTTTTTCTCTTTAGGCTTTTGTCTCTGGTAATAGACATGAGGTTGACGTCTGTTTCAACATGAGTGATCAAGTCTGGGAGCAGTGTGAGAAGGAGGAGGCAGAGAGAACCTGGCTCTGTACTACAACAGTTTAAAAAAGCTGGGCCATCAAAATGCCCAGCAGGGGCAAAAAAAGAGATACACCTGCCCCTATTTTTCATTCTGACAGGTACACCTTGATATGTGGGGGATAAAAGTACATGAAGCAGTAACAGGCTGGAGAGTGCTCCCTCTGTGAGCCCCCAGAAAACAGACTTAGAGGAACGCTGTGTCAGAGATCAAGACAGTCAGACCCACACTGTCTCCTTATGTTCCTACAGCAGCTTACTCACTTTTCATTTACCAGAGCTCTTTTCAGTGTCTTGTTACCAAAGTTTAGGTTTGTTCTTTGGGGGCGTTTTTGGGTTTATTTTATTAGAGGAGGTTTGAGAGTATGTTTGTTCTAATAAGCTGGAGCTGTAATTGGGAAATGGGTTAAGCTTGCTTCCAATTAAGATAATTGACATGAAATACCCAATTGCACTCTGAGAGAGAGAGAAATAAGTTCCCCAGCTGAGCTGTAGAAGAGAGCAGCTTTGTCTAACAAAGAAGGTAGAAGCAGATGTTTAGAAAAACATGTAAAAGCAATCAGGAGGGGATTTATACATTTGGTTATTAATTAAGATGCATGCATGAGCAGCCAGCTAGCCCAAGTTCTGAGTTAAGAAAGGCAAAATTCCAACAAGGAGTACAAGGAAAGCTGTATTTAGGAGATTCCTGGGGGTTTAGGTTTTTTTGTTTGACTGGG
>VYXC01005981.1:237566-345741 GCA_013397175.1 Platysteira castanea
GTTTGTTTGTTTTTTCCTTCTATAAAGGAGAAACTGGCCCAAAGGTTTTTGGAAGTTTCAGATTTGCATGTCCCCTTGCATACAGTCTTCCTGACTGTTCTCCTGACCATGGTAAGTTTGTTTCTCTTTTGCTTAAATAAAGTAGGATATGATGATATGGTCCTATCAGGCCATGATTGTCTCCACAGCTAGCAAAAATATAAATGGTTTTCTGCGCTCTGTGGTTTGCCAAGGTTAAAAAATGTGTAATGAGTATTAGAGCAATTAGAAATAGTGAGTGACTGAGGACTTCTGATGATGCTCATGTTTGCTTCTGTGTGGGGAATAAAGGAAGTGGAATCAGCCTTTCTGACTGGAGGGACAGAGGTGCTTGAGGATCTGATGTGGAGATAGACAGCTGCTGGAAAACTGTTAGTTGTAGCAGTCAGTTTGGAGAAAAGAAAACACAGAGAGTGGGTATTTGCTAGTAGCTGTCTGTACTATAATCAGGGAAGGATGTACTAGTGTTGGCAAGAAAGAGGAAGAGCTTCAAAGATTTTGGATAAGAATATGTTTGCTTTTTTTTTTTTAATTTGTGCCTTATCCAACAAACTCAAATTTCATTTACAGCATCAAAAAGAATGTTATCTGAGAGTAAGATTGGAAGAACCAACACTGAATTCACTTGGCTGTTCATTTAAGTGATCATTCATGCAATTTTTATGCAAGCATTACAGCATCTTAAATGTTTGCTCTTTTCTTTGGTTCTCCTGTTTGAGCTGTCCTTGAAATTCATAGAATCACAGGATAGCTTGGATTGGAAGGGACCTTAAAGATCGTCTAGTTCCCACCCCCCTGCCCATGGCAGGGGGGACACCTTCCACTAGACCAGGTTGCTCAGAGCCCCATGCAGCCTGGCCTGGAACACTTCCAGGGATGGGGCATCACAATGTCTCTGGGCAACCTGTGCCTGTGTCTCACCAACCTCACAGTAAAGAATTTCTTCCTAACAGCTAATCTAAACCTACTTTCTTTCAGTTTGAAACCATTCCCCCTTGTCCTGTCACTACCTGCTCTTACAAAAAATCCTTTTCCATCTTTCTTGTCAGCTCCCTTCAGCTACTGGAGGGCAGGAATTAGATCATGTCTTCTCTGCTCCAGGCTAAACAATCCCGATTCTCTCAGCCTTTCCTCCCAGGAGAGGAAGTCCATCCCTCTGGTCATCTTGGTATCCCTTCTCTGGACTCACTCCAACAGGCCCATGTCCTTCCTGTGCTGGGGACCCCAGAGCTGGATGCAGCACTCCAGGTGGGGTCTCACAAGACTGGGGCAGAGGAGGGGGAGACAAATTCAAAAAGAACTTCAAAAAAAAAAAGGCTGTTGGCTTTAATGGCTTGTCTTGCTGGCTTATTTCTGTGGTGACTGTGGTAGTATTAATGAAAGATGATTATTTGCAGGGGGTTGTGGTTGGTGTGTTGCTTGTTGGGAGGGGGGGGGGAGTAATTTTGCATAGATAAATCTGGTAAATTAATGTGGAAAAACCAAATACATTTTCTAGCTGAAATGCTACCCTTTAGCTGACTTTTCTTTATGACTGAAGTGCTCTTTGATATAGTAAATCAAATAAGAAGACAAGAAATATGACAGATTCCTCTATCACGTAAATGAAAGCCGTTCTGCTCTCAGACCCTCAGCACATGTGGACGGTTGCGGAGTCTGGACCACCTTTCAGCAGGTGGACAACCAGGATTTATTCTGCTCCTACTGCCATTGTTTGGAGGATGAAAAGCTCAGTCTGATGTTTTGTGAAATCCTGTGGGGCTGCTCTGATGCACTGTCTTGGGGTGACTTTATGATGTGTATCCCCTTTCACCTGCTCTATGCCCACACATGAATCCCGTGTCCTTTCCGTAGCTTTAAGGCAGGCCTTTAAGAGAGAGCAGGGGGGAAGCCGGTGGAATTCTTTGGGCGCTGTGTTCAAAACCACAGAGAAAACCCCGCTGCCTTCTGCTGCTGCAGAGCGGGGGAAGGCACCTTCCTGCTTTTCCCAGCTCCTGGCTCCTTTTCTCAGAAGAGAGAGATGGAGAGCTAAACTTCTCTGCTTCCCTGGGACTTTCGCTTCATCCTCTTCTCTTCTGGACTGTTCCACAACACCAGAACCTCACTGGGAGGGCTTTCCGCCTCGGCCCGGAGGGGCCCACGCCGACCCAGCTCCGAGGAGGAGGAGAAAGACCACACCCACAGAAAGGACTCTGGAATCTGCCCAGGTTCTCTCCACAGCGAGAGGTTTTATTCTTTAGCATTATTCTCTTCCCAAGCCTGCCGTGCACTGTGTTTGTAAAATAAACAGGGTTTTTTTCCCCTTTCACTTTCCTCCGAGGGATTTCTGCCCGAACCTGGTGGGGGAGGGGCGGCTGTAACCCGCCTTCTATCGGAGAACATTAATTTCGGATATTCCTCCGAATTTGTCTCGAACCGGGACATGCAAGAAGTAACAGAGCCGAGAGAGGGGGTCACGGCAGCCTCTCTGTGCTTGCACCTGCGAGCACCCTTTTGTGTGTGTCCCTGCTGAAGGGCCTGGGGGGCAGCAGGTACAGGGCAGTGCTCAGTTTCCCTGACTTGGGGTTCAGATAATGAGGCAAATAAAAACTGTGCAGATTTATGTATTTATATCCTTGTGATCTCCTATTGTTTTCAAAAGCTGAGGGTTTCTGGCTATTTGTACAGAGGTTTTCTTCTGGAAGTCCACCAAAGATTGCAGGTGGATATTTGGGCTAATTTCTCATCAGTTACAGAACTTCCTCAGGCCTCTCAAAAACCCCATATGGGTTTCAGTGTTAAACTGTTTGATTTTGAGGTTCATTATAATGCTTTTGATGAAGTACTACTTTGCTGTGACCTTTCCCACTCATTTCTTTGTCCTTGTCCTTTGAATATGATGGAATTTCTGGAGATACAGAGAGCTCTTTTATTAAGCAAGTATTAAAATGAAGAATTTTCTCTGGAGGTTGTTCTCCTTATGTAAAAAGATACTGCAAATGACATTTGGATTCTCCACAACTGCAATGAGGCTAAATTTTTTTTTGAATCTCATATGATGAAAGACAAATAACTGAACAGTGCTATTATAAATTATGGGATCTTCATATGCTTAAAGAAAGGCATTCTGTATGCTTTACCTTGACAAAGCTTCTGCTGCCTTCCTGGGAAATCTTGGCTAGTCAAAATTTGGCTTGTGATTATAGACTAATATCGTCCTCATAGTAAGCATCACTAAATGGTGCCTTCTGGAATTACACCACTCTTGGGAGGCCTCAATTATCACAGAATAGTGATCCTTCTGCTTTTATTGCATGGTGCAAGCCAGACGCTTAAGAATGGAATTTCAAAGACTGAGTCAATTTAGCCCTTTGTCTTAAAGTGACTGGAGAAATCTTTTCAAGTGTTTATCTTTATGATAGTGTTGTAAATACATAACACAGATGGAGAGAATTAGAAAAAAAAACCAAGTTAGAAAAAACAATTTATTAAGTAGTATAATATAAGTAACTTGTTACAAAAATCAATTTGCAAAAAGGCAAATTCACTCTGTCTGTGAGAAATTGTTGTTCAAATTGGTTTCTCATCAAATCCTTAAATTTTATTTCCCCCTGCCCCCCCAAAAGAAGCCAGTACAGTGAACAGGAAATATAAGGGAGAGAGTGCACACTTTCTGTCTGACGAAAACAAATTGCCCATCCACACTGCAGAAGAGATAATCGTTCCAGCATGGGTCCCTTTGCAACACAGGGAAGTTCTAGGTGTAAACCTCTTGGGTGACAAAATTGTCACCCACAAATGTCCCTCTCTGCTGAGCAATGACCAGATCCATCCAATGCTGAGCCTCCCTTGGCACAACCAGGGGATGACATCACGAGAGACTGTGTGGCTGGAGCATGCCAGCCAGTAAATCTTCCCAGGTGGAGGCATCATTTTCAATTTATGCTTGGGAGTATTTTTAATTAAAAAAAAAAAAATCAATACCAAAAAGCATTTATTTTAAAGGGCTTAAAAAAATCACAAATCACTATAGGAGTTTGCCAGATTGATTTCGCTCAGTAACACAGTAAAGATGCACATAGCATTTATTATAAGGCCTTTCTTTTAAGTTTAATTTTTCAGAGCAATGAAAGTAATCACAGAATTAAAACAGTACAGTGATTCTGAAGAGTTTTTTTTATGTGTCTAAATCCAGAACAATTTTGTGTTTGCAGTGTTCTTTCTTTGTTGTGTTCACCTGAATGCTTAATAATTCTATAAGTTTGTATCTTTAATAAACACTAAAGTAATAGATCATAGAAAACTAAAAGCTTATAGAAAGTGTCTCCAAGTATATTTACATAAATAGTGCAGTCTCATAGGAAAGGTCAAAAGCCCATGGGAATGGAAAGGATTTCTCTATATGCTGGACTTATGCCTTATTTGTCAAATCAACTTTGTGGTAGGAGAAATTTAAACATAGCAGCTCCTTTTAAATTTTTTTCTTCTTTTTTTTTTTTTAAATTAATTTTTAAAGAAAGCAAAAGATACATGAAGGAAAAAAAAGGTAAGGGCAGGTTCTGTAAAAACTCCTTTGAAATCCAGTAACTCTACACATAAGATGATAGCTTTGTGGCTTTTAAGTGCCACGGGCCTGCCTTGCATATGACTGATTACCTTCCCTCACCCCCCACGCAATTCACCTCCTGAAATGCTCAGTTCTCTGACATTTGTACTTCCTGTAACCCCAGCCACGGCTTTTGGATAGCTACCGCTGAATTTTATGAACTGTTCAGGAAACTGTTTCGTGTATGACAAAGGCAGGTCTGAGCTCAAAAGTGTAATATTGCAAAATGATGGGCAGGATTAAGATTGTTTCAGCTGGCTTAAATAAAACTGCTGAAGGCAGAGACTGGTATTAAAGCATTGTGTTGGTGTTCTGTGTTTTTTTTTCTCTTTCTGGAGCAATGCGTGAGCCTGTAGACATTAAATATGCTTTTGTTTCTCTTTAAGTACAGAAACAATCTTTAAGGAAAGACCTTTTTCTAAAGACTGAACTGAAAGCAAGAAATATTGTGGCTTTGACATTTATTGGCGAGGGTGCTGTTTCACAGGTGTAGATGGGTTGGAAAAATCCCGCCTTTCCCAGCTTATGACACAGTTCATACTCATTGGAAGTAGCATAATGACTGTTACTTTGTCCACTCTGATTTGATGGGGAAGCTCAGACTGCAGAGTTAATTGAAATGCAAATAGGCAGGGGATGGCAGCATCCATTTGGGACAGTGGTCTTCTGAGCCACTTCAGCATCACTCATAGCCAAAGGAAACATGGAGAGTCTTTCTAACAGGTGGTGGCAGGTAGAGCTAACACAGCGGTGCTCACAGAGAGTTACCTGCTCAGAACCACTCTGAACCACTGCAGGACTTCTCCCTGCAGAAAACCACCAAGACAGTTATGCTGCAGAAATTTACTTGACTTTCCTTCCAAGAGATCTACATGGAAACGGCCTGGATTTAAGTTGCTTGGTCTAGAAAAGATGTCTTTCTCCCTATCCATGCAGACCTCCTTCTGGTGTGTCAAGAAATCTGAAAGTGTTAGAAGTCCACTGTTGGTGCTGTTGAACTAGGTAATTCTGGTTTCGAAACATAGCCAGCTTCCAGTGCTCATTATTTCCCTTCCTTTAATCATACTGTACATGCGTAGATGCACATTTCTAGACCTGTTTCTCCCTGCTATACTCTTCTATGACTGTTCTTGTTTTTATGGTACTGCAAATGTTCAGTTTCTTGGTTTTGTGGGATTTTTTTTTTTTTGTTTTCCTAACAGAGAAATGGAAAAGTTGTAACTTGTAATGCAGACTCCTACTTCCTAAAGTGGATTATTTGAAGGTTGCCTCTTCCATTCACATTTAACAGTGACAGAACACCTGCCCGTAGAATGAAGTAAGACCAGAAATATATATCTGTTTCTTAGGAAAAATGTAGAAAATATTTCTGTTGGTACGGGTGACATGTTCTTCTACTACATATCTTTTCCAGCACATTTTTAACAGAAATAACTGAAAAACACAGACAATTTGGTTTTCTCATGGTTAGACACAACTCCATCTCTGTCAGGTTTGGGAACACATCTCAGTCCCATGATACTGCTGGTAGAGCCTTGTGCAGAGCTTCCTCTCTGCAAGTCTTTACCTCAGCTCTCTTCCAAGCATTTGTCTACCTGCAGGGAGTAGGAGCACTTGTCCTCTGCAGGGACAAGGAGCACTTGTCCATTGCAGGGAGATGTCCTGCACAGCTGCACTGGGGGCAGGGGCTGCCGTGTCTCCGCATTCTGGTGCTGCTGTGGGGTGGAATTGGGTTTAACCTGAAGTAGTTCTCCTGGGGTAAAAAACCCACAGCAAACACAAAACAAAAACAACAACTCCCCACCAGTTTTCTGGGGTAAGGTGACTCTCTTGGGAGCTGAGATGAAATAACTGCTGTAGAAATGTTACTCCATTTCAAGTGTGGAGATGTTATTGTTCTGCAGCAGCATGGCTGGCATAGACTCCCAGGTCCCAGTTTCATGTTGACTCCACTGAATTCCTTGGCATCTTTTAATATGTTTCCTGTTGTTAGGTCAGATGCTTTTCCAAATTAAAAGCCAACTGCATTTTTATCTCTCTACCTGGGTTAGCTAAACTGCCTAATAATATTTCTTCTTCTGAAAAAGGTGTGGTTGTAAGAAGAGCAGGCTTAAAACAGCCTTGAAAGCCACTTCATAGCCCATAGTCCAACACTAGTTTATCTACAAATGACAACTGTAGCACTGTGTGAAAGCATTGTTAAATACTCATTTCTATTATCTAGCACGCCACCATGCAACAAAGTGCAAAGAAATACTACTGCAAAGGTTTGTATTCACTGCAATATGGCACTTTCAATATTTAATATGCAGTACTGATTTTATAAATTGCACTTTGTGGTACTGCCAAGCAAGAAGAAAAAGAAAGAATTGAACTCTCCTTGCTGTGTGAGAGATGCTAAATCTGTTTAATTTGCAGGAAAAAATAGACCTTAAAACCTAGATGCATAAATGATAATTTGGATGCAAGTTTGCCTCAAATTTTCTTAGAAGAATGCGTTTGCTATTCAGGCACCATATTTGTGGTGACATAACATAATTTTATATATATAATATATTTACATAACAGGCACGAGTAGCCACTCTCTATTATTTACTGTGTCACTCAATGGACAAGATAAAACCAGCTTTGAATTAAAAGGAAAAAAAAAACCGCAAACCAACCTAAAACTTGCATTTGGACTGCTACTAGCAATCATTAAATCAGACAAAATCACCGTACAAACACAGGAAAATAGTTACTAGGAGTTCAGTGATCCTTCTGCCTCGTTGTCCCACCCCAAGAAGTGACTACTGCAGGCTGACTTCCAGGGTGGCCCAGCCTCTCCAGGGCACCGGGGCTGTCTCCAGCCAAGTGCCCCTCTTCCCAGTGAGCTGGGCGTGGCTCGCAGGGCTGAATACCTCTGTGGCTTCACAGCCACCTCTGCCACCCCCTCCACACTCTGATCTGCTTCCTAGCGTCTTAAGGAGGGGAAAGGACAGTCACTGGCTCACTTGGGCATCCAGCTGGATACTGAGCTTGAGGCTATTTGCTGGAGGCAACCCCGGAGTGCAGGGTGAGAGAGGCATGTGTAGGGAAGCCTCTGGGAGAGCCCCTGGAGGGATGTGCTGGCCCCACTGACTGTGAGGGGAGCAGCCCCAAGTGAGGGTCCTGTGGCAGGTGGTGCTGAGCATCTGCTGCTCCTCCATATATCTGAAATCCAAATGGTCTCTCCTGTCTGCCAGAGCCAGCTTTGGACACACTGCTTCCTAGAAGTTCTGATTTCAAGGAAGCCATGAAGAGGTAGGCTTTTATCATCTGAAATTACTTAGGGGCCCTCCTGAGGACGTAATAAAGCTGTAGCCATGCCACTGCCATTATGATGGGTGCAGCAACTCAGCCCCCCACTAAGTGATGGGATTGGGAACCACACTCTGTTCAACTTAGACACTCTGAGAGATGCTCCAGACCCTTGGAAACCCTGGGCTCCTCTGCTCTGAAAGCATCCAATCTATAATGCTGGGCATCTGCAAGCCATTAGCTGCTGTGCCCTACACCTACGGGTGTGCAGTGCTCCTCACTGTGAATGAGTCCTTTCCTGCCCAGCCAGGGCCACAGCACGGCTGGCTCATCCTCTTCCCTCTGAGCTGGGAAGAGCTCAGGTCCCAAAACCTTCCCTCTGGTTCACAAAACCTAGAATTCTGTCATTGTGGTTGTAAAAGTCTAATACTTGAGACTCTTAACACTCTCTTTAACTCACTAGGAGTAATGAATTCCAGGGACTAATTTTAAATTCCTCTTAGTTTTCTGTTTATTAACTTTTTTCTCATCTCTCTTTATTTCTGGAGTAAATTGGAGCTGTTTAATTTTCAAAATTATTCACTTAAAATTTGGGGGAGGAGGAAAATAGATCCATTCCTGTAATTCTAGTATTAAATACTGTTTCATGAAATAAATGAGAATAGTTACACATGAGGTATTTAAGAAAAAAAAATTCCTTCTTTCCTTGGCACAGTGCCATGGGCTGGTTCCCTACTTTGGGACACAGGGTGGCATTTAACTCCTGGAATTGGATATGCCCCATGGCAGCCCCTTAGGGTTTTCTCCAGATAGCCTCTCCTAGATGGCTGGATTTGAAGAGCAGCTGCTACTTGTTTGACAAACCAACTGAAATACTGAGTGGTGTGCAAACTATAAAGAAAACTGTTTTGGCCCAAGATTATGGCATCTTGCCCCACCCCATGCCTGGACAAAAATTACTTAGCTTGGCAAAGCAGATAAACACACACTGAGAAACTTGTGGTTGAAATTTTACCTTTGGGTGAAGTCTTTAACAACCCTGGCTGAGGAGTTTATGTAAAAAAATGAGTTATAATTATAAACCCTAGTTTTCAGGCCACTGGAATGACCATTAATTCTCACTTACTTATTCATTCCGGGTTTGAGTCTGGGAAACAAAAAAGGAAACAACTACCCAAAAACATGAAATGTCACTTCCTGTGGCAGAATGCCAGTGTTTTCCATTTCTAAAGCATTTTCTAAATGACTCATATAGTTCTTGCAACATCCTGATGAGGTAGGCATTTTTTCCCCATTTTACAGATAGCAAAACTGGGCAGAGAGTCAGTCAGGAATCCACCCTGGACATCCAGGCAGAGAAGGTCAGGACAAAAAAAAGCACTTTCCTCCTCAGCAGTTGCTCCTTTTTCCCAGAGGATGGCAGTCACCTTGAGGCCACTCCTCCCCACCTGCACATGAGAACAGGCAGGAGTAGCTGGATATGAACACCCTGACTCCAAGCTCCCCAGGACAGTGGCCATCACTGATGTGCAGGTGGGGGCCGACTGTGGAAGTGCAAACAAAAACACAGTTATGATCTCTTCCTTCCTCCAAGTCATGACCTAACCTGGAGCTGGATTTGATGACTTTCCCTGTATCGCAAAGCAAGCCTAGATTAGAACTGGGAAACCATCTAAGAATTAGATACTGGGGCTACTGACCACACACACGTGCACACACACACATCTCTCCAGCAATGCTAGGTCCAAAGAATATATACAGAGCAGTCAATGAACTATATATATGTGTGTGTTAGTATGATTCAGTGCAATGGGGCAATGGTGAGTTCTAGAGAAACACTCAGGTTTAAATGACCATTAAGCCTCTCTACCCTCCTCATGAGTAAAATGTGTGTTTGATGTTCTTTTCTCAGCTTACTCTACTTGTATAATAAACCTTCATTCCATCACCACTACTTTTGACTATAATACACAGGGTAAACTAGGGTACCTCATTACACTGGGATGTGCAATACACAGTCGACAGAGCAGTCGTCTGAGCTGAATAGTCTGAATACAAGTAAAAAAGCATGTGAGCTTAAACAGTAATACACTCCAATTTACAATATAAGCAGAACAAGTAAAAATATTGCTCCCCATCTGATCCTTTTTTTTCCCTCCACTACTGCTGTGCCTGTAAGATTGGCGTGGTAAACTGGATGCACTCAAAAAATAAGGATTTTGCCTCTTGGAAGCTCATAAAATGATACTAGAAAAAGTTTTCTGATGGCTAACCCACACAGACTGCAGTCATTAGACAATTCAAATGGGTAGAATAGAGAACCCTTTCACACAGCTGTGGAGAAACAGAAAGAAATAGCCACTTCACATATCCCAATGCTGTTTCTGGGAACGAGGAAGAGAAAAAAAAGAGAGGAAAAAAAAAAAAGACAACATATTAAGAGTCTTTGTCACTGTCCATCGAGCCATACATATCTGCCAGCTTTTTAAACCGAGGTCCCCAGTCACTGAGGTAATCGTAGTCCTGATCTCCGTCTGTAGTCACCGACTCCAAGGAGCTGAGGGACTCGGCCACAGAACCATTACCTTCATACGCGTAGGTTGCTAACGAGTCATACGGGGGTGCTGTTGGATCTGTATCATTTTCCTTTAACCGTTGGTTAATGAAATCTCTGACATCCGTGTTATCTCGCGCTGTTGCAGTCCGCCGTGGCATAAAAAGTGTTTCTGGCACAATGTCTCTGCGTAATTTATTATCATCTATGGCTTCGGGATTCCTCAGCGTGCCAATATCAAATGCCTGGGTGTCTTCCTCTCCACCACCTTCATCGTTGTAACTGACAATGTTGTCTCTGATGTCTTCTTTGGAAATTATCAAAGGCTCTTTTTTCCGCTGCCGTCTCAGTGCTGCAAACAGCACCACGGTAACTGCAAACAAAAACAACAGCGAAAGAGAAAGGGAAAGAAGGTTAATCCCCAACTCCATTAAAGCCCAGAAGAAATGCTGCGCCTCTGCTTGAATTTGAAGTTTCAGAGGATGTTTTGCAAAATTGAAAATGTGCACGTCAGGTTTTCAGGCTGCGCTTGCTCTGCCTGTGAGTTCCTTGGGAGATGAAATGGCAGGGATGCACAGAAGAAAGGAGATGTCAAGCTTGTAGGAAGCCAAGCAGAGTGTCTTTTTGCCAGTAGGCACTTTGTTACCCAGAGCCATATACTAATTTTGTTACCTTGAGAACAGAACTAGTTTCATGAGAGGAAGGAAGAAACACTTTCTCCACAGTAAGTAACATCAGATGTTATTTATGTTGAACTCCTTGGACAATACGCAACTTCTGCTATGGACAAGGATGCTATCTACTGAGCTTAGCAGAGCTGAATTTCAAGATAAGTAAATCTATCCTCCTCTGGAAAAAAAGCTTGGAATGTGGAGAGGATTTTTAGCTAGCACAAAGTCTGAGTTTTATTAACTTCCCTGCAATGTTTTTACAATGTGCATCCCCTTAAAAAGTACACAAATTAAATCATGGACTGATGAGATATGATAAAGTTATTTTTTACGCTGACAAAGGCAGATTTTTAAAACATATTTTATGTCCTTTGTTTTAAAGTGTGTGTGTTCATACACATATTTTTCATTTATTTGGAGGGAAGGAACTCTTTCCATGAACCCAATCCAAATTTTAATATTTTTACTCAATAATGATTCTCAGTACTGATGGAGAAGTGGACACAAAGGGTGGAAAGGGATATGGACAACACTTTCCTATAGAAGCTAATTTCAGATTTCTTAGCTGAAATCTACATTAAGATGTAAATGGCTGAATATTGACAGATGAACAGCAGGGATGTATTTCTGCTGCCATTGTTGCTTTGGTAGTCTGAGGTCTGCAGTGCCCAGCATTTCAGCTCTGCTGTGCAAACTCCAAGGAAAGACACATCTTGCTGTCTTTACAGATTTTTCATAGCAAAGCAAAGCAGAAATGCCTAAACTCATTGATGTGAGATGATAAGGTGGATCAAAACAATCTTTCATGTCAGCTTTTCTTCTAAAATGGTGTGTGAGTCAAAGCACAGTTAACTGTTAAAGAATTTTTTTTTCAGTCCCTTACTCTGTTGTAACCTTTTAAGGTCAGTGTCAAGGACTAAGGGTGTCCCCAACACAAAACTTTATTCCATTGAACCTTATCATTCTTAGCTTCCTTTGACAGACAAATTCTGGTGGGTTTTTTTCTTTTGGTTGGCGGGTTGTTTTGGTGGGTTTTTTTGTTTGTTTGTTTGTTTTGGTTGGGGTCTTTTGGTTTGATTTGGTTGGTTGGTTTTTTTAATAATGAGTTCCCCTGCAGGATTGCTTAGAGCAAAATACTGTCTATAGGTGTGCCCAAGCATCTTGTAGATTGACTATGGAAGGTCACCAAGAAGACAGGATGAAGTAGGAAAATGATGTGTCCTCCCACAGGAATACTGCGAACAAGGAAGAACATCAGTCAATATGAGTTGAAAGGAAATAGATGGTGAAGCTGAAGGATTAGGAGAGGTGATTCAGATGGCATTAGGATCTCAGCCTAATGATGAGGATTTACTTATGGTGTCACAGAAGGGTCCTAATCTGGGTGATGCTTCTTCATGCTGCTGTGCAAAAATGCAGTAAGAGACAATTGTCTTCCTCAGGAGCAAAAAGCTGTGGGGCTGTGTGCAAGGACCGGTGAAAGGTGTGTATGAAAGGAGAGAGATAACTGCAGAACATTTTGGAGAACTTGAAAAACACAACGTCAGTTTGGAATGGGCTTCCGGAACAGTGCCTGGTAGAATGATCTGATAAAGCGTAGGAATGACAGATTTCACATGAAGAGTTGCTGAAGTATCTCGTTCCAAAAACAGTGCCACACAGAACATGCAAGGATGAGACTTTGATAATTACATCAGGTCTGATACGTGGATTTTACTGTTGTGTGCTGAACTTGCAGGAAAAAGACCCCATCATAAGCTACATGTTGAAGTTCATCACCTTTATTTGCATGTCTGTGTTCAGCAGTATCTGAAGCCTCCTGATAAGATGCTAAACTTACTCAAACTGCATATAAACCTAGCAATTTACAGGCAATTTCTGTTGCTGCTAAGCTTTGAGTTGTGGTTCACGTCTGCCCAAAGTATTGTTTTTCACTCAGTAGTGGTTGCACATTCAAACCCTGCAACCAACCTGAAAATAGAAAATTATATAGCTGAGTTAATTGAAAATCTGCTTATGGTGCATGGTGGCATGAGCAGTAATTGACATAAAGTGCTGCTTAGCACACAGAATCAATTATTTTCGATTGACATAAAACAGGAAATCGTTTAATGTCAGATTGATATTAATGAGCACAGTTGAACTAACGGGTGCAGGGCTACCTGCAGCATTACATTACTTTTTCTGGTAAGGAACTTAATACAAAGTGAGCTCAGCCCTTGGGGGCAATGATACCATGTTTTGAAAAATGGATTTAATGGTGAATTAAAGATCAAATTGTTATTGTGGGAATCTTTTCTGAAAATGGGATAGAGCTTATTTGAGCAAGCCATGACTATACTGTTAAAGTCTGAGAACCACAACATGATCTTCGACTCAATAATGGAGAGGGAAATTTTGTTAAAAGTAAAGATCAGGATGACTCTGCAGTGGTGATAAGCACGTCCAAAATAGATAAGAGTATGGTAAAAAGAAGTAGAATCAGGAAGGAAATGTTTCCTCCCCTGCCTGACCCTACTGCTGTAAATTTGGTCTTACTCCCTTCTTTCCTTCCTAACATCCTAATAACAACTCCCAGAGAACAGCCTATGTTGTATTGTGCAGTTGTCCCTAGATGAACAGCTGTGGCCGAGTGACAAACTATCTCTGTTTGCAGTACAAAACGGGTGGAACCTGAGAGGAATGTGAGAGATATTGCAAAGTGTCCTTTTTTAATATATATCTCAAAAAAAAAAGTTGACCACCTGTAAGTGCTGTAGCCAGAGCTCTGCACATCCTCCACACTCAGGAAGCAACCTTTCTAATCACAGGTGGGTGAAATAGGAGGACCCTGCAGCCTTTGAGACAGTCCTTCAGTATCATTCAGCATCCTTTTCCAAAAGAGCAGAAGCACTGAGACTTCTTTCTCCTCAGTTTAGAAATGGGAAGTTAATTCTTCATAACTAAGTTATCTGCCCTCTTTCTACAGTCAACAGAAAGGGATGGACACCTGCAGAGGGTTATGAGTAATGTGTCTGGTCCTCCTCAGAGACCAGTAAGGGATGGGATGAATGTCTCTATACAGGTATCTCTTTCCACTGACCAGAGGGTGGAGCCCAGCTGTCTCCTCTTCCTCATGTATCGCTGACTTTTAGATAACTAAGGTTAGATAGGTTGTGCCCTACACACCCCATCTATAGCAGCCCTCAGAGGAGGAAATACAATAATATATATACAGGATAAAACAATGATGTCTTTACTTTGCCTTTGTCCTAGTCTTGAAATAATTGTTATAGCAATGCAAAATAACCACAAAAGGAACAAAATGTCCCTGAGCTACTTACCAAGTAATATAATGATGCAGAGAAGAATGGCAATAAGAGCCCCAGTGCTAAGACCAGTAGGATGAACCAAGGCTTCTGCATTACAGGACAGCATCTTCCCTCGATGGTCACAAGCACACACTCGAATAGTCACCGTTTCAGTGCTGCTCTGGATGGGGTAATCATTGTCTGATATTACCACTGGCAAGAAGTAGGTGCTTGTTTCATGCCGGTTATATCTGGTTTTCCGGGTGAAAATCCCTGCTGTGTTGTCTGGAAACACAAAGCATGCATTAAATCTTCATCTGAAGACTGAAAGCAAGGATAATATAATAAAGAAAAGTCTTCCTAGAAATTCACCTCTGTTGTCCTGTAGTGTAAAGTTTGAGCTGCTGGCTGCCTCAGGAGCTAAGGAGAATGAAAACTGATGTCCATTGTAAGAGTCATCTTTATCAACAGCACTTAATGTTTGTATCAGCTGAAATGATAAGAACAAAATTACCTCCTAAATCAGTGAATTTTATGTTTATTTATGTACTCTAAACAAAACCTGTAAAAGCAATCTTTTGTATTATTTTTTTTCTTCTGCTTCCAGGCAGATGATGTTGCTATGGTGAGCTTAAGAAAAGTGATCCACATGCTGCTCATGCTGTTCAGGATCACCATACTATTACCATCCTATACCATCAGTGAGTAACATAATGAATTTGAAAGCTGGCAGGAAAATCATGTTGATTTCAACAGAAGGCTTGTGTTAATGCCTTCTGTTAGGAAGGAAACCTTTGCATGTGACAAGCAGTAGAGATGAAAGGTGAGACCATCCAAGATGACTTTATATTTGTCTACCAAAATCTCATGTCAAAGAAATTGTTTGGCTGAATCTTCCAAATCATCTTCTGCTTTGAACTACTTCACAATAGGAGCAGTAGACTGAGAGTCATCTAGCAGGAAATAGTTGTATCACAGACAGGACCTGTAACACTTACAGACCTGAAATTGTTTCTGAAGGAGACTGGGGAGGTGCCTGAATAAAGCAGAGGATGAAATAATGAAAATAAATCAGGGGTAACAAGGTGCAGTACAGAAAATAACATTCAAAAACATACCGTCATGTTAGCTGGAAGAATACTAAGTGAAATCAGATAGTGTGCAGCCACTGTTTAATTTTGCAATTAAGTTTGATGCAATGCAAAGTACACCTCTTGATGAGGTAATGCACAAGTAGTAGCAAAACTCATTTAATTTGGAATATTTTCTTAGTACAAGCAGACAACACACCTGTTCTGCCTTTGCGTTTTCACAGACGAAGGTCTCATAAAACATGGCAAACTCTGGAGCATTGTCATTTACATCCAAAACCTTAATGAACACTGGGACACGGCTGCTTTGTTTCGGGTTGTCTGAAATGACAAAACCAGAATGGAGATTTTATTTAGCCCAGTTACTGATTCAGTGCGGTGGAAGAAAAGGACAGACTTGGAGGCTCATTGCCTTAATTCTTCCCACTCAGAGCACTTCACTTACATTCTGTTGATTTCTGGTGAATGTGTTATGGGATGAATGTGGTATCATTACTCTAATTCTGCATAAACTATAGAGTTAAGATGGATTAGGAGTCCAGGATTTAAAAATTCATTTGACCATTCCAAGTGTGATTATGAATGCATGTGTAGTATATGTAAATAAAATACTGGAACTAAATTAGGTCTATTTATTAGCCTGACTGATACTGTTTGGTGGCAACGAAGCATCTAAAACATATTCCCTTCCTTAGCTCTCGAACAGGAAGACTGAAAAGTCATGAGGATGAGACTAAGTGAGTTTTTTCTTCTCCACTTGTTAAATGTAATACTCTGTGCCCTACAAATCTTGTGGCACAGTTCCTTAACCCACCATGATTATCACTATGTTATAGAAATAGTAACTGCAGCTGTGATCACAGATGCTTTCTAACCTGTTGTGAATTGTTTTGTCTGGTGTTCTAGAGTAAATACTGAAGTGTATCAGCTGAAAAACATAAGCACTATATAAAACCTGCAGATCCCCCTATGTAAACAATCTTTTTTCCCTATACGGACTGCATAGTGCCAAGAGGTTGAACTTGACAAAGATATTCCTGAGCATAAAATACTAATGAAAATACTGTCATCTTTCTGGATAAAAATGAAAACGTCTGGAATTGTACCATACTGTATAGACCATTCCTTTTCCTGTTGGGAGAAGACAGGCCTTAGTCAAAAAGATGCACAGAACAAGGAAGAAAAGCAGCGGCAGCAACCTTGTCTAGAGCTGTGCATGGTGAAATAGGCAAGATTCTGAGGCAAAAAGTCACATCATATCAACTACTGACTCCTAAAATGTACAAGATCTGGTCCCAAACAAATTTTTCATCACTAATCAAAAGAAACACAAGAGACATTGCCATTCATCTGTATCTTTTGTGCTCTGTATCACACAATATCCACCTAGGAGTAGGTGGGTATGGGAATGTCAGAGAGTGAAATCTGAGGGAAAGAGTGTGATCGAAATAAGTTTCATTTAAAATAAACACCTTCTGCTCTCTTACATGAGGGGCTCACACTGAATTTTCCTATGTTGACTTCTTATCTATGTTAATATAGTTTATTAATGCATTTTAACCTATCATTCAAGTGAAAAAATAGTGCAATAAAATATAGCGGATCTAAGACTTTATATTCTTCTACAAGCATTCAATATAGTAGCTGGTTGGTTTTATTATATTTATTCATTAAAGTAGCTTCTATTTATTCATTATAGTAGCTTGTTGACTTTTATTAAAGTCCTATTAATGTGTTTATCATCCTTTTATAAATGTGAAAATGCCTTCTCCAAAACTGGCACTGCTTATTTGTATTACAGAGCTCAGTCATTTGGACAAATTATTGTGCTTTAAGGCTCCACAGTCTCATTGAAGTTAATATGATTCCATTAGGCATAAACCTCTTTCTAATATGAGCCACTGGGCTAAATTCATTCAATGTATAAAATAACAGTTTACATATAATACAGACTAGGCTGAATTCTGTGCTAAAACACATCAATAAAAGAGTTGAATTTTTATAACAGGCAGAAATCAAAGGCACTCATTTGAAGTCACAGGACTACTGGCAAGGCTATTTTGTAGGGCATACTTTTCTAACAAATACATTCAAATATATTCACAAACATGTTTCTTCTCCTCTCAAGAAGGAGAATTGTTTTCTTTCCTGCTTTTTAAACCTAAACCTATAAATTTTCATTTTACTTCTAGGTGCTTAAGGTTCTCACAATTTAAAATCATACTGTAATAGACAGAAGCTTCACATAAACTCTAGGCTCTATGAACATATGCCTCTTCTCTGATTTAACAGAAATTAATATACATCTTCAAGACTTTTTTTTTGGATATATTGTGTCATTATCTTTCAAATTATTTGTGTGAACTAATTGATGTAGGTTCATTTGTTTGCATTATCATTTAATTAACACTGGGCTCCATCTCCATAGACTCAACAAACTGCTTTAATCTATCTCTCTCTATAGGGATATGTTTTCTGCTGAGCCAGCAACCAAACTGTTAAAGTGGGGTTTTTTTTCAGACTGCAGCCTCAAAGTCCTGCCAATGTTTGACTTGCCCTTAAAGTATTAAGTAACAAATATTTAAAAACACTCTGGGAATTGTCTCTGGTAGATCAGCTTCAATTCTGCAGCTGTGACTCGCTAGACCTGTGTCCCGAGTTTTAATGCCAGTTTGCTGTCTGACTGTGGCAGATGTACTGACCCGGAGTTTCACCAACTATTTATTTGCAGCAGTCACAGCTGCAATTGATTCTCTGGGCTGCTGAGCAATTGCAGCTCATACTGTTGAAAAAAGAGAACATTTAGAAACGGAGCAACCTAAACTTACTGACAATTCTAGACAAAGGCAAAACAACTCCTGTATCTTTTTTTTTCCTTACTGTAAAATGAAATCAAGAGCAGTCATCACTGAAAGGTGTTTCTCTTAATTACAATTTTTTTTTCTTTATCAAAGGGAGCACCGACCCATTTGAAGGCATATCCTGCCTGTAATCTGGGTATTTTTTTAGATTACTTCAGTGAAGTATACTTGGAGCTTGGTGAGATTGTCACTGAGGGTAAGAAGTGATTCTATGGAATTTAGTGCAATGGGACTTTAGGTGGCCTTGCTAGAAATGTCTGGGTTTAGCCAGGAACAACAAGCAGTGGTACTTTCCAGCCTAGTCCCTTGAGACTAAAATTAGTAAAGTGTCCTGGATCAGAACAGTAACTACATTTCAACCAAAAAAATTGCCTTTGGAAGACATCTATCCTAGTTATGCCAAATTTGGTCTAGGCTTAGTAAAGCACACCCTGAGCAGCAGCTTGTTGCAACCTGAAAGGATTCTGGCTAAAGAGGAATGGTAGTTAAGACAGAAGCCTGTGTCAGACACAAGAGGTTAGGTTGAGAGTGTTTGGTGCAGTAGAAGGTCTGTGCTTAGGGGAGGAAGCAAGAAACCAAATGAGAACTTCCTATAGATGCTAAGCTGGATTTCAGACAGTATAGAGTCTTCTATGCTGCATGTTATTTCAGCCCACCTGGGGTAAATGCAAGTGTTCTTGGTATTATCAATGCTAAATGTTCTTGCTATTCTTTCATTTTTAGGCATTTATTTTTCCCTCTGCTCTACCCAGGAGCTGCCTGTAGAGTACAATTTTTGACCCTAGAACCCTCCTTCAAGAACTTAATAGAAACACAACCATGTGACTAACATTCAGTGTTTCGTGTGCTGAAATCCTGTACCTCGCATTAAAAGGTGCAAATTTTCATGTGAGGGAGGAAACTATTGATGTCCTGTCATTCCAATAGGCTCATACCCACTACTCTGCCATATAACCCCATTTGCTTGCCTCAGTAGCATTGTTTTACATTGTTTTTCAGTTTTCAAATAGACTTAAACGATAGAGAAAGTTGAGTCAAGTAATCTTGAGCTCTTTACACTCTTCTCACTGTTAAGCAGGTAATCAAGCCATATACAAAGACAATAAAAGAAAGTAGAGCTTACATTGTCTCAGAAAAATCAAAAGCTTTTTAGCCTCTGAGTTGCAGAGAGACATTGTGACACTCACAGAATTGGTGTTTAATTATAAACTTACCTACCATTCCACCATATACGTAGGTACTGTGACTCTGCAAAAGCAAATAGAATTGCATTCCCTGCTATTTGAGCATGTATAATATGTGTGCTTATAGATAATATATTAAAACAAAGCAGATTGTTTATTAAGGTCATCTCGAATACATGTCCCTATCTTAGACCCCTGGCATTTCGACTTCTAAAATCAACGTGTCTAGGATTATCACAAGATTACTACTCTGGAACAATCCTAAACTAAGTGACAGACTGATTTGTAACTACAACTTGTAATTTCAAAGGATGCACACAAAGTAAAAAATGGACATGCATAAAACTGATTAAGATCTGGGGACCTAGCTCAGCCCAGCCACCCATCTCAGCCTTATTTGAAAACATCCAGTGAATCATCCAGACTGAATTCACCCAAGGAATGCAGTTTGGCTTTAAACCATCTGTTTTGCTGCATGCCAGTTTCAAAATTCAACAGCCATGTTTGAAATTGAAAATGGCTACAACTGACCAGAGGACACAGAACTGTCACCTTTTCTCCCTGCTAAGTTACCTCTTCATGAACTGTGTCCCTAATAAACTCAAAACTGCAGACGACCTCTCGCAGAGTTACTGCTTCTTCATTAGTATTGAGTGGGCTATCCATAAACCTGACATGTGTCCAGCTGCACTTTCCACACACTCAGCTAGAAGGCTAAATTCATTACATCAGGGACAGGAGCCCTATTTAGGTTTAACTTACTGATCTCTGCTGCTATTACTGTAATGTTGTGCCACAGCAGTGTTTCCCGGTCAAGGGGTTTTGAAGTGAATATCGAACCATTTCCTGAATTGATGTTGAATACTCTGTCCATATCAGTGTGACGATCTACAGAGTACCTGCAAATACAGAGACAGAGGTTAGAGGAATGCTTTCCTTTTAATTTCTAGGTTCTAAAACCATTTTCTAAGACTAGACATCAAACAGCTAGTAAATGGGGTTTCCTTTTGTTTTCAGCACAGGCTTCAGAGTCTTTATGTATTCACACAAAGAGCTAGTTCTGAGCTACTGGATAATGACACATTGGAGGTTTGATTTAGAAGGTGGAGTATTGTCACTGAATAAATGAATTGCTGCAGAATTTACATACCTCTGAGAATCATCAAAGCTTTGTTTTTAGTGAAAAATGTGAAGTCTGTGTCCTGAAAGATATGAAGTTTATTTTTAAAGGCTGAGCTGGCTTTTCCTTTGTAAAACCCTCTTTTTATGGTTTGATATCTCAACTGTTCAAAATAATTTCTGATACAAAATTTGACAGCTGGGGTACATTTGTACCTTTCACTTCCCAGCATTTAAAAAGGCTGCCCGCCCAAACCAAGTCAGCACGGAACAGAGATTCATTATTCCACGGTACATATCAGACAAAGGTTTGTTGTAACTCATTAAAACTAACATTCTGAGCCCTGCTTGATGGTATCTATATGTGAAAATGAATGCTAACAAGCTCTGGATGAGCTCAGAGTCTAAATACAGATTCAAATTTTCAATCTGATCTTTTGCTTTTTCAGCTGAACTAAATCCAAGTTTAAAAGTAGAACTCTCCAGTTCCCGGGAGAGGGTGCTACCACCTTGATCCAAATGCTGTGACTTGGTTTCATCTCTCCTGAAGGGAAAATTCTTGCATAAATTATGGAGGTTTTGACAGAAATATGTCTCTGCTGTTGCCAAAGCAAGAATGCAATTGCATTATTCTGCTTTTGTTTCAAGCCCAACTGCGTGCTCATGTATAATCCAGGACAGATCCTTAGGAAGCCCAGTGTGCTCCCTTGGTCTCCTTGCAGGCCATGTCGATGGAGACAAGGCAGCTACTGCTGTCCCTTGTGTCCAGGCAAGGGTAAAGAGAACGGCTGAGCTGGTAAGCAGTCAGATGAAAACTGGGCCAGGAGGGTAACTGGCAGAGCTCACTGCCACTGCAGAATTCAGGGGAATGCGGTGGCTGAAGAAAAAATTCTCTCCCCTGCTCTGCCTTAGAAGCAGCTGCAAGACAACGTCCTTTATTCTGCACAGATTTCCTAGTGCTTGTGCAGTGTCTCTTAAATTCTGAAAAAGATCTTGCATTAAAGAAGGAGGGAATAGAAGAAACCAGCTGAACTGTGATTCTGACAAAAGTTTTAAAACTAACTAACTTGCTAATTTTCTTGTAACTGATTTCTTTTCCTTCTTTGCAAATAAAAAAGTGGGATATAATGCCTACAGCAAATTAGACTTATTAGGTCTTACTCCAAAATAAGAATTTAAATGTAGCCTACCTTTCTAAAGAAAACAATGGCAAGTATTAATTATTTGTACTAAACTGTTTTTCTTCTTCCATGGTAAATTCCTAGGGAAGCACTCAAATTACATTCAAAGGTACTAGCACAAAAAGCTAACATTTTTTGGTAGGACTTGCACATCTTGCTAGGTCTTCAAGAGTTCAGATTTAGTTTTCATTCACTGCTGTCACTTCACTGACAGTACTGCAGTTTTGGCTGCAGGAAGTCAGCTGTGCTGTGCCTAACTTAGTTCCTTTATGCAGCACTGTGACGTTACCATCAGCTTGAAAAGTGTTGCTTTGTCCAAATCTAAATAGCAGGTGTGAATTTGTTGACTTGGCTGAAATGTTTAATGGGAACAAGCTTATATAAACTGGTCTGACTCTTTTATATTTTGACAAAGTAAGTATTTGATATGGTAAACATTTCATTTTAACTTTTATTCATTCAGGGTTTTATATGATATTATGTTGGTATCTTCTGAATTCAATTATTTTCAGATATTCTGTAGCTCATTTCCATATCTTTCAACTGTAATACTTTGGTATTTCCATTTTGTGGTTAAATCTAGATTCTGTTTTCTTCTTTGAAATGAAATATCAGGGTTTTCCATAGATTAGCTGTTCCAGCTAACTGTAATACTATGTTTCAGACTCTTATTCAGCAAGACATTTAAATAAGCAACTAGCTTTAGGCATGAGTTGTCTGTTCACTGGGGGTTTTTTCTTGAATTTTACTCTCACTCCAGCTTCGTATTTTGAATGGACTTAAAATATCTTACTATCTTAGCACATTTTAATGCCTTGGTGTATTGCAATCACTATCTTTGTAAGATTTCCCAAATTCAATCTGGGGTAAAGTATCTGGAAGGAAAAAAAAAAGGTTCTGGACCTTTTCTAAGATTACAGGGTTGTAACATTGAGGACTTTTTCTTTAAGGTATTACGAGTTTTGAAGTACAAGTATTTGTAAAGCCATATGTGTATTCAGTCATTTGTACAGTGGAGACTCAAACTCATAAAAATAACCAGCAGAGACAGTTTCTTAATGGAATGTTAATTTTATTTCTTCACATCCCAAAGAAAATGCATACAAGGTCAGTGCATTTAAAGTATATTCCAATTATACCATTAAATCTGGTCTAGAAGGATGATTTTAATAAGGTAGTCTGTCACTTCTGTTTCTCAGTTTGCATAATCCAGTCTCTTTTGATCAAGGATTTTTAATTCTGTTGAATTGGTGGTGATTCTGACTTCTGGATCACAACCTAGTAAGAATTAAGTAGACAACATCAAACTAATTTTTACATTTATTTAATGAAATTACTGGCGTGTATTTGTCAGATTTCAGGACTTTGTCTCTTTCAAGCTTTGAAGAATTGACAAGCTAGGAAGTTTAAAAGTATCTATGCAGACTCCAGTCTCTCCTTGTACATAACAGGAAGAAGGGAAGGGTAAAAGAATCTAACACATACAAATATGTTGTCAGTAAAATACACAAACAAAATTTAGCCTTACATTTGTTTGCAGATCATTTTCATTTGGGGTACTTTAGTAAATCAAATCACAGCAGGAAGACAGTTCCAGTGACTGATGAACTTCATTATGCCTCTGAGGAGTTACTATAGCAAAGAAACTCAGCTAGCAATTTTAAAAGATCTGATGTACAATAAAGCAGTGCCCGTTTCAGCATTATTTTTTCATCAGTATGCAGCAGTTCATACTATTTCTGTGTAGCTCAAACACAAGTAGAATGCAAAACTTTTGTTTTATAACACAGCTGGACAGTAGAGTGCTACTCAGGAGTGTGTTAATGTACACATGGACGCATATTCAAATATAACCAAACATGTACTGGTGTATTTTTGTATTTTCTCAATGATATGTCAGAGCAAAACTTACTTGTAAGACTTAGACTGATGCAATTTAGCTCTACCAATACACAGGTCACAAATGGTTATGCAGTCTTACAGCCAGGGCAGATACGCACTTCCTATTTTGCTATTGCTTCATTCTCTTGTGATGTTCAGCAGCTTGCTGCCTAATGTAACCACAAGTCAGGAAGATTTGTGGGTCAGGAAGGAATGTGTGTGTGTGAATTTTTCATAATGCATTTTCATAATGATATTGTGAAGGTTTCCTTTAATGGAAGATCAAAGGGGCTTTCATCTAACAGAGTTAGGGCTCAGTTTGTTTAAGAAGAGAAATCTTCACTCGGGTAGAGGAGAAAATGGAAGGTTTTCATTGCAATATCAAGTGTCTAAAGATTTTATTTTTAACCGTCAAGAAAAATTGACAAGCAAGTGACAAGTGATATATACAGTCTAATTGCATCTTCCCCGAAGCTCAGAGTGAAAATCAGATTTCGCATCTCTATTGCATGATAGAAAAAAAAAATTACCCTGTCAAAAAGATGCAGACTCAACCCATGCCCCTAAATTCTAGCAGATACCCAAGATATTAGCACCATAAAATTACATTTATTGCAAGTTAACATCTCTCAGGCTATTGCTCTCTGCTGATTTTCTTTCTCTCTTACTGATTTTCATGTTTTTTCTTGCTGTGTTTATTTCTATTACTCTAACCTCTTTCTCATTTTTATTTCTCTTCTCCTTGCACTTGGCTGTTCCATGCTATTAAGGTAAAAAGTAGACAAGCTTTCTGCTGCACTGCATCAGTTTTGACACTTCTATTAAATTTTGCTCAAAAACTATCTGGTACTTAAATATGCAAAGTACTTACACGGTATTAAAGAACGACTCTTTGAAAGTTAGGTAAGTTTTAGCACACACATTCAATTAATAGAAAAGAGCCAGTAGGCAGTACTCAACAATGAACAGCATAGTCCCTATCTACTGTAAATCACTTATAATTAGGAGCTGGTGCTGGTGTGAAATGCAAATGGTTGTAGTTATCACCACAGGGAAGGAGGGAAGCACTCCCCTTACTCTCCAGTGCCATTAGATATAGAACAGCAGGTTCCTATGAAGGCTGCAAGGGGCCTGAGTGTCACCCCAACCGATTTTTCACCTTCATGCTAGCATGCCCATGAAAACGTGCTACAAAAGATGTTCATTCTGTCCCGGGGCTTCACCAAAGTTGGCAAAACATTATGCTGCTCTCTAAGTGACTGAGCTCTGCTGGCCCAGAATGGCATGTAGTTGTTGCATGTCATGACACAAATTTAAGAAAACCGTAATTAAAGTAAGAAGGCTTAGTCTTGAGCTAGAATTCATGCGTAGGGCATGCTATGAGAACTGAAGATAGAGGGGGTTTCTGCCAGAAACATTTTAGATTTACCTTCTTCATCTAGGAAATTAAAATTATAGTATTTACCACTCTCACAAGATGAGCTAAGAGCTTAAAACTTGCTCATTATTGTAAGATATCTTGATGAAAGATAGTAGTTTGCAGAAGTGAAAAGTACTGATGGACTAGATTTTTATTAAACCTGCACTGTTCTATTTTGATCAAAGGCTACTATTGAATTTCCAAGGTGCCCAACTCAGAAACCTGCTGAAAATTGACCTGGATTTAATATTGCTGCATTTTTCAATTCCTCCTCTTGCTGCCTTGTCAGTAGCAATGAACTTTAATTAAAGCACACAACTATTTATTAATTAAAGCATACAACTATTTAAAAGTTCTTTAATACTCTATCCAGTATGACCTAAGTACTCCCGTATGCACTGAAACAATACACAATTTACAAAACAAGGCGACTTAGGGATATCTACTCCAACCTTAACATTTCCTCCACTTCCTGTACGAACAGTTTATTGATTCATGGCAAGTTTAATTTATGAAGCTCATGAGACTAACTCTTATCTTACAAGCCTTGCACTGATACAGGTGAGATCAGAGCCTGTGTGTGCACATGAGCTGATTTTGAGACATTTCTACTTGCGATTTAGAGAAGATAAACGTAGTCTCTGTTAAGCAGGTCTGGACAGATGGAAGAAGAAAAGGCTGTTGAATCACCCTCTGTCATATAGCCAAGAGGATGCACTGTGCTGTACTGGAAAATGTTAAAGGTGGAAGGAAAACACTAAGATTTTCTTGGTGCTCTTTTTGCAGTAAATTTTTAATGGTAGAAATAACCACATACATTTGTTATTGAAGAGATTAGGATATAATTCAAACTGAAAAAGCCATGCAAACACATTCACACATACCTAAATATGCTCAAGCATGAGAGATCATTTACCATGTACAATACTCCATATTCAAGCATGCCCTACAATTCACATTGTTACAAGTGAGGATTTTTTTTGTGTGTGCTAACATGATAAAAGCAAAATTAAAGCTTTAAAAATTTACAGACAAGCTGAAGTAGTATATGCTTACTTGACAGGGTTCTTGGCAGCATCTGGATCCTGAGCAGTTACTGTTCCTATTACACTGTTTAATGGAACATCTTCTTTCACCTCCATTATGTATGCTGGTCTGCTGAACATGGGGGGTTCATCTACATCCTCCACCTGAATTCTGACTGTAGCTGAGTCCTTGAATGGCCCCAAGTACAGGAATCGAGGGTCCACATGAGTATTGGTAGCTTCCACTTTGAGAATATACAAGTTTTTGTTTTCGAAATCCAATGCCTGGGAAGGAGGAAAAAAAAAAATTGAGAAGTCTGTAGCATTGCTGTGATTCTCAGCCAGATGAGCAGGATGGACGGTGTGAAGTCATGGAGAGGCCTGTGCTAGATAACAGGAGCCTGAATTGGCATTAAAATGCCAGCAGAAAGGAGAGAGGGCTCTATGCCCTGATAATACATTAGGAAGAAAACCACTTTTTCAAGGAATTCTATGCCTGGAACTCCTAAACACCAAGTAGTTTTCTCATACAGCCTGAACTCTTCATGTCTGTTGTTCTGTCATTTTTGGCATTTTCATGATTTGTTATCTATTTTTTGCCCATAAGCACCACATACTAAAAGAGGGAAGATTTTCTAGGTATTGCTTGTTTAGATACTGGCATGCCATCACTGAAATGAAACACTGTGTCATCTAGTGTCTGGACATCCAGGACCACCCATAAAGCCAAAAATGATTTTATGATAGGTTATGACTATAGCCTGTTAAATCTCTGTTAAATCTATGAAGAAACAGCATTTAGAGACTCTTTGTCACTACTTGGAAAAATGTGGGGACAGAGTAGTCACCCCATTTTTCCATTCCATTGTAGAAGATTCACAGCTTCTGTCAGCAACAGACAGAAATACAAACGGAGTTAGACTGATATCATAATCAGACCCTGGAAGGCATCTCCTAAAAAACAAGTAATGACAGGTGTCGTACTGATACCAACAAGAAAGTGCACGTTTGGAAAATCTACACAATGTCTATCTAGTGATGACTGAACTTGAACTGATGAAGGATGATATCTGTAACCTTATCAAGTTTGCCTGATAACCCACTGTAAACAATATTTCTCAAACCTTTTCTGACAACCAATGTGCAACCTAGTAGATGATGTCCACTGTGATCTCGCAACGCATTGTGATTTTTTTTTCTAAAGCATCCTGATAGATTTATTAAATTTTATAAAATGTGAGTCAAAAGAAATTTGTCTATGTACTTTAATATATTATAGCTGCACAATTCAGCATCCTCTGATAATGCAAAATAGGCAATGTGATACTCATTAGTTCTGTCGTCTTAACACAGTATCTTCTACTAAGTGAGCAAATCCTGTAAGCATCATAGAGAGAAAATCACAGTTGGATGGTGGTGCTTCCTTGACTTCTTCCATGTAGTTCAGGCTGTAGAGTTTTTTCTCAGTTGCACCACACTCCTTAGGTAATTTACTCTCTCGGGTCCTTCAAAGTATGTGCATTGATTTAGTACAGGAGGTGTAAGAGGAAAGATACCAATTGCTTGTATAAAAGAAACTTTACATAGGTAATGTAGAGAATCCCAATAGGTAAGAGTTCAAATTACTAAAAACTACATGTTGCACTAAAAATGAGAAACAAATATGTGCTAGATAAAGATTTGACTGGTGTTTCAGAGGCCGGCTTTAAGCGTGTTAAGATGTGTACCTTTTTCACAGTTATAATTCCTTCCTGTGTGTCCTTGTCTGTGGTAATTCCAAACATGTCATATCCGTCCCCCTCAGTGATGCTGTATTCGATCTCTGCATTTTCATCCACGTCAGCATCGTTAGCTTTTATCCTGCCAACTGGGGAGTCGAGTGGCATAGACTCAGGAGCTCTGAACTGGTATGTGCCTGCAGCAGACAGAGGGAAATCCGGTTAGTCAGTCTCAAGGTGCTTTGGACACCATCTCTCAGTCCACTGTCCAGGCTGGGCACGTGCAGGTGAGTTAGTGAGTCTCTGTGTCCACAGGCCTTCCTGGGGCAAAAGCTTTCAGCTTCTGCCATACTTTCATGTGGGTAAAAGTCACTTATTTTTCTATCCGTTTTCTCATATGGAGGACGGGCATTTTGCTTTGCTACAAACATGTAACTTTAGCAACAGATGTCCCTTTCTGGACATTCTCATGGTCTCTGTTGGCCGTATCAGAATTGTATATGAAAAATGTCTTAAGGCCAAAGGGCAGATATTAAGAACTGTCAGAAGCCAGTGCAGCTTAGTAACAACTAAAGCTGAATCCAGCTCAAATGCCTATTAAAAATGTACTACATTGAATTTTTTTCTGAAAAAATCTACTTGTAGAGTGCTGGCATTATGAAGCCGTATCTTTGGCTTTTATATTGAAGACATTTATGTCCAGAGATGTATAATTAACTCATTGGGGGCAGAGTGTTATATTTCTTCTTAAGTTGCTGTAATTTAAATGGAAACTCTTTGCCCACAGCTAAGAACAGACTTTGAACCTAAATGACAAGTTGCTTCCAATAACTTTCCCAGTGACTTAACTGCCAAAGCTCACTGATTTGTCTGATAGTATCTGCAATTATTTTCTGTAACAGCTGCCCTTGACTTTGACACACACTGACACTGTGATACACACACATCATACAGAGAGCAGTGGCTAGACAAAGTAAAAAAGGAAAAAAATAGAGTGAGAAAGAAGGAAATAGAGGGAAAGAGAAGAGGATGAAAGCTCAATCTCTTTGAATCCCTTATGGCAATGAATGGTCATTAATAGAAATTACTTTCTAAGAGAGCTTGCTCAATTGATTCCCATAAGTATAATACACGTATCTACTGAATTATTTGAGACAGGAGAAGTAAATAGGCAGAAATACCTGGTATATTTATGAACGTGCTTTTGTTTCTGTATGCAAAGAATACAGGAAACTTCATTGACGCAAATGCTTTCTGGTTATAAACACGCATTTCTATTGAATTTGCTCTTGGAATATTTTTGCATACCTAAATATATTTATTTCAAAACTTAAATATATTAGATTACAACAGATACCTTAAAATGCAATCAATCACAAAGTCTGAAAGAAATAATAGTGAACAAGAAACACAGATGACGTTGATCAAAGTTACTTAATAGGTAGAAAAAATAGGTTTCTGCACATTAATTCACCTCTCAGACTGTCAACTGCAACTGGAGTAAAAATATTAAATGTTTCCCAGTTATAGCAATTAACCTTAGCATGATGCTATTGCTTAGTTATGTGCTCTCTTTTGCTTTCCTAAAGGAAATTTGATACTCAATAAATTCACAATAGAAGAAACAATATCTGAGGTGAATAAAAAACAAAACAAGAACCATTTTTGTCCATTTTAGTGTTACAACACAGAATGTAAATATTCCATACTCTGGGGGAAGCGAGGTGGATTGTCGTTTACGTCAGTCAATGTGATGTTCACGGTGGTGGTTCCCGATAATCCGCCCATCTGGCCTCCCATGTCTTTAGCCTGGATGACCACTTGGTATTGCTCCCTATTTTCACGGTCCATGTTCAGTAAAGCAGTTTTAATAATGCCTGTAAACATGTAAATTAAAGAGAGGGGAGCTCACAGGTAGTGACTTTGATGGAAATTCTTATTAAAAGAACAAAACAATCTCTGTGTAGTAGGTAAACTTTGCCCAGCACAAATATTTACTGTTATGAGATGTTTCATTAAATTACAGACTTGTCATGTCACATCTCAGGCTACTGCCTATGTGACAGACACAGTATTAGTGGTACCCACAGAAAGATGTTCTACTTATTTGTGAGCCATGTTATTTTACATAACTATTTACCCTCTTTCAGTTCCATGCTAAAATGTCTTACTGAACTGGAAAAAGGCTGTTCATTATTTTGACAGATGTGGTAAAAAAAAAAGAAAAGCTAACTTCAGCAAGACACTATTAAAAAGTGCAACAACATTAAATGGAAGAAGAGAAATTAATTAAGAAAATTATGAGCATCCAAACATGCCTGAGTATATATATTTCTATGTATACATGAAATGATTTGCCAGTCACTTCCTTCTTCAAAGGCACAAGTATCAGTTATAAGGCCAACTCCTATTGAAATTCAATCATTCAGATTTACCATGAAGGAAAATGTTTGCCTTCTCACTGGGTCTCTTAAGGTAAGAACTGACTCCTTTGTAGGCAAAAGGGGTGAAATTCAAGTACTGAAATCCATGCCAAAATTCACAGTGGCTTTGAAAGAGACAAGTTTCACTCTAGGAGTTCTGCAATTGATTTCCACAGCAGGAAGATCAAGACTGTGGTTTACTTACCTTCCCGTGCCCTATACAAACCTCCTGACAGAAGTTTATTACTGGTGAACTCCCAGCGACTTTATCCTTATTATAACTCTAGAAGAGCACATACTGTACTCTCCAAGTCAGAAAGAGGGCATCAGTGCAAAAATCCTGGCTTGTGTTATCTAATACCTTACGCTTGAAGGGAAGCTCTCTTCAAACTTGGCTCTCCCTCTTTCCAGAATTGTGTACACCCTTTCAGCTCAGGTGTCAGTTTGAGACATATAGCTTCTCTTTCCTTTTCCCTGCCTGAGTCTCTAAGATTTATGTAAGCAACAATCCTAAACCTCATTGTCTGGCATAATCTCTTTCCTGTAAGCATGCTGAGGACAACTGATTTCCCAAGCTTCCAGCAACCTAACACAGTGGATGGTTCTACTGGAATTTCTTGAGATTGTTTGTTTCTTTTTGGAAAACTTAGTCAGAAAGCTTGGGAAGAGACTATCTCTGTACTCAGGTAGTCAGTGGTACACCAGATTCAATCAGACAGAATACATATGTTGTACGTGCACAGGTTCCAAAGCTGTCTGTTAGTCAGACCATTAAAAATTCCAGTCACTGTGTATAATTTAAACATCTTCCAAAAACAGAACTCAGAACTTTGGGATTCTATTTGTGATCTAGTTTAGCGCAACAGTCAATTTTACCTCTTCTATCATTACTCTTAATTAAGATTTCTTTCATAAAATTAGCATTAAAGTGATATGTTGCAGATGTACAGAAATTATAATTACTTTAAACAAGTTTTGAAGAAGCAGACGGAGGAAAAAAAACTCACCTGAACAAACCTTTAGTCTTAATTTAGCCATTATGAAGATCTATGAGGATTAAGCACTTTCTTCCACACCCACCTGCTTCTCTCTTTCATCTAAGAGCCAACCTATTTGGTTTAATTTAAGCATCTACTGCAGTCTCTGTACCCACTGCTTGTTAAAAATGATTGAAAACTGATTCACATCCAGTACTAATTGTATTTATTAGACTTTGCTGGTAAGATTAAAATAATGTAGGTGTCATGTTTACAGATGTATCGCTCTATTAAATTTGTCAGATTTTGCACTGAGTAAGATGTAATCTCTTCCAAGTTTTTTTACTAATATAACCTAGCTTGGCTTAGCATGTCATTTTGAATTACAGACATTGTCAGAGAATGACAGATAAGGTCCCCTGACCTGTCTCAGATTCGACGGAGAAATATGGTTGTCCCTGGAGAATGCTGTAGACAACTTTAGCACTGTTCCCATATGTAGGATCATCGGCATCAGTTGCAGTGACTTGCACAACAAAGGTACCTGCAATGAAAAATTTTATTAAGTTTTTTTCATGGCCAAGACAGTTTACGATGTAGACAAAAAAAAAATTCATGTTCAGGTCAGACTTGTGGCAGGAAGTTAGAAATATTCTTATTTTGTAGAATTTTCTCTGTTCATGAAGGACATAAACTCAAAATGATACCTTCTTATTCTCAACTCATTCAAACACACTGTTATTGATTGGATATGTGGATCCTTCATTGTGTTTCTCATGAAGGAAACAGAAACGCACCCTTCTCCAGATATTGAAAGTGTTTGGAATTTGAATTTAGGTCAAGAATATACTTTTGCAAATTTACTCATGCTCGTAAGGTATTTGACATAGGAATATAAATATGGTTCTTCATGTGTCTTCTAGAGAAAGAAATGGTATTGAGTCCTATGCTAAGTGTTAAGAAACAAAAAATTAGCTTAGATTTTGGCATTTAAAACCATTTGTGAATAAAGTGTTCACATATTAAAATGTGAATATTAGGTTCTCACTGCACCAGATGAGTTTTCATCCACATGACAAGTCCCATGAATGAGGAGAGAAAGTATGCCCTAAAGTCTTTATTTTCATATTGCTTGAGCTTTACTTTAATCTCATTCTTGATCTTGATTAATTAATGCTTCTCTCCCTGGACATTATTTCAAATTAGAAGTGTGCTTCTTGGAATTCAACCATCCATTAGCTCTCTGACAAAGAAATCAAAATGACCTCCCTAATAATCAAAGAATCAAAATCTGTCAACTTCTTAGGAAAAGATCCCATCTTAGAATCATTTTCCAAGGAAGTTCTTTTTTTTTTCTTGTCTTGATTGAATTTTACAGCTCAATACATTTTAAATCAACAGAAAGATTTCAGTGGACTTCAAGGGACTTCGGAGCTCTTTTTTTTTTTTTGCATAGAAGGAACAACAAAGGTGATAGGAAGTTAATGGTGTATCTCAGAACCAGTGGGTGACAGAAGTGTGTACAACCCCTTCTGTACCTGCCTTTTTCCATTTTGTTTACCTTCCTGAACTAAAGAAGGGTTGCTGAACAGATCTAGGAGTGGTATTGACACAGGTAACCACTGAATACCCTATTACTACACTGCTACTAAATCATCTTAACAACATGTATTAAACTAAGGTGTCATGTAAAAGAGCTCGACTCACTTACGTTGACCTTAAACCAGAAGGTATTGCATTTTTTGTGCTAAAACAGAGGGAGCATGTTTCATCCAGCTGACACCTCTTATTCCAGCAAACTGATGCCACTATTTTTGTGCATTTTTATTTTTGTTAAATGTCTGAGGTGCTTTTACTCCAGACTCAAACAGCAGATGTCTCTATTCCACATCTGTAAACTCTGGGCCCTTCAATAACTCCACAGAAAGAAGCCAGACCAGACACTGAAATCAGTTATTAATTAGCACCTACCAACATCTGACATTTCGGGAATGCTGGCATTGTAAACGTCCTTTGTAAACATTGGCTCATTGTCATTGATATCATGGATCTTAATGATGAACTCAGATTCTGGTTCCACTGGTCTTCCAGTCCTTCTGTTTATAGCCTGGGCACGGAGTATGTATACAGGCTTTTCTTCCCTGTCTAGTCTCTTTGTGGCCTGGATGTCACCAGTGTTTTCATTGATAATGAAGAGGTCTCCCGCTCCATCTCCAGAAAGGATGTATTTAAGTGATCCATCTCCTTTATCCTGGTCTGAATGCAGCTGGTGGTGAAATGGGAATTAAAAAAAAAAAAAAAGAAAAAAAAAAAAGAAAGGAAAATAAATAAATAATTGGGACACAGTTCTAGATACTTTAACTGATATCATGATATATGCTTTCCTATCAGTAATACTCAGCCAGAAGGCCGTACACTGCTTTTGGGAAATGAGTTGATACTACAGAAGTAGCAGTGGGTAGATAGAGTTGTGTCTTGATGTCAGAATTGAAATAGTCTGCAATACTATAAGAAATTGCCTGAGGATAACCATAAACTGAAGCTGCAGATCACTTTCCCAAGCTAAATATTCATCAATCAAATCTAAATGCTAGTGTCTTAGGTGAAATACTAGGAATATATAGGGCAATGATACCCTAGAGTGGAAAACCAGTGGATTTGGGAATTGCAGTAAGCAAAGAATTAGAAAGTGGCCAGTCAAGCTGTTTCTTGAGTTTAAACTCTGGGTGCTTGGCTCTCATGGCCCATGGACATTATGTAATATATCGCATAGTGTACAATAAAATAACCTATCAAATACATATACAAACAGCAGATAAATACATGCATTCACAGATCTGGCAAACTAAGGGCAGAGGCAGTCAGGTATAATAGACCATTACATCACTGGAAGTAATCAGTTGCCTTATCCAAAGGAGCATGGACAAAGCTGAAACATGGTGGGGGAAAGGGAAAGAAGAGAATGATGGTAATTAGCATACAAAGCATGAGCTGCCCAAACCATCATCTTTTATTTCCCCAGATGATTTCCACATCTCTTGAAATGCTGCTGAGTGACACAAAAGGTGTAACTGATTAAATCATACCCTTATCGGCATTCATTTGATAAAGTCTTATTTATTCCCCTGGCCTTAAAATCCAGGCTACTCAACTACAATTTATTTTATTGTTACAGAAAATAAAAATTCAAAAAAATGAAACATTAAAGTGGCTTCTGAAGTCAGAGCACAGGTGATGAAACTAATGGGAAAAAAAAATCTGTTAGGTAGCAGATTCCTGGGAATCATTTCTTTCACAGAGAAAATATGTTTATGAGTCAAGAGAGCCGAACTTTCTCAACCAGATCTTTGCTTCTCTTTTCCTGAATAAAAGTTAGGAAAAAAAACCCCTGGTTGAGCATATTGCAAAGCACTTAGCATTGCTGGATAGCATGCAGAGGACAGAAAGATTTGTAGATTTAAAGAACCTTGGCATAGACTCCAGCAGTGCCTGGCTATGCCCCTACCATGCTGGAAGGGCAGCCTGCAGCATGACCATATGGTCAGTGTTTTGGGCTTCCTCCAGCTTTCTGCTCAGATCAGAAATCCACAGACAACACACTTGGTGGCACAGTGCTCCATGGTGTGTGCATATGCCAATGATCCCTAGAGAAAGCATGCTCCATACAAAAACTCTGCCTTTAAGGGCAAAAACTCTCTGTCACCACACATTCCAAGACTGTCCAATAATACAAAATATCGTAACTGTGGCATGGTTAATCATGGGCAGACATGCTGAAGCACTCTTCTTAATTTTCTCCGTCAGGGAGAAAATGGGCATTCTGTGTAACTTTGCACGGAGCCCTTTCTCTTGATAATAAGAATAGCAATAAGTAGGTTCTGTGCAGAATTTTTCATAAACAGATTTCACATCCCTTCACAAAACCAGTCAATACCATTTGCTCTGTTTTTTGGATAACAAAGTTTCCCAGAAGGCTAGTCTTGAAATTTGGAATAGAGTTTAGATCTCTTGAGTCTTATTCAGTTAGCCAATTTCCTTGGCCAGGGGGCCTAGAGGAATTATATTATTTACTAGACATAACTTCAGACTCTAAAAAACATCTATCAGACCAGCTTGTTAAGAAGTCAGACTATAAGTCTACTGCAGGACGTAATTTCAATAGGTTATTTGAATAGAACTTTCCTCAAAGGCAACCTGCAACAGAAAAGGCATGAAAATAATTTTGTTT
The DNA here is from genome assembly GCA_013397175.1 of Platysteira castanea. NCBI lineage: Eukaryota > Metazoa > Chordata > Aves > Passeriformes > Platysteira > Platysteira castanea. Next base: position 273,093 of record VYXC01005981.1, read on the forward strand.
TAAAACTGTGTATTTTTACGATTGTTTCACATCAAAAATTCAACTCCTGTCTGCCTTGAAAGCCTGTTTGTATCAGAATGGGACAAACCAGCCCTCAGTAACAGACTATTATTAATTCATGTGAGCCATGGAATAGTGCTGTTTTGAGACTTGTTAAAGGCTGAATTCCCAAGCTCATTTTTATCATCATTTTAATTAAACTTGGTTTCAACGAACAAAGAAGCAAGAAAAGGTCAAGACAGAAAAGGTGTTGGAACCACTGGGAATAGTTTTCCCTAATATTCTTAAACTAGCCTAGACTGCTTAAAGGAACTAAAAATGGAAACTTCTATATTTTTCATGTCAATTGTTTATTAAATTTCCACTTCTCCTCCAAAATTAACCCACCTGTGTAAGACCCATTGTGACTCTGGATACCAAGACAAAGTATATCTCAGTGTCATCAACACTGAGAATGGGATGACCCTCATCCAAGGTTCAATCTTTAGACCTCCATCTAAATCACTAACTTTTGAAAAAAAAAGCTCCCTCTGACAAAATCCTTTCCAACTTTGGTATCTTTAGTTTTACAACTTTCCTACCACATGACACAACAAACTAATTGCTCAGTTAGCCAGGCTGTATGTGGGTTATTTACTGTGAGAGTCTGACCAGGGTGAGGTCATGTCCTACATGTACATTACAGAGGGCTAAGGCTGGCTGAATGCTTGTTCTTCAAACCAACAATGAACTTACTGCATATCATTATGTGTGACCTAATGAACCTGGTTCACAAAGGGTCTCTAAAAGTATAACTGAAATCTACTTGATTTCAGTAAAGGAGGATAGTTCTCGCCATAAGGTATTTGTGGGATAGACCTGTATCACCTGCTTAATTCCTGGGACAATGACTGTATTACCAAAATAGTTTGGATTTTGTTCCCTTCTATTCAGAAAAAAAAAAAAATTTAAAAAAAAGCCAAGCAGATCTCTAGAAAAGTTTCTCATCGATAATAAATTTACAACATTCCCTTGTGAGGAAAATATATTAAAAAAAATATTATTTTAGATTACTTTATCTGTCCTTGACTCTTTGTTTGGTAAAAAAGTTCTAACCAGGCAAAAACAATCTTCTCTTCTATTTTATCTTAAGTGTCAGTTTATCTTGGAAGTAATATTTTGTGTGACCTATATGAAGAGGGAAATTGCTACTGTTACCAGGTTAAAAAAAAAAAAAGGCAAATAAAATTAAAGGTAAAAAAAATGGTGCAAATTGAGTCTTGAAGAAAGGCCTGGAGGTGAGATGCACTTAAAAATGCAGTTGATGGGTTTTGCATATAAAACTTAACACCACTGTGAGGTTATGAAGATGAAATGAATGGTAATAACAACCCCATTTTCCTTTAAAGTTGAAGCTATTTTTCACTACCCAGACACCTCGTTGCAAAGAAAGTTTGCTGTAATGAAGTATGTACATAAATTATACTGCAGATGCTTTTAGCAGGACTGTTGCTAGCCAATACAAGATACTATAGCTTCACTCTGTTTACTCACCCGTATTGCAAAAGAGTATCCATTATCCTCTGCATAAAGTTAGTCAAATAAAAGGACCATGCCAGATAGTGATGGGATAGAATAAAATATTTGGGACTTAGCACTCACATAATCTGGTCTGTATCATATTACCATTCCTCAAGAAAAAGTTACTTCAGCCAATTTTTTAAAGACTCCACTTTAAGACAAAATTTTTACTTCCGTAGGAACTAAGTGTTACTGAAGGGTGTTCATTTCAGTTGGTGGCTGAACTGAGCAATAACCCAAAGGTAAGCAAAATGGTGAAGGACTAAGTCTATGCAATAAAATGTAAATGCATCAGCAATTGCACTGTATTAATATTATAATAAATTGATTCATTCAGAATCTAATCTGGACAGTCTTGAGACATTGTCCATCAATCACTGGCTAAGGCTGAGGATGAACGACAAATTAAAGATTTTACTATGCCCTAGGCATACTTTTACTCATTTTACTTTAATACCACTGTAAAGTGAACCATCTGGTTTGCTTTTAATGACTTGCAGACAGATAAAAACTCTCCAGCCTCTATCTTTCTTCTGTTCCTCCCAAATGTCCTGGCCCAAACCATTCAAATACTTCTGCCCGGACATGGTATCTTTATTCCATGAAGGAAGAAGACTTGAAGACTTCATTCCTCATGAAGGAAGAGGTGTTTAAAGTGCACTCAGGACTGCAGCAATAGCTCCTTGTATTGGACATTCTGCTTGTTGTCATATACATAATAACTTTAAAGTGGGACCTGGTTGTTTTTTGGTTTGGGTTTTTTTTTTCCTCAAAATTAGCCACAATCCAGAGTAGCCTCATTCTCCACAGTATCTCTGACAGAGCCTTCCAAAATCTCCATGGGAAGATGGACTGTCTTCAGCACAACATCAAGGAAAAGGGAAGTGAAACCTCTGCTCAAAGTATTTTTACATGAACACTTAATTTTTTTATTTATTTCTGGACTGAATATATTGACAGCATTTGTGTTCATCTCCAACAGGTAGCATTGCTTCATTTTGAAGTAAGACTCCAGGAAAATTTTACCAGGATCTTAAAAATTAAGTTGGACCCATTCTACATACTCAGGAATTCCTTCCGCAAAGCACGTGGGAAGAGTTTAAAGGCATCTTCCAAGTGCTTTGGCAACAAGACTATACACTGCTGTGGTGCAGGGAATAGCATCTCCCCAGGTGGGCAACGGCAGGGCCTGGCAGCCGTGACCTGTCCCACCACCCCAGACTGGAGCAGGGCAGCCACAGGTGACCAGGACAGCCCCAGTGCTGGGTCCTGGGCACCTCCTGAGAATGGTGATGCCTGGGCACGGCTGTGGGGGAGCTGGAGACTGGCCCTGCTGTGGTGTTCCTGGGGCAGGGCCATGGGGCTGACTTGGGCTCTGAGCAGAGGGACAGGGAGTAAGGGCTGGGCCGTGAACTTTGGGCCCTTTTCTCAACACGCTGAATTCACCTTAATATGAAATTTCATGAAACATCAGGACCAAAACTGAATAACTGAAGTGAGATCCCATATATTTTAATAGGTTAAGACTAACCACTAACTTTTTTGTGTGTTTAAATGGAATACACTAGAGAGAAGCAGCTTTCTAGCACGGATATTTGTAACAAGGTTGTAGTGAAAATGTACTTTTACTGCTGTGGTAATTAAATTCCAAAAAATTGAAATTGCAGGCCATGGCTATTCTCCAGAGTTAAATAACACCCCTCCTCTACCTCATTCTGTAACACTGATTTAAACAGCATAGTTAATCTCATTTATGAAGTGGCTTTAGGTTATGAAAGACAGCTGTAAATTGCAGTTTAGCTCCCACTAATGTCATATTGCTGGTTACGATACCTGGAAATTCAGTGGGTAAAATGGTTTTCTATTCACCCTACAGACCAAGTTCCCTTTCCTTCTGTGAATATTACATGCTTGTCGTTGAATTTCAGAGCAAGTCCTGAATCTCTGCAAAGATCAAAGTCAACTGACCTTGGGATGTACACACTGAACCATCAACCTACAATTATCCACAAATAAACTGCCTGTTGCATCTTATTATTTGTTTTTATTTTCAAGCAGGAATTGATATTCTGGGGTTGGTGTGGTCACATTTTTGTTGCTTAACACATTAATGGAGACCAACTATTAAAATAGTAAGCAAGCAGTTGGTAGGTAGCTAATGAAGAGGATCATGTTTTCACTCCTTGGAGTATTTCATAGCACATGATTTTGCTCCAAATTTAATATATCCAAACGCCAAAATAATGTCTAGTAATGAACAAATTCAACTACACGTATTGCTTGAGGTTACACAGTGCAAAACTGAAGCATTCAGAAAACACAAAAGCAAAAAGAGACTGCTAATACTATAATAGTATAATTACAACCTTGCACTCTTCCTTGGCTCTCCTGGTGCTCTTTACCCCTACAGCATCAACAAAACCTCTCAATTACTATAATAATCAACTCCTTTAGTACCATCAAATAATCAGCACCAAACTTTTCGCTCTACTTGGTGACTGTGTTAAGAGGAAAATGTCACTGGCTTTGCGCATTAGGTAATAACTATTTATATGTATTTTGCTGAAGTTTAAGCACAGACTTCTTTCTAATGCACAAAAAGTACCCCCAAAACACTACATATGAGTCCCATATACCTCCATATACACAAAATATATCGTGTATCATCAGGGCAAACACCTACACAAATAATTTATTTCAAGACATAAAACAGCCTTTCTTCCAAAGATATTTCAGAAGGTCCAGCATCACCAGAAATGACAAGATCTCCTGTGGGTGTGTGTGCCATGGTTTTTTGGTCTCAATTATGCTAAGCTCTGGATCCTTACCACATAACCTCCCTATCTAACTTAGCCCTAAGCCAAAGCCTCCTGTCTCCCTTATACCACTGACCTCACTGCACGGTGCTGGACACTTCCTGCTCTGGCCCTTGACCTTAAATACTCTCCTCTCCTCTAGAAAGTGCAAAATGGTGCTACTTCTCATGTTCCCTACATGCTTCCTGGAGAAGAATCATCACGGACCACAGCTGGTGGTGGTTTATATATGTATCTGTGGAACAGCCAGCTGACCAGCCAGTCAAGGCAAAAAGTAGGTTTATTTGCCTGTTGTAGCTACTGTTCTTCAAACTGTACATGAGATTAATGATTTCGACACGTTTATTCCTCTATAAAATTAACCGAAATAAGTTAATGGACTTTAGAACAATTTAGAGGAGGCCAACGGACAGAGATAGAGGCTAGACTGCTGAAGCTCATGATTAGATGGCTAGATGCTTAAAAGTAATGCAGAAGACAATGGGAGAAAGATGCTACAGTGATTCCAAATCTTGGTGCTTACAGAAGCTAGAAGAGATGATTCTTTTCCATTCTTATGTAAAGCACTTTGAAGATTATAGTAAGATTTATACTCTATAGCCTTAAAAATCAAGAGAGAAACTTTGAAGTAAGATTCAAACTGCCATTTTGAAAGAAAATAAAACAATAAAAATATTTGACAAGATTAAAAAGAAATGCAAACAGACCCAGTACTATCAGATCACAGCACCATGATTCCTGACGTACAGCTGTCAGGAACAATGCTTTCACACAGGGGCTGTATTTCAACTGTTACCATAGGTACTTAAAGTAGATTCCCACTCTTTTGTATCTCCTTACTAACCTGAGATCTGCTATTCTAAACAATCAGCGGTCTTCATTTTTCATCACTTTCTTGACCTTACAGATGTCACAGTTTATAGAATAATTGAATTGGCTGACTACAGTAAGTGATTAGTTTAGTATGGTAAGTACAGTTCCTGTACTACAGTTAATACAGTAAACCTGAATATGGGTCAGTGGGATTGATTCCTGAGTGCTTGAGGTTTTTAATGTAGTTTTATCTTGCTTGGCTCTCACCATGCCTAGCAAAGAAAAAGGTGCAACAGGTACACCGCTCCTGTTTGCAGAAATAGCTGCTCTGAGATCCGAAAAGATCTTGTTTGCCAAACTAGATGTGCAGTTCTTGTGCTAGCATTATTTTTTTGTTTTAAGAGCCTCCTCCCACATACATACATTCTTCCTCATCCTGCATTTATAGATAATAATTCCATCTGCTCTCATTACTGTTTTTTTGCTAGACTCCCAGCCTATATACAGCCTTTGCTTGCAAAATAGGCACTTCTGAGTCCTCAGCTGGAAACCTGTTTACAACCTCAGTATCTTGTTTTCAAGTCAAGTGGATTCCAACAAGAGCCAGTGAAGAAAAGGCCAGATATGAAGGGCTGATGCTCCTAGCTGTTTTTCTCTAAATGCTGCATTTCAATTGGCCTTCCTTCTGTACAAATGGACACAGATCCTGGAACAACAATGTTAATATTTTCCTATCTGCGTTAGAAATGAGTAAAAAGATTTGCTATTTTCATTGCTGTATCAAACTAGTTCTTCATTGCTGTATAAAACTAGTTATTCCTGACTAAAACACTCAGATTTTTTCTCTTTCTCCTGCTCCTTCTCCTTCCATTTTATGACTATGCATTGTCTATTAGATTTTTTCTTAATAACTCCTATTTCATGAATATTGTATTTTTTTCCTGTTTCCATTACTTCCATTTTCAATAGCTCTCTTCTTCTAGTGTAGTATATTCTCATAATAAAGGGTAAGACTGAAATCAAGAAACATAGAATCACTGAATATGTCGAGTTGGAATGGATTTATCATGATCATCTAGTAGTCCAACTCCTGATTGAAAACATTAAATCTATAAACAATTAATGAAATAGGGTACTGAAGAATTCCTGAGATTATAGGAGGTTCCTCCATTTTAGGGTGTTGGGTTTCTTTGGAGTTACTGAAAAATATACAATGTCTATTTGATTGTGCTTACTTTTTTGATCCGTAAGAGTTAGTATAGCAAACCCAAGGAATACCTCAAACCCGGCTCATTCAGCTGTGGAATCCTATTAATATAATAATACATAGCAGGCTGTGTTTTTATAGAAAGAACATATCTGCAAGACACCTTGTTTACAAAAAGGGTATCAGCCCTTTTTGTTGCATGCAAACAGGCAGACTAGCAGAAAAACTCAGTAAGTACTGAAATACTACTGATAAAAACCAGTAAAGGATATGGGAATTCAATACTTGAACCATTAAAACATAAATTAAATGTTTTATTAAGATAACCAAATCAGTGCATAACATGGAAAGGGTAAGACAAGAATATTCTCTAAGGGTACCCTTTAACCTAAGTACTGGCTTTTAAAATAAAAAAAAACCAAAAAAGAAAGCAACCATTAGATTCAAGAACAAAAAAAGAAGCTAAGATTGCACCTACTGCAAACAGGGAAAAAAGCTGCAAGTGTTCAGTAACAGCAGTAACATCTGCAAAACATACTGTTCTGATAGTAAGAATTGCAGGAGAAATTTTAAAAAATACCACAGTGATGTTGTCTTTCTGTTTCTTGAGAGTATCAAAATGTCAGTGAACTTTCTCATTCACTCTCAAAAGTAGCACTGCCAGTCTGTTCCCTGTAAATGACTGACACTAAGAGAGGCTAAAACCAGTTTTGTGGAGATGAACAAATTCAGAAAATGAACAGAACAAAAAGCACTAGGCATATTTCAAGATGCAGAAGGAACCAGGTACTCAAAAGGCAAACTGAGTATAAAAGACAGTGGCATTTGATTTCAAAATAAATAGAATACAGAAAAGTCACTATAATAAGAACATAGGCTGCTGGAGTGAAAAAAATAAAAAGAGAAAGACATATAAAGGGCAATGGAATAAGAATTTGTCACTGGACCAGAGAAAATCTGTAACGTGTTCTCTCACTTTGGAACCTCAGGCTCACACCCTTCAGGCACACTGGAAGGTCCAGGAAGGCTGGAAGTCTCTTTCTCTGAGGGCCATATGTAAGGCCACATGGCCTGATATACAGAGGGACTACACTTTGTCTGATGTTGGAATCCTTGGTTAAAGGAACAGGCTGCCCAAAGTGTAGCTGGGAACCTGTTCTTCTGTTTTAAATGTATGGAGCTAAGAATAAACATCCATACTCTGGTGACTCACACCTTTATTACACACCCTTCAAAATCACAAATGGGTTTTCTATCCTGAAGTGCAAACATGCAGCCACAGCTAATCAGCTTTGCAAAAAATCAATTGGAATATGTCAATCCTTTCACCACTGCCTGGGGCCTCTCTAGTCTTCTTCTTCTTGGGTTCCCCAGCTGCTTCTACTCTTCGTTGTGATTAAACAGGGACAATGGCACAAGAGCTTTTTTTTTTTTTTTTGCAGTACATCAAACTAGCAAGGTACCTTATTCTGATGGCCCTTCTCTGTAGGGGCAACTGATAACCAGATCTTAATGAATATCTGGCAAAGCTTCAAACTAGGTAAAGGTACCTCCATGTTCTCCTGAGCTGAGTGCTGCTTAGCACTTCTGTGGTAATGCAGTTTTATTTGTTCCTCTTCCTCTTATCTTTAAGCCAAATTATAGCAGGAATTTACAAAGTTTGCCCTTACAAACACAAATAGGTCTTTAATTTGTATGGAACAAGAGACCGTGGTGTCAAGTCTGATCTCTATACATATGGGCATTTGAGTTTCGTGTCCTTTTATTAAACTTCTTGCTTTTCTTTGAACTGCTGTATAACACTAAGAAAGAAGCAGTCTTACTTTCAGACTCTAAGAAACTCAAAACAATTCTGACTCTGAGTAATAACTGACCTGTCACTTAAAAAAAAACAACAAACCATGGTTGTATACTGAATTTTCCCAGTTTTACTTAGAGCAGTTGGGTTTCAGCATGCCTTTGAAAGATCAAAGAGCTCTCTTCAGCTCAACAGTAGTGATGGTAACAATAGACCATCATACACACTTCTGCAATTACTCTCACAAAAGCGTGGCAATCTTGTTCTTCTCTCAAGGAAGGCCAAGGGAGTTTAAAATCCCAGTTTTATGCTTTTGGTCCATCTATTTAATCATCTGGATTTCTTTGTCAAAGCAAGCATTATTTCTTTTTGCCAGTATTTTCGAACTGTGGGGTAGCAACAGGACCTGGCAGACATGAGGATCTGCTTTAGTTTACACATCAGCATTCACTTACTAAAAAGTAAAAATGGCTTAGCTAACTCCAGACTTGTCACAACCTAGCCAGGTACTAGGAAAACTCTTTTGAATAGCTGAGCAGAAGATTAGATTTAAAAATTATTTTATCTAGTGTATACAGTTCAGTGATCAGGAATGAAAATTCAAGCTCTGAATACCTGAAAGAGCTGTACGAGTCACATTAGGAGACAGACATTGCCACCATTGCAAATCTACCACTTTAAATGAGTAGTCAGTCATTGACTTCAAGGGTGAGTCTTAAAGGCTAAATGGGAAACTTAGTCTGAGACATCACTGATGGTTTTCCTGGTATACAAAAAAAAAAAAAAAATCACAAACAAGGTTCCCTCAGTGAAGCACCTTTAAGAGTACCTCTTTGACAAAAACACAAGATATGTAAGGGAAAGACAGGCTTGTAGCTGCAAATACACTGTCAAGTTTCAATATTGTCTTTGTCACAGTCTTCCTGTCTGATCTTAGACAGGTCACTATTTGATGCTTCTACATTCTCCCTGCAGTAAAATGTTAACAATGTCCAGTTCTGTATGTAATGATTATAACATGATTTGAGAACCTTGGGTGTAATTTGTTCTGTCTTAATTTATGGAAAGACTGAGTATCATTTAAATGGAATCAAGATTAGCAATACTGTGGTTTTGTCACAGCTTGCTGTATTTAGAGTTTAGACGGTGGGGGGATGTCCTATCCTTAATCCAGCTGCAGTGGTAGAAAATCTAATTGTTCTCAGGTCTTTGTTATTATGCCACAGCTGAAGGTTACTGTCACCAAAGATTTGGATGGGTAGGTAGGGGGGGTTTCTGCATTCTGAGTTTGGCTATCTTAGCTAAAGTAGCATTTTGAGGTATCTTAAAAATTCCTTGAAAAGGAGCATGTGTGCTTTCATAGGTGAGGTTAAAGAAAATTAAGTGCCTGACTTGTAATGACATTCAATGGGAATACAATGAGTTCATAAAGGGATGCATGCCTAAACCCCATTTTTCAATTAGAAGCTACAATTGAATTGCCTACAGTTCAAGAGCACCAACTTTCTTTACAGCTTTTTTCCAAGTCAGAGGAAATTAATTCCAATATCCTAATATTCTTCCACTGACTATAATGGGACTTCTGTCCTGTACTGCATTAGTCAATTAAAAAAAGGGAATTAATATAGTAGAAGATGGCAGCAAGTATTCTGCTGAGATTAGGAAAAAAATTTTTTTTTGGAAAAGAGTACATTCAGCAAACATGCACCACAATAGTAATTTTAGTGTATTTGCCTTAGTCTTTAAATTATGTGATGTGTATAGTTAGTGAAATCAGTCTGTATTATATGTCCAGCTTTACTTATCTTTGATTTCTCTGGGAATTTACCCAGGGACAGATGATTAGTCTTTATCAGTGGTCAAAATTACCTATTTAATCACTGGCAAAATGTTTTCTTTGGAATCATGAACTTTCAAAAATGCTTCATAATTAAATTGTAAGCAAATACAGCACCTTAATTAAGGTATATGAGCACATACCTTTCTAATTCAGAGAAAACCTCTATTCTCCTGTGGAGGTAGGAGGAATCTATCTGAAAGATGAACTACAAAACAAAACAAAAAAAACCTTGGCCTAATATCCAAAAATGTTTTTACTGGGATATAGTTGAATAAAACATCAGGCTTCTTTGGCAAGTAACAGCTTCCGACTACTCCCCGATGGATGCGCTTGAAAGCAAATGCTCATCCTTTGCTTACTGACAAAGGTGACCCTTTGATATTCTGAGTGCTTGATGCTGACAATCAAACCCTGAAATGTGTGTATGAATTTTATATGCTATATGAAAGTGCGTGTGTCAGGGAGGAAGAAGGGGGATGGAGAAGGGAGGACAAAGATAAATGCTAAAACAAAGGAGAACCCACATCCAGATTTAAATGAAGACTTAACAAAAAGGAAACTAATTCATACCCACAGGTTTAATTGAGTCTTTAATCTGTTTTCATTTAGTTTTCACCTGTCATTTAGTTCTATAGGTCATTTACCCTTTTCATTTCACCTGCCATTTAGTTCTATAGGTCATAAGCTGGGAAAAGGAAAAATATTTCCATTCTCTCGTGTTCCCCAACTTTGTTTCTAAACAGAAGTTTGTGTTACATAACCAGATAAACAAAGATATATGAGACAGTAGATGCAATATAAAAGGCCATACATTTATCTCCCAACAGGACCCTCTTGAGGAAGACTCCTCAACTAGAAAAATGTTTATGGGAAACTTTAGCCAAGTCTGGCATTGAGAAGATACTTCTTTCAGATAAGTATTCCTCAAAGTGCAATTAGTAAAGCTGTGAAGGAACAGCTCATATGACCTGAATGTTGCAGCAGAATGATGTAGATCCTTACAAAGGCCAGGTCAGGAAGGCAAGGAGGTGGATTAGTAAGTAATCAGCACATGTAGGTAGAGCTTTGGTTTGGAACAGGTGACAAATCAGTAAAGACCTTGAGAATAAGAGGACAAGCCAACACAAGACATCACATTAGGTATCTGCCACAGACGTCTGCTCAAAGAGATGAAGCAGATGCAGCCTTCTTTAGGGAGGAAACCAGGCGATTGCAGGTCATAGTACTCTTGGGGGACTTTAATCATTCTTATGTTTGCTGGAAGGGCAATATGTCTGTGTGCAAGCAGGCTAGGTTTCTGCAGAATGTCCTAAGACAACTTCTTCACCCAGGTGATTGATGAGCTGACCAGAGGGTGTGTTATGCTGGACCCATTCGTCATGAATAAAGGAGAACTGCTCAGGGATATGGAACGGCACTCTGCCCACAGGCCCCAAAGAGCCTTGAGTCAGGCAGAAAATTCCGGTAGAGTGAAGCATTATCCACAGCAGATAAAAACCAATATATCAGGAGCCTTTTAAGTAATTTGAGACACTGAATTCTGTAAGAAAAAATTGGATGCATCTAAGGACAGTGACAATGATGAAATGTTTCTTTCTATAATGTCTGAAAAGCCACAGTCTTTGGGGAAAGTACTTAAATTCTGAAAATAGGGGAAGTCACACCAATTCAGGTTCAAGATCGAGCATGCCTATCTAGGAATGCATATTAATTTTGACTGGAGAACCCAGAATTCTTTTGGTGAGAATACTTGTGTCTATGCTGTGCCAATTATATAATATCTAGTATTCATGAAAGAAAAGAATTCTCTCTGAAGCACATATAATTGGTGTGATACTATCAGTCTAAAAATTCTAAAGGAAATTGTTCATAAAATATTTCTGTATGAAAAATAACAGGTATTTATAAGGTGAATGGTGTAGAAACTGACAGGATCTGCTCAGAAGTAGCATGAGGCTCAAACTCACATGAGTTTACAATTACCACGAATATACATGTAAAAGTTTTCTTCCACAGGCATTACCTCTTTGCCTGCAACCCCCTTGGTGGTTGTTATTCCCAAAATGTGGGAATTATGTTATTCCCATAGTGAGTAATTTTAGCAGTTGTAAGCAGCATTAACTGTGCTTTAAGCAACTGACCTGAAACGTGTAAAATTACTTGAAGTGGAAAGGAACTATGAATGGATGCCCTGACACCTCAGTTTGCATGCCCTTTAAATCCTCTACCAGTACCCCGATCAGTTTGATTGCAAGGGCTGCTAGGTACAAGGAAGTATGTCATAGAGCCAAAGGTACAGCTATGTTGTTTGGTTCTGTCTTTTGGGGGGAACTTGACCTTCCATGATACTAAACACAGAAGTTATACAAATGAGTTGACTGAACTCGATGTCACCTTCCAACATGAAGGTATAGAATGAGCAGAGATGACAAATACGCTAAAGATGACTGAATGATCATTATGTGAGCCTGAGAAACACATTAAAACCTTCTGTGTTCCAGCAGACATCGAATGTGAAACATCACTTGAAGTTCCACAAAGAGACAAAGTATGAAATAATGCCAGAGGGACAATATTCCTATATAGAGAGGCCACTTCAGCTGAGCTCTCCAGGAGCCCTGCCCTGTACCACATGGCAGAAGCAGGCTGGGGATAGAAGGACTTTCTCAAACGATACAACTCCAAAATAAACAACTCTGTAAAGAAAAATGTGAATTATAGTTCTAACACAAACATTTGCTAATGTTTCCCTCCTTCTCTATTAATGTAACTTTTTAACTCCCAGCTTACTCAGTACTTCATTTCTTTACAACCTTTGTTTTTCGGTTTTGGGGCGGGTTTTTTAATGAAATTAGAAGACAAGAGAGAAAGGACTGATCTTTTTTCCTTCTCTTTTCCTTCCAGAGGGCAATTCTTTCCTTTCCTTCATCTGCCACCTCAGACTTTCATGATAACTACAAGCTTCACTGCATCCTGAAGTACTTGTAAGTGCATGCTGAGGTTTCTTTCACCCCATTAATGGTGAAAGCAAGCCACAGTCCGCATTAGCGCATACGGATCGACAGTAGGCATTCACATCACAACACATTTTCAGTTTGTGTTTTGAAATGTTACACTGACTGGCCACAGCTCTCAACCCGCTGCTGCCCCACTGTGAACCGATGCTCACCAGTGAGGGAAATGGCAGCAAAAGAAAAGGGAGGCACAGACAATATGTTGAATTTAATAAAGAGATTTCTCTAAGCTTTATGGTTTACTATATGGTAAGCCAACTGTGAAAAACAAATAGGGAAGTAACAACGGTTGTCTTAGGCCTGAAAGAGGCATTTTATTTTTTAGCTGTTGCTAGCCTTCAAAATTTACATTCACGACGCTGCAGCTTCATAGTGAGAATGCTACTGTGCTATACAAACAAATAAGAAAATAGTAATTGCAGCTCCAAAGAATGGCAATCTAAATAATCCATAACAAAGCATGAACTTCACATGTAGTTTCTCCCTAGAGAGAAAGATTAATATGTTCAGCTGTTTTTCTGTAGCTGGAAGTCTAGGGACACACAATTCAGGACTATGTGCAGACTGCTAACAAGAGTAGAACAGGATAATCTGTGAAAAGATGTGATCCAAATGTAAGCACTGGTATGAGTGGGTAAATAGCATGTGGAAAACGAAATTGTTTTGTTTGGGACAAAAAAGTGAAAAATAAGAATTAAGGGAAATATTGCCTTGAGAGTGCCAGGATTTGCTTGCTTTGTAGGTGGAATGGGAAGAAGGGGAGGAGGTTATGTATCGTTACACTGTAAGTATCATCATGTGCCACAGTGGAGGAAATGCGGTTTGTTTGAAACAGATGGTTGCAAGGTTCTTATATTGTGTAATATATTTGCATGCAAGGATGTTGCCAAGTAGATGCACAATTATGATAATCATAAACATTAACCATTCTATATTTCCTGCCTTTTCATTTTCTGAATAACATCCTTGCCCATCCCACCCATTGCTCATTATCTCCCTCCTTAGCCCCCGTATGATGGCTTAAAACCTGCAAGCTGTATCTGGATTGTCATCCTGGGCCTCTAACCTCTCAACTGTCCCTCTATTCCGCAGAGACTGGCAGTACAGAGAACTTCTATCAGCGCCAGTAAATCTTTCGAAGAGGAATGTAAGACAAGTGTGTGTATGTGTGTGCAATTCAATATAGAAATGAAGGGCACTTGGGAAAGTCAAGTGGTGTAACATAAAATATGACTGATGGATGAGGAATAATGGAAGAGCAGATGCGCCACAGCATTTGTTCTACTTTTTAAGAGAATGACAAGTACTCAGTCTATTGATGTGTGAGGCAGGTGACCTAATCATATAAACTGGGGAGGCGGGGAAGGGGCTAAGAACTCTGACTTTTTTTTGGTTTTCAATCTCTGTTTTGAAATTTCTGACTTGTAGCTGTGCAGAAGGCCACTTGACCTCCCTGTACATCAGTTTTGTCACATGTAAAAGGCTGATCTTAATGCTTACAGTTCTTCTGGATGCAGAATGCAAAATCTAGACCCTGAGAGAGGCTATTCTGATCATCAAAAATGAATGGAAAACTGCTTTGAGATACTCCCTGAATAAACAGAAGTTACAAGGGTAAGTTTTAACTTTAGGCTTTGCAAAAATACTGAATAGTCACTGTGCTTGGAACAGGAAACTGAAGGCATCAGGCATGTATCATAGTGCAAGTTACAAGGCAAGGAAAACAAATACTGAGTAAGTGTCTGCCAATACATCTGCATAAAGGATGTTAAAAGTGCAGATGGAGGAGTCGTTTTAGTTTGACTTTTCACATCTTGGTTTTTTTGGGGAACAAAAATTTTAAAGGTAAGTGCTGAATACTAGTACACTAAAAGCTGAGAGAAAGTGAAGATTTCTCTTGCTAGTTATCATGCCATACAATTAAGATATGATACCATTTAACTATTGGAGTAATGTTACCCATTACTTCCTAAAATGCTGAAAAGGCATGGACTGTATTATATGACAGTAATTTTCTTTGTTTAAATAGCCCCTCATGTGTGCTCACAGCCAGATAATTTTGCCTCAGTACGTTGCTTAGTCCCTCTACTTGCAATGGCTTGGAGAGATTCTGCCTTTTGTTTCATTTGCTTCTGCTGAAATACACCGCTGTGCTTGCCTTCAGAATAGTTGTAGCCAGAAAAGAAAGAAAACACTGCTGAAACTATACTGTGGTAACATTTTGTTCATCCCCTCCTCAAAGTAGGGTCAACAGTACCTTAAACCATTCCTTGACAGAGGGAAAATCATCTTTCCAAGTGGTTCTTCCAACACCAAACAAAAAGATTGTGGGTTTGCCTACAGTAACACAGTATCCTTTTAGCCTTGCCAAGCCACATACCAGCAGGAGTTTGACTTTATCTTCCTTGAAAAATGGAGTTGTCAGCAGAGGTTGATTGTTTATGATGGGTTGTACAGGTAGTAACATCAGATAGCTTCCAGGCGAGCATATTGCTTGAACCATATGAACATCAATAAGACACAGCAAAAATGGAAAGTATGTCTGGAAGTTTCCTTTCAGTGCTAGACAGACAAGAGTGTTACAAAACCGTTCCACAGTTGTGCCTGTTGTCACCGGGAAAGCAAGTTGGTCCTTTCCACTGCAGACTGCCAGAAGCTGTTTCTGGGTTAATGAGTGAAATTTAAGACTTGTTCAGATCTTTCTTTAGTCCTAAAGAAAATGGAATCCTATCCCTTTATGTAACGATTCTAGGTTTGTGCTCTAAACTCAGTGATGGATGCCAGTACATGGATTTTATGTAGCCAGTGGGACAGCCATGTCAAAGCTGTCAAGTGCATACAAATAGTAACTATACCTGTGAGTATAATCTTGGAACAGGGCAGATTTTTTTTTCTTTTTTTTTACCCCTGGAATATCTGGAGCTCTCTAGAAAACACAGCGTATATTTTTATATACAGCCACACTACTACTTCATCGTTTACCTGTGATTTAAAGATGCATTCACCTCAGCCCTTTAAAATTGTACTAAGCAGCCACAGGTACAACTAAATCTCATTTAAAATCCAACCCAGATGTTGCAAATTTTGGCTAGGTAGTAGTGCTAGACACTTCTCTACTTTGATGCTCATGTAATTGTTTTCTTTTATTTTTGGATTGAGTCCCTGCCAAATGCTAGAATTTCTGAACCAGAAGAAAAGATATCTTCAGGTTAAAATGTCACTATGCCCATCACTCACACTTCAATGCATATCTATAGTTCACAAGTTATTCAGCAGTGCGATGAATAATTCCAGTCTAGAACTTTTCTTCAAGTTCCTTATTATTGGGTCTGAGACTATTGTGACTGGAGGCGTGAATTTCTACTCTTTTTAAAATTACTTTACTTCACAAATACACAGGAATAAAATTCAGGAATACAAGGATGGATAATAAAGCGATCGATCTGATGTCAGTTGCCACAGCAAACATCAACTTGTATTTATAACACTGTGAG
The DNA here is from genome assembly GCA_013397175.1 of Platysteira castanea. Lineage (NCBI taxonomy): Eukaryota > Metazoa > Chordata > Aves > Passeriformes > Platysteira > Platysteira castanea. The sequence goes on from VYXC01005981.1 coordinate 289,635, forward strand.
CATCTCGTTGGCAGCTGCACATCCTTGTCCAGTGAGATACAGCTGCATGTTTGGGCTGACAGTGAAGTGTGCGGCATACAAAACTGGGGAGCACATTTTAATAGCTGACAGTACCCATGGCTACCAAAAAAAGGTTTCATATGTGCCTGGACAATTAACTCCTAAAGGATGGAAAGCTCTGGGTTCAATGAATAAAGAGTATACAGGGTATGGAGAATAACAGTGCTCTGGTCTGTGACTCAGTTGATGCTACAGCATTGTCTTCAGTACTGCCTTGAGCTTTGTCTTCAGAGGGATTACCTTTCTTTTTTATTATCTCAAACCTGAATGCATTCCCTTTCACTGTTCTTTCCCTAGTCTCTAAAACTACCATGATGTAAATGTGTTTTTTGTAGTATAAACAGTTACAGAACTTTCCAACTGCAATTTGGGCAGCTCAGAGAGTAACATTGTTTTTTAGAATCTTTCATAATGGACTTCTTAAATCTCATATTTTGACGTAGATGTTTGGATTAGACAGATGTTAAAAAAAATGAAAATGCAAAAGTGAAACCAGCATGAGTAAAAGATTTTTTTTAGTAGTTTATATAGAATGTTTTTTTTTTTAATAGTTATGATGTTAATGCCCACTAGCTTTAACCACTAAAGACAAAAAACCCCAAAAGATTCATGTCTGCCTATTTATACAGTAAGGCATAAGCACAATTCCCTTTTATATACATATATTGATATTGTTTTGAAAGATTTTGCTGTTCACATTTCTTTTTTATATTCCTAGCGTTTTTAACTCCGTATTTAAGGTTAACATTTAGTCCTCTGAGAAAAAAAAAAAGCTTCATAAAAATGTTCATTATCCTCATTTGCCCACATCAATCAAGTTTAATTGCTCAGTTAAATTGCCTGGTTACCTCAATTTGGAGACATCTAGATGTTTCTATCATTTCCCCTCACACCAATCCTCAACTTTAATAATAAAAGGCTGCTCTTCCATGCCTCTTGGCTAATTGTTCAGTTACGAGAGTGTGAGCAGTTCTGGCATTTGAAAGATGTGTGAAAGGCCACTTATGAATGGGTTAGGAACACAGAATCAATGACATTTATACATTATGTGTTGTTTCTGTGCTTTACAACAGAAATTGTAATAAAGTACAAATAGGTGGAAGAACAACTTTTAAAAATAACGTACATTTTTTTTCTCTCTCTAGACTCCTGTTGAAACTGTGTTGGTTTTCTGGTCCAACTAGACCATTTTTTATCTGTCTCTCAGCAAAGTTATCCTGCAGGAATATTCACTTCCCCATTAGTCCCTCTAAAGTCAATAGCTTGTACCCTAATTCTGCAGTGGAAAGAAGTTGGGGCTGAGCAGGTGTACTGCCAAAATTCACAGTGAAAATGAGAGACTGTAGGACTCATCTCAGGACCACAAACTCTCTTAGAACAAAAAGATCCCCAATACCCTGACCACCCTCAGCACACTGTGAAATGCAAGAGTGTGTGGAGGACTTTTGTCTTTCAATTTGTTGCCTTTTTTTTTCTTGACTCCATGTTTCATACCTGTTGGTTTTTTTTCCTTTACTGTCTCACCTTCTGTTTTTATTTTTGTACTCTTTAGGTAAACTTTCTCGCAACTCTTATCCCCTACCCCCATTTAATGATATTTCCGCCTCCTTTCCATCTTGATTCCTCTTTGTAAAGCTTCCATTCCTTCCGCCTCTGTCTTTCTAGTTCTTTCCTCTTACTCTCTTCTGGTCTTTTTTCTTACCCTCTTATCTTCCTTCTCTGCTTGTCCTCTCTGAGGACTCTCTACCTTTGGCCTTTTCCTGTAGATTGGGCTCAATGGTACCTTTCATGAATGCTGATTATCCTGGCTGGAGTTCTATGAGTATTACACCAGCTGAGTAGCTCTTCATTTGACTCATGCCTTGCAGCCATTTAGCAGGAAAGGAATGTCGCATCCAACTTTGACTGACAGCTGGCTGGCAGGCAAGAAAAGCAGCCATCATCTCCCATGGGAATGCTCAGAAGCTTGCAGAAGGAGATAAAATGTCAAACCACTGTGATCTGCAGCCTTTGCTAAGAGGCTTGAGAGATCAAACTAGATCAGACACAACCCCATTTTAGTTTGGAAAACCAAGCTGTATTGTTTCTGCTTTGAATGTCATCGTCAATAGCATAATTTCTCCATTCTGCAAAACAGATTCCAACAGACTACGGCACCTTGGGCAGTATAGACTCCCTTTAGGCTCTTAGCACAGGTGCATTAGCTCTACAGCTCACTTAATGGTTGATACCTACATGGGGGTCTGCTGCTCAGGGAGGTGGATGCTGTTCTCAGAGTTAAGCTGTAACTTTCATTTTTTAATTTTTTTTTGAACCCTCTCCCAACTGTCAGCATGCTTTGAGATTAGAAGTTTTCAGCTGCCTGTTGCTTCTTAGTATATATGCAGAGTGTGCTTTGTAGGAGCATGGCTGGTGGTGTGAAAGTCATGTCACACAGTCCTCAGCGGCACCACAAAACCTCATCAGAAAATGGTTGCATCATTGTTGTGTGCAGTAGGGAATAAGAACGGAAACAATTGCTTTTTGCTGGGTAGAAACTGTCCTCACCGAGAATGTAGGTACTGTGAATCCTAACTTATACTTAAACCTCTTCTGGTTTATATAGTTTGACTGTAGCAAAATTAATGAGCACGAGGGAAAACACACATTCCACTTTAAAGCTAAAAATCTGGCCTATAATTAAGCTGCATTATTTTCAGACACAAAATAAAATGGAAAATCTTTAATAGAATTGCCAATGATTTGCCATGGGACTTCCTGCTTAAATAAAGAACATCTTGTTGATTACAATTTGAAGCTGAAGCATACTAACCTTTCTGCTGAATTACTCCTCAGCAGAAGCTGGGCACACAGGAACACGAACTAGAAGTTGTAGCAGGCACTGTTCTTCCCTACTTGCTACTGCTGGCTTTCCAGTGCTTCTAAAATCAAAACTTAGATGCATATGAAAGAAACTTACCTTGCCAACATACTGGTAGTCAGTTCCTGTGTATTCCTCCAATAAAAAGAACTGATTCCACATCCAGCTCCTTTTGGAACGATGGAGGTCTTGCCTGCTGTTTCCAGACAACACCAGAACCTTTTCCTGTTCTGGAAAGCCACTAGTCCTCTTGGATAATGGAGTTAACAAACTTTGGTGGGGCTGACCAGCCCAAAACAGCAGCCAGAAGCAATGGTAAGTTCTCATCACGGCAACACAAGAAGGTCTAAATAATGATTTTTTGTCTTGTCCTCAAACTAACCTACTTTACTGCACTGAATCCAATCTCATGCCGTCTTCCTTCTTTAAATAGTCTTTGCAGTCTCAAAGGATCTCTGAAAAGAAAAATAACAACTTTTTTAGCATTTCCAAAGGTACTTAACTGTCATTACTGCAGCAAGTATGTCCACAAAGTAGACAAGTAATAATGATTGTTGAAAACCTGGGCTGTCTCTAAATCAAAATGTTGCAAATGGTCCTTCAATTATCTGAGTGAATATATACTGAATAGGGAGAAGGAGTCATGATGTTTGGATGTAGGGGGTGTGTGGGTCCCCTTTAACCCCATTTGCTTCCCTTCATCAATAAAGCCAAGCCAAATATATCTGTTTTTACTGCCTGAACTTTGGGATGTAACTGATTACTTTCCAATTGGGGATCTTGATAAGGTTACCTTATTGCATTAAAGCAATGCCAGCAAGACTGCACACTGTCTTCCCAGAAGGCATTCTGTTGCTATAGTTATGGACTGAAGAGACTGGACTTAACTCCAGGATTTTTCCTTCACATTGAAGAAGTTTTGCTTTTGACTTCATTTAGAAAGGCCTGACTTAACAGGTTAGTGAAATAAATTTATGTATCTGTCACTATCTCACACATAACAGACCTGCTTGTTATTGCATAGGAAATGAAGTGGACACTTTGGTTTTCTCATTATCTACTGCCAGAGTTTTGTACTGAGTTTTGAATCTTTACATACATAGTTATATATGTAAATGCTTTCACTAATAACTTCTAAAAATAGAAAACAAAACACAGATGGTTCATTGCTACCTGTGGGTTTCTACTAGGTACTGCTTCCTACTATTATTAATACAAAATATCGGTGCACCTACAAAATAATTACGAAAATTATCTCTATCTCTGAATACTGCATAATTTTCAACATGCAAAAAGCTACAGATACAGTACCCCAGTGTAGTGTTGATGGTTCTTCTGTTTTTAAAACAGCTGAAAGCTTCTATTCAGAAAGAAGAAAACATACTATGTGTCTCAGGTAACCAGTCATACAAAATGCCTAATGAACAGCTTTGGAACATTTTATAATGTGAAGAAATCAGAATTAGTTGACAGAAACATTCCACAACATATATTTTTGTTGTAAACACTTCATTACATTTTTAGTTCAAACAGATCTACAACCACAGATAAGGGCAATTTGATTAACTTTCATTTGCTTTCTCACTGGTGCTCTTTGAAAAAATGTTTTGGGTTTTTTTTCAGTATTCTGATCACAACCCAATAAATCATTCTGAACCAGCTCAAAATTCAATACAGCATCTCTCAGTATTCGTAAAGAAAGACTGTGGAATGACAATCTGACTATCTGAAGTTGAAGAGAAAATTTTTGTTTGTTTCACTGCATTTCATGCAAAACTACTTGGATCATATTCTATATCAAAGACCATTTTTTCTCCTATAATGTGTTTGTCTATTCAAAGGTGTACATTAGAGAGAATTTAGCCTTCGAGCTATGCTGAAGGAGTTACAGCACCTACAATGCCTTGGGTTAGCTACTCTTCTGGCTGTTGTTGTTCTTGGTAATGAATTGTATAAAATAACCCCAAATCTCTTAGAGTTCCTGTTAGTAAATCATTTCCTATAAAGAAATACCACTTAGTTTTTATATGAATGGTCGGTAATGGAACACGACTGTTCAAACAGTATTATTTTACTGCTCCAAAAGGTAAAATTCTGTTAAGAAGTAACATCTATGTGAGGAGGAGAGAGATTTATAGCATTAAGAGGAAGAATGCAAATAGTACAATTAGTTCTGAAGCAGTTTACTTTCTCCTGGAGAAGAGGGAAGGGTTGTAGTTAGCTCTTGCTAGCCAGGGAGCTTTCTAAAAGAAAAGACAACTCTGTCCTGGGAGCAGGTCACGGGAGCTGTGTCCACACATGGCTTCGAGCGTTGTGAGAGAGACACAGACCCTGGGTGTGCTCACACATATGTGTAACCATACACACAGAGACAGAACTGTACCAACTGTACGAACACAGCTGCTGCTCACAAGACCTTCCCAGAGGAGAAACAGGAAAAGCTGGCATGACTAAGCTTTACAATGTGCTCAACAACTGCTTTCAGTGCAACTGATGGAGCAGCGGCAAACTAGTGTGCAGGTTGCTAGAGCAGGAGACAGGCAGCAGGTTCAGCAGATTCAGGCACCAGGACAGGGAGAGTTGAGGTGGCTTTAACTTTCTCCATGTCTATGGTCTCTCTCATCCTCCTCCCACACCCTTCCAACCCATATAGGGTCTTGTCCTTTATCACTCTGCCAGCATCCATTCTAACCCCGCCTCTCACTGGATTGTATTCAAGTGGACATCTTCCTTCACGTGATATGGAAGAGGAAATTGTGTCTCATACAACATTTTGATTTCCATTTTCTTGCCAGGATGCTTTTCGGGGGGAGACTGGGGCCTGCCCAGATGAGTTAAATACTGTCCCAAGTAGGGGCAGACCCGGTCAGCTGCCATGTATCAAGATGCACATATCATCAGGATGATCTGTGTTTGGAGGGCAGATGTGGAAAGATGGATTAGACAGTGGTCCTGGCTGCGCACTTGTGTCTTACCTTAGTGGGCAGGCAGGGTCTGAGGTAGGGAGTGCAGCACATGAGCACACCTACTACTTTGCTATTAGTGAGGTCTGCATGGATTTCTGAGGCACAAGGGAGTGAAAATCATCACCTGACAAGCTCCTCTAGTGCTCATCCCACCAGCCCTATGGCCAGATCCTGTGGTGGGGCTCCATATCTCTGCTCCCACACATAACATTTCCTGAGAAGTGCTGCCTGGAGCAGCATTACCTAGATGGGATTTGTGCCAGCCTTTTAAAGGATCAGTCCTTCAAACACCAATTGCCAGGAAACAATTATTCCTGCGGGGGAATTTTCTGCAGTTGAACTCAGCTATATTTCACATCTCTGATGTCATGGGAAAGGTTTTATAGTGGCTCATGCTGAATTACAGCCTACAAGAATGATATCATAGCTGTGAAATACAGCCTTTTACTCTTCCCTGCAGAGATGTGTCCAAAATGCTGAAATAAGGGCATGATCCCGTAATGTCCTTCTTGACTGCACAGCCTGCATGATGCAGCAGAGCAGCTCAGCCCCAGCAGCTTCCCTGTGAGTGGCAAGCGAGGAGACACACCTTTGCACACCTCAGCTTAAGCGTGCAATTGGGGTAAGTACCAACTGAATCCAGGGTGTCTCTGCCATACTGCTGCTGATTACTCTTTTATGGGTCATAGTCATAAATTCAGTTGAGTGAATAAAAAGGACAGAGCACTACACCCTGCGCTGAGCTTTTAGTAGAGTGAGCTCTTGTGGCTCTTAAATGCCATTTTGTGCTCCAGTCCCAGTGTCTCATGCTCCAGACAGGTTTCTGCAATGGAATAGTTTTTCTAGTGCAATCTCTCTTTATTTTGAGAACAAGTCATTTACCAGGGAGATCTCTTTAAGGGTAGATGTGCAAATATAACTGATGGGACCTGGGGATGGGGGCTAAAATTTGTTTTCTTCACATTGCACAAAGACAGGTAAAAAGAGGCACTTGAAACATGGCATTTCTCTCAGACATCAGCTGGTCAGCTGGCTGGGGAACTTGCTGCGTTAATCAACTGTCAAGAATGAAAAACAATTTTAGTGTACAACAGCCTCAGACAACTGGCTTAGCTCTGTCAGCTCAAATATATAGCAAATCTTGGCTTTTCATGAGAAAAGAAGAAATGTGCACAACAAAGCTTAAAAAAAATCCCAGTCTAACTTTAGCTACGATCGCTGTTAACATAAAAGCAATGTCACTTGCAGCCACAGAACTTTCTTCAGTGTGACAAGCTGCAGATCTGAAGTTTATGTTCATGCCTCTTTGAAGGATTAACACCTCAGACAATTGCTTAATCACTATAAATATCAACTTAAAAATTATTTCCCCCAGGTGATAGTAGTCATAGTCAGCCTTTCTGTTCACCCTCTCCTCCAATACTTCATTAAAGCAATGTCTTAATGTAAGAACTCAGTGCAAATTTACATCCTTCCAGAGCAATATCCAAGTATTTCAACTGTAAATCAAAGAGGAAATGCACCATTGGAGTCACTCCTATGAATCAGGGAGTCCTGCCCTGGAGATGCCTTTCTGGCACAGTGACAGGCATCAGGTACAGATTCTTGACATGAGGAGCCCCAAAGAGGTTCCAACTCTGCTCCTGCTCAGCACTGTGGGTTGTAATGCTCTTCCCAGTTGATTGTTAAATAAACCAGACTAGCAAAGAGCCTTCACATGAGAGACATCAGCAAGGAGAGGGAAAACAGATTTTCCTCATTCCTTTCTGTTCAGCCCCATAGTACTCACTCCATCAGCAGACTCTCAAAGGAATATGGTTTATAAAGCGTACTAGAGTCTGGACTTCAGGATAATTTCCTTTCTGAACCCATGCATTCAGTTATGTTTCTGTATGAATTTATACATCCTGGATGTTATGGGCTGCTGATAATTAGATTTTAAATAGCTTCCATATAGGCTAGCAACCATTGGTGTCTCCAAAGTTTCTGATACAACCTTTATCAAACAGAAATGCCAGTTTAATAGGTCCTTTATTCCCTAGTCAGAGAGGTACACCATTCGAGTGCTGGATACAAAGCTTTGCAGATTTGGATTAAGGTCCATTAGTACACTGGAATGAACATCATAATACACTGCTATTCTCACACAGTGACTGAATGAGGAGGTGAAAGATAATATATGCTTTGGTGTAGTATATAGGAAACTGAGCATGGGAAATGTTTTAGGGCTTGAGGCGTGATTATTTATTTATTTATTTATTTAAGTGACACAACAAATTGCATCAATCCTTGTGGGAAATACAAAAGGTGAGAAGGCTCTCAGGTGGAGTGAGAAAAAAAGTTTTCAGAAATAAAGCAAAGAGTTTAGGTTCGGCTGCGATTGCAAAAGCCTGAAAATAGAAGATACAATTATATAGTAAGCAAGGACATAAAACAATGGTTGGAGTTTCTAGGCTTGGCTCAGACAGGTCTTGAGGCTGCAGAAAATATGCTTAGCAAGATGGTTGTTTTAGGCTTAATAATGGAATATTGTGCATTGTTATTAAGAAGGCATACAAGTGAGCATTGTTTGTAGCAGATGTACGTGTACTTTTCATGATTGGTTAAAACAGTTGTCTATAAACCTTAGAAGCATGCTATTGGCTAAAAAACTTTTAAAGAATGTTCTGTAACAGAGAGATCCTTGGTTGCCTGTGCAGGTGTGAGCTATGTACCATCTTTTGTGTCTCATCTCTATAAATGAGGCTGATGCCTGAATAAAATAATAAAAAGGCTCCTGGAACGTCTGCCTGGGCACCCTGTCCTGTTTGGTTTGAATGCCGACAAATCCTTATGGAGTTTGCTTAGTGTGAGGAGCCAATTCAGTTTGAATTCAGCCATTTTAGTTTGCCTCAACCCTGGCTGCCGGGGTTGCCAGAGGCATGCGGGGGGAGGGAGCGCACACCTGCACCCTGCAGGAGGCAGCCGGGAGTGGGGAAGCCTCGGCTCTGGGAGGACCTCGCCCGGCAACACCTCCCATGAGGCAGGCAGGAGGAGACGCTGTGGAGGGGCTTCTCCAACCAGGTCGCAAAAAAGTCTCCACCAATGGACTGCCAAGAAAGCTTGGACCGGACCAGTGGTTCCTTGTTAGCAGGCAGACTTTGGGAGGGGCCGGGGAGTATAAAAATCAGCGGCGTCAGCGCTCTGCCCTGGCCCCAGCCTGCCTTCTGGCTCTGCTGCTGTCGCTGGCTCACCTTCACACCTGTCCTGCCATCCTGTGCCCCTGACCACTGCCCTGCTACTTCACCCCGTGTCCTTGCCTGGGCTGCCTGCTTCCAACCCTGCTGCCCCGATCCAGCCGGTCACCGTGACCCTGCCCAGGTTCCTGGTCCTCCCTCCCGAGCACCCACTCCCCGCGTGTCCGCTGCCGTCGCCGCGGGAGCCGCGCCTGTGGAGCCGCGGCCCTCCGGGAGCTGCGCGGGCTCCCTCACACCCAGCCCGGCCACAGGCGGGCAGCGCCTGCACACCCCCGCTGCCTGGGCACCGACAGCACTGCCCTGAGTCACTGGTGGTAACACTCTTTTTCTCTCTGTCCCCTCTCTCTTCTCTCCTCCATTCCTTTTCCATTTTCCTGTCGTCTTTTTTGTCTCTTCTAGCTCTCTTTCGTTGGGGCAACTCCTTTTACTTTCTGGTTTTGTTACCAATAAACGGTTTTTCAGATACAACGTTTGCCTCGTTTGGCTTAATTTCATTCCCAACCATCCATTTTTAAAAGAACTCCTCGCAGTTCCCCACAGTGGAATGTGACATTTAGGTTCTTAGAGAAGATGCGCAGACACAGAGAATAGACCCTACTCTCTCATTCTAGCAGATTACACTATGAATGCACAAGTATATGTGCCTTTACTGCCCCCAAATCAGGTCTAATTTAGAGTTCTTGGTGGAAAGATACAAACTAGTCCCTGGCTTCATCATCATAAGAAGTGCTTACCACCATTGTCTTTGGAAGAGAAGGAGAGTTCTACCCTGGAAGCTCTAATGTATATTTAATTTTGCAGATGATGTGGGAATGCATTAAAAGTATTCTGACATCATTTTCTAGATGCTTACCTAGCCAGCACCAATTAAGTCTGTCAGGCAAACTGAGCCTGCTTAAATCCCAAACAATTCTACAGAGCCAACTGGACTGCACGCTCTGGATTCTCAGCTTCCCTATGCAGGAGAATCACTTTATAGTCCCCCAGCAAGACCCTGCAATGAGAGGAACTCTCTGTACTCAGTCCTTGCTAGAAGGACTCTCCCCTGGCTCAAACATCACGTGCTAGTGTTAAACGTGTCAGGCCTTCAAGAGGGGAAGACATCCACATCTCATTGTCAAAGCCTGAGGGACCGAAGGTGAGGAAAGCATTAATGGGGGAGGAGAAAAATGGCTAAATAGTGACTTCTGCATTTACTGTGTTCAGATGTGAGAGTTTGTGGTATGGAATGAGGCATTCTAGGTAAGGATCTGGTCATCTTTTGTTTGGATTTCACCTTATTGCAATGCCAAGCCAAAGGAGCAATGTCCAAGTCCCTAGGAGAATTTAAATGAGTCAGAGAAGCCAGGACCCCAGGGTGTCCTTGGGGCTGTCCTCTCTAATGTGAAGAATGTGATTCTGCTAGCCTGGAGGCAAGACTGCAAGGAAATTATTAAGTCTTTAAGGAAAAACTGCAAAAAAATTACTTTCTTACCATGGAGGGGGAAAGGTTAAAGTGACATTAGTTGCACAAAGGAAAAAAAAAGTATTCCAGCTAACTTCAAAGAATAGAAGCTTCCAAATTTAACATATTCAGTCCTTTTCAGTGTCATATTCATATATTTTAATAAATCATATTAATACATTTTCATATATAGCGATGAATTTCTTGCTGGATATTTTCAGTAATAGCTAAGATTCATGTGCTCAGAAGCTGTAACACTGCGGACTTGTCCATAATTGACTCAGACTTAAAACGCCATTGTTGGGTTTGAGCTTACTTTACAATTATGTCTCTCTTATGACCATTTAAATCTGAAAGTCTCCATCTAATAATTTTCTCAAGTGTGAATAAGCTTTTACAGCACTGAAACCCAAATGCTTTTTCTCTTTATTGTCCATGAGGCTTGCCTTTGTAAATATCAGTCATAAATGGAACAAAATGTCACTTTTCCAGTGCAAAGATAGCTGATGAAATTTTAATCTTCTGATAACTTTTTTTTATATCTTTGTTATATAAACCCATATACTCTAGCGATCATTCCTGTAAATACACCACTGAAATAACAAAACAGAACAGAGCCGAGAGAATTCAAACTGAAAGATTCGTGAGTTTAAACTAGAGGTACTTTATGAAGACATCAAGTACACAATGTAATTGCAGCCAGCAGCCGTTGATTATAATGTCTTTCAAAGTCATTTTTTTATTCAGTTCTCTCGGCAGGAAAAAAGGTGCAGAACTATAAAAATAACTAAATGCAGCAGAAATACTAAGATAACTACTACCTTCATCCTGCATGGGGAACTATTAACATGGTGGTTTTGTACAATATAACTGATTTAATCCTAGTGGACCTAGCGAGAGCACCAGGCCTCACAAAAGCACACACTGACAAAAGAGGGAAAGTGAGAAGTGTATCTCCTTCTTTGGTTCATGAATAGCCGTGGCAAAAGATGACTGTATGGATTTATTCAATAGCTGGTGAGTGAACTGATGATGTTGTTTGTCGGTTCTCAGAGATTCTGATTTTTTTTCACCTGGCATTTGGAAAGAGCCTTAGTGTCATATTGTTCCAGAGATGCCCCCTCTCAGTCTCTGTAGTTAGCCACACTGGGAGTGTATCTTTTATCGACTGTGCAAAAACAGTGTCAACACACAAGACAGAGGAATGGCACAGAGAAGGAAATCTTGCTTTCATTGTATGGCTGCATTGAGTGACATTTCTGTGGTCATTCAAGAATACCTGTGGAAGGGCTGGAACCAGGACCTAGATTCTTGAGGCTTACAGCAGTATTCTAACCACCAGGTTATTATTCTTCCTTTCTGATGGAAGTCCAAGTTCCTACCTGTGCTTTAAGCACCACGAGCACCTTTGCTGCACGTACTGGCTGGACATTGAAGAGCTGGAGGGTGTGTGGACACTGTAGCTGGAGCACCTGGAAAAGGATCTGACATTCCCTGGGTGTGAAGGCAAGAGCAGCGACCTTATGTAGGTATCACAAGCTGGTCATCTCTGCAAGGAGTGATATGGGAGAGGCAGGACAGACAGAGCTCTAGCTGATCCTGTCCTCTTTGTGAGCTACCTCTGTGTGGCACTAACAGGGAGCAGGAGCTGGTCTTGCAAAAGGCTTCCAGCTTCTCCTGCCTTTTGCAGGTTATGTGGGGACAGGCCTCCACAGCATTTCAATGTCCCCCTGCAGCAGGAAGCACTCTGCTAATGCTGCTTTCTAATCTAAACCAGGGACAGGTATGTGACTAGCAGATAATACAGACTAATACTGTAAATTATATGAAGTTGTTCCTTGACAGAGAGAAGACTAAAACAGCCAAGCAATCAACTACGTTTAGTAGAAGAACAAATCAGTGGTGCTCCTACTGCTATGCATATCTGATATGCCTATTTTTTTATTCCTGATGAATACCTTAATGGCAGAGAGTAGCAGATGTGCATGGAACTAGAGCCAGAGTTTTCAGTAGTACCCAAAGCAACTCTGAAGCCATGAAAATGCCGTAGGAAAATCTTATTTCTTGTTGCAGTACTTGATAGAAGTCTGCAGTGTTGTCATCTTGTTGTCCAAGTTACTGTTGTTCTCAGACATGCAATAAGCTACCATCAAATTATAAGGTTGTGGTTTCCCCTAATCCTTTTTATTTTTCTGTATAGGTATGTTAGAATAGAGAACTAGCAGGCTCTTCAAAACAGGCGTCGTCAAAAAGAAATTCAGTCTACGCTACACATCAAAATTTGATGTCTGAAAAGAAGCCTAGCCTCCCTATCCAGATAATAGAAAGACTCTTAGGTGACCATCAAGTGCCTAATTTAAAGTGCTTTGTCTCCCACTGAAAAAGCTACATGGTCTGAATACCTGTTGTTGTATTTCTGTTTAGACACTGGAATTTGGAAGTCTCCTAGACAGGCTCTTAGAAGTGACCAATGACATTTTAAGCTTTTTGTTGTAAAGCAAAAATAGAGCTATTTTCAACAAGACTACAGTCTGAGAAAGGTATGGGATGCCACCACTCAAAAATATCTAGTAAGGAAACTATTAAAAATCTTTGGACACATTAAAGAAAGACCCGGTCAGCTTCTCCCTTAAAACTGTTTTTCTTGCTCTAGGGGAGATATCATGTTTTGCTTTATTCCACGCACGCTCAGCCTACCATTTATTAGGTATCTACCTTCATGCCATCTGAGGAAAATTATCCACAAACTCCCATAAATAAGACAGAACCACAGACAACAGATTCTTTCTGTGCTGATGAGCAATTACTCAAAGCCAAAGTGTCAGCGATACTCTCCAAACACACGAGAAAAATCTGGGCTTGCAGGTGCTTTAGTGGCATTGCAGTGCTCCCTCAAGTACTGTAGAGTGATAATGAAGGCAGAGGCTATACTGCCACATGCATACCCAGGAATAAAAGAAAGGAGGAGGTAAGGTGTCTTTTCAATAAGCACAGGCATATCTTCTCATCAAAGACTGACTATTTTTGACAGTAGCAATTAGGCAGTTCAATAACACACACAAGTAGAAGAAAATTCTTTGACAGGAGTGTTTTTGATGTGCTTTGGGCAGTGTACATTGTTGTGAAATATGATATTAATTGCTAAAATCCTGATTTACTTCCTTCAGAAGAAACTCATGTACTATAACAGAACCATTTCAGTAAGTGAGGGCAAAAAGGTAGGCAGTGTTCCCACAATTCTAATTTAGGCATGTTACAACATATGCGCTTTTCCTATGTACAAAAGAGATTATTCTTTTCTACTTTTTATTTGTAACTGTCTGTAACTGCGCATTTCTAGGATAGCCACAACCCCAATGGGATGACTGCTGTCTCTTTTTTTTTTTTTCTTTCAGTGACCTTAATTTTTTCTGCCTATTTTTTATAGTTCCCCACTACAGGGACTCTCCTCGCTACCCCTGTTCCCAGTGTGACCCATTTCATCTGTGGTAGAGCATAGCAGTTGTCTTTCTTAAGCAGTTTTCTATTCACCAGCTGCTGCTTGCATTTTCCTCTCTACTAGAGGCACAGTGCTCAGTACATTTTTCTTGACTTCTTGACAGAAACATATGCTAATTTTCCACTCTGAAGTTAGGTGAAAACAAACGAGGTGGGACATAAGGTACTGGAACATGGGCACGACAGAAATAGCTAAACTTTGACTTTGCATTTGATTGTCAGGAGCTTTCTTATCTCTCATAGACTTTCATGGCCATTTACCAATGCGAAAGGGTGCAGAGTGCTACCAAATCAGAAATGCATGCAATACTCAGCTCAGTGTGGGCAAATGAACTCCATTTGTGCAAATACGCTCCAACAGGAGAAATCAACTAGAAAATAAAGAAATGCCCGTTAAGACTGATTTAATTATGAATGTGCTATTAAAAGGACTGTAGATTAGGAGGTCATGTCTCTTTTTTGATGAAAAGGTCTGTTATTTCTTTGATCATGATAGTAACTGGCTACACTAAAACGCTACAGATTCTCCAAAAGCTTCTTAATGTTACCCTTATTAACTACACAGCTTAAGAAGCTGTAGCAAAAGAGAGGAGAGCTAATGAAGATGAGCTGGCCTCCCTTCTTAGATCTTTTGATCCTACTTGTGATCCTGTTAAGGATCTAGGAGACCTTCTCAAGCAGGGCTACACAGGATGGCAGAGGGTGGAGATAGCCACGAGGATAGCCCAGGAGGACTGGGATGAGGAAGCAGCTGCAGCAGCGAGAGGGATTGACTATTTCTGAATGACTTCAGAGTTACTAGGACTGAATAATGAGTATTAAAATGGGAAAAAGGCATGCTTGTGGTTCATTCAGGGTGAATAAATACCATGCTATGATGGTAGGGATGTTCTAGCAATTTGACAAGTAGGACATTCTGTTGCCAGCAGGATGATATTTATTCATTGTTCAAGTGCATGGCAGAAGCAGCTACACTCAACCTGTGACTTCAGGTGAGGCAGTAAACTTTACCACTTCAGTGTGTATTTCCAGCCAAGATGACTCATTACTTAACTGAGATTTTGTGAACAGTGAGTGATGTTTCTGAAACTCTTGAAGTTTCATGAATAGGAAACATGCATACTTGCTTTTCAAATCACTAATCTGAGAGGTGGCTTTCTTCTTTGAGAAGGGCCTTTTAATATGTTTTTGCTAGTAATTTTATGTTTCTCAGAATATGAAAATGTGTAAAAGAATAATGTTACTTGTGACTGAATAGCTTCTGAAGTATTTAATAATGCCACTTATGTCACTAGTTCTTTGAAAAACCTTAATGAGTTGCTTAATTAGAAATACTGAGGAAATTTGAATGGCACAATTTTATTTTCTTTTTCTCTTGGTTCATACAGCTCTCTATACGTACATTATGAAAATCAAATACTGTGCAGGTGACTAACTCCTTTGCTTGTATTGTTAAAGAATACTCCTCTGGTGAGGAGTTTTCTCTGGGCATTGAAACCAATAAAATGTATCTGACCAAATCCCTGTAAAAATGTTTCTTCTTAGGAATGGAAAAAAAAGAAAACGACATCAACAAAGGCAGGAAAGACTGCAATCTGACTTAAAACAATTGGTGTTTCTGGTATCATTAAGTTCTTTGCAATTATATGTGGTATCTCCTTGGGATATAGAGAGTTTGTATTTTTTGCAAGTGGAGTCTATAATGGAATTACTGAAATCTTCCCCTTGTGTAATGGAGACTTGAATATGGTGCTTTATTTTTAAAATCTGTTCCAGACAGACTCTTTTCTATTGTTTTCCACGTAAGGGAGCTGGAGCCATGCTGCAACTCTTAACTATATTGTTAATGCTAAGTAACTGTGATCATCATATGCAGCAAATTGGGGATTAGAAGCTTCTAGGACAGCTCTGCTTTTATGTTTTAGACAACTGAAGGAGCTAATCCTAAAAAATAAAGAATGTATGATTCAAGTGGTTGTTCTCAATCCAGGATTCAGTGGAACATTGCTCTGTGCAAATCAGTGAAGACAGCAAAATTGGCCTTTGCTCACTGGAATTTTTGGTTTTGAGTCTGAATTAATTCCATGGAGTTGCCAGGATTGATAGCCAAGATAAAAAATACTGCAGAAGTAGCTTGGGAGGAGCAGAATTAAAAGAAACCATTTCTGTATAATTTGAGCTTTTATGCCTGTAAACAGATGTCTCTGTTTTAAAAAACAAAGAGATACTAATCTGGACAAGAGAGACTTCTGTTTCAGAAAATCCTTTTCATCAGGCATTCCCCTGAGCAGTTAAGGCTCAAGAAAATTATTCCCAGTAAGAAAAGAAACATGACCAACTGAAGTGCCAGTACAATCTCTGATGCTTCCCTTCTCATCAGAGAGGGGTGAATTATCTATTCTTCCATTAATGTAAAGACTCCATGTATTGTAAGTATTTTCCTGAGCCAAAACTAAACTTCTCTGATGCTTTTACAGAAAGCAGCGAATAGAAACAACCAGCCTCAGCCTTGTCGAAACTGTTAAGAATTTTGTGTCAGTAGAGCCAGCATGTCACTCTTAATTTTTTAAAATGTTTCTTAGTTCTACTATTGCTTCTTTAAATTTTTGCTACTCTTATTGGCAAAATTTCTGTTAGCCTGATTTTAGTGACAAGAGCTTAAATGACTATAACTTAAATATGACTTGAAGTGCCCAAGTGTTTGCTGACTATACCCAGAGAAATCCATGCTTTCGCAACAAAGAAGG
This sequence comes from Platysteira castanea, assembly GCA_013397175.1. NCBI lineage: Eukaryota > Metazoa > Chordata > Aves > Passeriformes > Platysteira > Platysteira castanea. The sequence goes on from VYXC01005981.1 coordinate 306,446, forward strand.
CAATTAATTGAATCTCAAACATTTCTAAAAATTACACTTTTTTGCACTCATAATACGTTCCACTTCAGCATCTTAAATATTACATGCACTTCTAGTGCATTGTGACTGTCATGAGCTTAGATGCTTCCTTCTGGAGAGATAAAAGCCTTCTTCCTGTCAAGGTCACTTAACTTTGATCCTAAAGTCTTCCCAGTTTCTGCTTTCCTCTTCCTGCTCACCTCTAATCATGGACAACTGATGTAAGCTGAAAATTGTCAAATTGTCCTGCAAACATGAGTGTTTATTCACCCAAGGTACCCACTTAGTCTCCATTACTAAGGAGTTTGATCACTTAATAATCTTTACTGTATTTATCCTCAGTGTAAATACTGTGAACTGTGGGAACTGTGAAGCTACCATTCCTGAACATAGAAAGTGAATGTAAAGGCCAGACCTTCAAAGGCATTTAGAAACCTCACTCTTACTGCAATCAAGTCAATGGCATTTAAGCCTCTTATACCCTGACATTTTAGACCTAATGCAGAAACAGAAGGCTATAGGGACACCAAAAAATGTGAGAAATTATTATAAACTGAACATGGATAACTTACAAATACATAGAAGTTTCTTTGTCATTACCCTGTAAGATTTATTATTTTTCTACACGAGTCTTGAGAACTTTGCTTTTATTGATCTCTTCTTAAAGAAGCTGTAAGACATTTACAGTTTTATGATGTTTCTTGCCTGCTGGATGAAGACAAGTTTAAAAATAAATTTGAGGTTACACCAGCAGTTTATTAGCCCTATCTACACATTATCTATTGAATTGACTTGTGATGAAATGTTGTTTCTTCAGTTACATAAGAAATCCATAATTTATCTGTTTTAAACCAGGAATTAGATTCTTTCTCCTATTAAAAGCCCTTCCAACTTAGCCACCACACAGGTGTTGGGTACACACAGGTAATATGAGGGGAAGTCTTCCCCAGAATTATCTGCCTCTTCTCCTTCTCATAATTGTTAACCAATACCCCTTTCTTCTGATTTACTGCAAGCTGTTTTAGATTGTAGGTGGTAACATGACTATTTTTCAAGCATGGGCACTTGTAAAGCAGTAGGGATTACCCAAGATTCAGTCTGTCTATGGAAAAAAAAAAGATTCAATCTACTTCAATCTAAGATTTATGGTTTTAGATTTTCATTCCTTTCTGCTTATAAATGCCTGAAGTTTGTCACAAATGTGATATATTGTCACTTAGTACCATATTCCAAGTGTTGAGCTTACATGTGTATATATAAATATATGTATTTAAAAAGATATGTATATTTAAGCCTGTACCTGTGTGCTGTACACTACTACCTAAACTGATAATGGCTATTGTAATGCTACTATTGTTGGTAGAAAATGAACTTCAATTTCAGTGCTGAATAGCTCAAGTGTTTCCTTGATGTTAGTATGCAGAATAGGATGGAGGCTTAAAACCACAAGCCACTGTTCCTCAAAATGGAAGTGTGACTCTATCAGATGTGAACAGCTCGAAAGAAAACCTCAGGTGTTTGGGGGAATAACATTGAACATTTTGACTGCAGTTTATGTGGCTGTAACTGGAAAAGGAACAAGTAAGGAGAGTTTTACTGACATAAGCATTGATGTAATGGGCACGTACAAGACTGCATCAGCAGTACCAGTGTGAGCGCAGCTTTTATAGCACCTTAGGAAATGTTACCATTGCTACCAAAATATTGCAGATTTTGTTTTACCTTAACACAGGTCACTTTGGGCTTTGCCTCGTCCTGAGCTTACATTAGCTTGTTTGGCTGAATCAGCAATTGCCCAACGGATGACTAATATCCAACTTATTTTTGGTGTTATCTTCACTCTGTAAAATTGCACGGTTTTACCCTAAAGAAATTACAGCATACATGTTGTTCCAACACCTCTTAAGTGAACAACCGGTAACTAAAGTTGGGCACTAATTAAGAAAGTGATATTAACAGACTGCGTAAAAACCCCAAGCAGATCTGGGACTAAAAATATTCCTCCAAGTGAGGAATTTAGGGTGCTAATTATTTGCTTTTGCTACTCGTAAGAAAGGTGAGTGTGATATAACAAAAGGACGTAGATACCAGAAAGTTGGTGACTAGCAAATTGGGTTGTACTATTAATGGGAATTAGCAATAATTAGATAATATGGACTATAAATGTTAGCATCGTTGTAGCTGGACTTGGAATAACTGTTTGATTAATTTTGATTTTACTGCTGAAATAATAATTAGACCAACAATAAACTTTAATTGTTGGCTCTGCATAAAAGGTGTGTCCTCCTGTGCCCATAATGAGATTTTGACTGTAATACTCTTTGTCAGATGGGCAATTTTTATGCAGCAGAAGTGTGGAAAAAGGGAAAATAATAAGTAGCAGCAAGGAGAAAGAGGAGTGGCAGCAAAGAGGCTTCTAGCTTGGCAGCGCTTCAGAGCTGGGACACAGCTGGTTATCCAGCTGTGATCCTGGGATGCAGCCAGACAAGGAAGACTCAGGGCACACCCCTCAGATGTACCTTTTCATGCATTTATATTAATTGCATGCCAGCGGCACTCTGACATACCGACTGTCAATGCAGGGGTTGGGTTCCAGCCCAGCAGGGGATTCGAGTGGGTGTCCCTCCCCTGTGCCATCCTCTTGGAGCAGCATTGAAGGCAGGGCACTCTGTGCAGTCATGAGGGCTGTGATTGCTCTCTTGGTCACAAGATAATTTTTGCTCTTGAAGCAGCCCCTATTCTCAGCAGTTTTGCACCGCAGGGACAAGCCCCTTGCCAAAACAGGCAGCATCAGTTCATTAGTCAAGGCTGACTGAAATTCGGAGCCGCATCTCAGAGGTGCAGCCTGAGGGAAATGTGGATGAGGGTGACTTTAAGCAGCCTTGCTTTCTGCCATGCTCTGGGGCCTGAAGTGGCCTCTGACAAAGCCTAGGCAGTCCTGAGGAGCTCTGTAGTCACCACACCAGCCTGGGTTTTGCAGTTTAGCCTCTATCTCTCCAAATCCAAGACCATCCTTGGACATGCACCCATGGCTGATAAAGTACGTGAGCAGAACTGCTGAAATTGAGTTCTCTGCAATGAAGTCTGAGGGAATGTGTCCTTCCTCGCAGTGTCTGGGGCTTCTAAAGTCCTTTATCAGCTCCGTAAACAGACCCTCTGATAAATACAGGGAATTTGGGAGTGGTGGCTGGGTCCCTAGTCATATATGATTGCAGCACAAGGTGTGACAGACAAGTTAGTTTCCTCAGTCATAAAAAAACTAAAAAGCAACATGCCTCACTGCTCTTGAAAGCTAAACAGGGAAAGAGAGCATTTCACTTCAGTGGAGTTGCATACCCATTGAACTGACATGGTGGAGAAAGGGCCAAGATGCAGTTCCAGTGGGGGCTCCCACTTAAAAGGCACTCAAGTCATGTGTCCTGAATAAGCATATGAAGGAAAATGAGTTGTCTTCAAGGAAAATATGGCAATGTCTGGCCTACCTTGCCATTCCTACTCAAACGGGGGAGTACGATATATCATCCTTGCTTAAACCCTGCATATTTTGTTAAGCCTAACATTTGGATTTATTAATAGTACAACTTCCCTCCTCCATTCCCCCAAGATAAGAACTCAATCTTTTTTTTCCCAGAAGCCACATCTTTACGCATACTTATGGGCAGGCAAGGTTTGCAGAAGGTGACTCCCTACAGAAAATGTGTGGCTTCTTAATGTCAATTTGTTTCTGCATTTGCTGGAGGACTCTGTAGTAATCTGGATGAATACTTGCTGTAAATTGATAACAAGATATGATGTCCTAGAAAGTATACGCTAGCATAAAACATGAGGGAAAAAGAATCCTCATTCCATTTTAAATTACCCAAGTTGTTACAAAATGGAGAGATTTCCCTTTATGTTCTGAAGTAATTTATAAGGTGGGATTTTTTTATTACAGCTGTTTGGTGAGTGGGATGGGAAAGAGACAGATAATGGATGAATGTGCTTTTTCTGATGTGGAGGGATGTAAGCACAGCTTGTGGCTGTGGGAGAAAGGAAGATTAATTGTTAGTTGGTCTATCGTGCGAAATTGTACAAACTTCTATGTAGTGTAGTGTGAAATCTACACTTTTTAAATGTCTTTTTCTTTCCCTGGGTATATGTAAACGTAATACTTACAGTGCTAGGTGTAGCAGAAAAGATGCTAAAATGCAAAACTGCAAGAAGAAAGTCAGAAATAGAATGGGTCACTATTTTGCTTCTGAACATTTCAGAGCCTGGGAGGGATGGGAAAGGAATGGCAGACAACTTTGGCTGGGTCAAACAGAATTTTCTTCTGGGTTTAAAAGGGAGTGTGTGCCTCCATTGCATCTCTTTCAGCCACTGTGAGGGGATAGTACCCCATGAACACTCCAGGTATCTAACCCTATTCCTCATCCGCCTGGCTGGATGAAATCAACCTTGTGGCTGTGGGTCAGTCCTCTTCTGCCTTTTGCAGCTGCACTTGTTTAGTCATGATTAGCTTTAAATCCCGAATTGCTTCTAACTGCACTTAAGGCTGTTTTATCCTACTTTATTTTCATCCTAATAGTAGAAGGGCAAAATCCATAAATTCTATTTTAGACAAGGGAAAAAGATCTGAACAAAATTTTGTGTGTGTGCTTATACTTACTGTTATTTATAGGCTTGATCTCCAACCCCATGCCCCAGCTCACCTCTGTACCAAACCACATTAAGCGTTAACGTGAAAATCTTTAGGGTGAGATCATAACAAATAAATAGCTGTTTACCCATGAGTCCTTTCTATTGTTTCTCCTTTTTTTTGTGTGTGTGTATGTGTGCATTATAGTATTTCTGTGGTTTAATAGGATCAAAGTAATCTGACTTTTGTATTCTCATAGCTGGTCACAGGCTATATGAACATTTTTCAAATTCAACCTTCCACCCAGGACATGTACTAGCTCTCAAGGAGGCATAAAGAAAACATCCCAATCCAGTGACTGCCGCAGATGTGTTCAATAAAAGCAGAGCTGTAACTACACAAATTACCTTTGCTAAGCTGCAGGGTGCTGCGGAACTGCTGGAATGAGTTTCTCCTGCCACACTTTTCATTCTCTCTGCTGGTTACGAATGAATACAAACTAAGAAGAAATCCCCGAAAGAGGTTATAGGCCTATACAAATACCTTACAAGAGAATTGGGCTGCTCATGCAGGTTGTTTTTTACATTGAAGAAAGTTTTAGGAAGAAAGGGATGTCACCTTAAAAGCCCGAGTAGGACAGGAATGCAAGATGATCAGACTAGCAATTTCCTTACAAGTCTTGCAGTAATTGTTATTTTAATTAAAATCCCAGCTCTTGGAGATTGGTTAATGTTGGAGAAATTCCATTTTCTTTTAGGAAAGCATGTTTCTAGTCTGATGTTTGCCAAACAGTATTTGGAAATATAACCTGTGTCCCAGCCTGCTAGCAGGGCTCAAATGCAATGAAAGCTTATCGGAATGTACAAAGCGTTTTCATTATTTGAGACAAAACACCCCTTGAGTGGAAAGCCAAACTAATACACGTTGGGGCTGGGCTCCAAACTTTCAAATGTGGCATGGTTAATTCTGGATGTTTAAATTCAAGACCTGAAACGTGCTGAGCTTGAGAACGACAGATGGAAGAGGCTGTGGCAGCCTGTTGTGGGAAGGAGGGTGTGGTAGGGGTGCAGAATACCTGTTGTGGCCAGGAGGAACAAAGCAGTCGTAGCAAACTCAATCTGTTATGTGAACATCCAGAAGGAGCAAAAGAACGCTCTCTGCCAAGGAGTGAAATGCTATTAGAGAAAAATTGCTCTGTCACCTTCTACTCCTGAATCCAGTTTCTTGCAGAGACTGATTTTCTTGATCTTTTGGCAGCAAAATGCCATTAAGCAGTGTATTCAAAATTGTATGAAATGAACTAGGCCCTGGTTTCAGTCCACAGACAAGCTGTAATCTCTCAAAACCTCTATACCTGGCTGAGGCTCAGGCAAGTTCTTCCACCACTGGCACCCTCAGCTCTGCAGGGTTTTAAGAAATTCATCTGCTTCTCCTTCTCTGGTAGTGGCACAGAGAGGAACTGGTTATATTTTGGCTTTGTGGAAACAGGATTTTAACCATTTTCCATACTTGCAGGTTTGTTTTATTTCTCCTAGCAACTACTTTGTAGAGTCTCTCCTGCTGCAGAAACCAGGGAAACAAGACCAGGAGTTTACCTACACGAGAGGAATATGCTGCCACAGTTTGTTTGTGGGTTTTGGATTTTTTTTCCTCTCTTGCGAATTTGCTATGCACAATCAATTACAAAATGCCATAAAAAATGCCAACATGAAAGAAATTCAAAACCCTTAGTGGAGTGCTGCCTTTAAAATAACAACATTTTGGCTTCAGGCCAACCATGTTGAGAACAAATGGAAGAAAAATTCTCTTAAAATATTTAATATTACACAGTGGATTATACCGGATTACAAATAATCAAACGTCTGTTTATTTTTAAAAAGACATTCGTGTCAAATGCAGTTCTGTAGCTTTTTTGTTTGTTACTACTCAATAATATTTTAATAAAAGCTTCTTACTGGTGAGAAAATAATACTTTATTACTCATTAGATTTTGCCTTTTTCTTATACCTACTCAAATTCAGAGAATTTCTTACATTTCTTCAAGAGAAGTAGAATGGAATCCATTTCCAATCAGCAAACTGTACTTTGTTCCTTCCCTACACCTCATGAAACTGGTCACAAACCCATGGAAGATGGTCACGGAGTGACCTAGTTTGTAGGATCGAATCATTGGTGAAAACATGCAGATTTTACATAGTATCTGTTCTGGCATTGGGTAATTTGATGCCTTTTTGTCTCGCAAACGTGGCTGATAACAGTCTCCACTTACATAATTGACAGAGTTTTGGGAACAAGCTTTATTAATTTGTCTGCTTTTAAAAGGATGAATACATCAGGAAGAACGGGATAAAGGAATGAAGTAAGAGTGGTTGTTATGAGGGATTTTTAATGGATTAGTGACATTTGAGGAAGAAAGTGGGTCTCTCAAAGTGCAAAAACACCTTTCAGATTATGGAAGTAATATTTGTCCAACCAGTGAAATAAAATAACCAATATGATCAGTGTTCCTAGACAGAGAATTTGGACCCTGAGGCTCAGTATTTAGAGCCTTTGAACCTCTTCTCAGCTGCCAGCTGACCCTGGTGGTGCCAGAATTCCCCGGGCACTTGTACTTCTGTCATCAAAGCCCTCCAGGTGCGTGCACTTCTGCTATTGAGAAAGGGCAAAATTATGCAAATCTGATGCAGGCAGGCAATGTGGCAGCTAACACTTGGCATGATTCACAAACTAGACCCTCATTTTCCTATTTCCCCTCAGGAGCCTCAGCTGGGACATCAAAACGTGTCTACCAAATTGGAACAGCATGCAAGTCCATTTCCCACCTCCAGCCACTGTGATGTGGTGGGGCTCTCAGAGCAAAATCCTCTCCAACCGGTTGTGCTAAAGCTAAGTACCACACTCTAATATTTATAGCGCCCAAGCTGCCCATCTGACTGCACAACCACCACATCTGAGACCCTTCTCCAGCCTTTCTTTGGCGTGGTAGCAAAGGGAAAGTTTTGGCTCAAGTTGTTTCTCTTGTCTGTTTTCCTTTTCCCTGCTCCTGCCTAAATGGATGGAGCATAAAGAGCACTGCAGCTCTACCTTACACAACTGAATGGGCTCAGATGGAGCAGCAAAGTCTTGTCCACATGTTCTCTCTCAGCTGCAGCTGTGTTGGCTTAGCTTCTGTCACCAAATGCTCATCTGCACACTCTGCCAGGAGAGAAGGTTGTTAAGCTGTATGTACTATGCCTTAACCCATCTCAGTTGAAATAAACTCATTGTAGCTTGCAGATCTGAAAGCAAAGCTATACAACTAACACAAAGGAGGTGGGGAGGGCTCCCAGGAAGGGGTCTATGTGAACAGTTCTGGGAAGGTGGCCTGCAGGTGGAGGAGTGAGGAGGTCTCCTTCACCAGCAGAGCACAGCCAGAGGAGCATACAGGAACAAGACTTCAGCCACATTGAAAAATGGGGGCTGATGCTGCTTCTGTGGAAAATTGATGAAGGGACTGAATTGTGCCTGAACTCCTGTGCTTGCTTGTACTTCCTGGCCTAGTCTGCAAGATGCCAATTTAGCTATTAAGGTCTAATAACAAAATGGAAAGCTTAATTATAAATAATGAAATGTTGCATTAGAGGTTAATAGAACGGTCTGATAAACAAATCTGTTGTTGCATTTCATCTCCCTGTTAACAAATTACTGGTTTGTCAGTTGCCTGCTTCCACCCTTCCCTACTTTCTTTCCATGCTTTTTTGTTTGTAATGCAGTTGCTCTTATATTATCTGTCTTTTTGAAGATAACAAAGTATAACTAAGACTTAGCTACATAGCTTTAGCTAAAATATCTCATGTTGTTGCTAAAACCACATCTCCTGCTTCAGTCATGCAGAAATGGATGAAATGGGAATCAGACTTAGGAGATTTAATTGCAGTGCCAAAAGGCAGGAAGAGCCCTGGGGAATCAGCACCATGTTTTAGCCTTCTGACGTTGACACCTGGGAAATTTGAGATGAATGCATCGGATGGAACAGAGCTTGCACATCATCTCCATAAAAATCCCCACTGTTTCCAGTTTCACTGAACACTGTACACTTAGGCACTTCTGCCAGAGTTGAAAAGCACTTTATAGGCACTGAGAAGAGCCTTGCAACACATCTTTATGTTAAGTGCTATCTTTATTTAAAAGATTGAAGGGGGAAGGAAGGAGAAGAGGGAAGGGAAGCCAAGAGGGAATAGTGCCGAGAGGGACTTATAAAAATACTTGTGCAAGTTAACTTAATGGGAATTAGGCACCCATCTGACTTCAATGCATCCCGTGAAGGAATCTAACTCCTGTGGATGAACTCCCTCAGGGACTTTTGCACGTCTCTTGGAGTAACATTAAATCTTTGTAAATCTCATACAGAAGAGTATATCAAGTCTGAGCCAACTGTGATAATAGTTGAATGTTTCTACCTCTCAGTGTAGGAAATGGGACTTGTGGCTATACAAGAGGTCAGCCTACCCATCTCTAAGGAGATGACAGTGAGCCGGGGTAACCGAGAAGCCTGCCACAGTAGCTGGCCAAGTGTGCTCAGACATGAAAGGCTCCACATGTTCTGACTGTGTGTTCAGGATCAATATTTGCTTGGTCCTGAGGATGGCCCTGGGTGGCCCCCAAAAGACTAAGTCACCTCTGGGGTGACTTGCACATACCACTCTGTAATAGAGCAGGAAATAAAATCTAGTCATCTTACACCTGCAATGAAAGTAGTGCTACTTCTTGGTGTAGTTAATGGCAGGGTAGGGAAGGCACTGAGGCAGAGAAGATTACAGTGAAGCAACCTGCTTCCTCTGAAGTCTTGAGATACCTAGCAGCTCTTTTGTGCCCAAGTTCAGAAATGTTCAATATTTGAGATGCTGTTTTTTTCTTTTTCTCGTCTCTATGATTATTCACAGTCTCTAAACAGGTTATTCAAATTACAGGATATATTTTAAAATTTCACTGTCTCCTCAAAAATCAAACATCTCCTTTCCCCCAAGACCTCTGCAAGACAGCTGGCAAATCCACGCTTACAGGCAAAAATTACAGAAAACACAAAAAGTACGTGGACAACGGAAAATAAGGTAGGAATTCAATGTAGTGTACTGCACCCCCTGAGCACAACTATAAAGCTAGCTCAGTATAGATGAGACCCTGTCAGAGCTTTTGAGACCTCTTCATACATTTTACAGTGTGCTGCAAAACTAGCAGGCTTGGCCCCAGTGCTTCTCTGATCACGAAGCCAAGAGAGAAGCAACAGCAGAAATGAGAGCTGTGTCTGCTGATACAGTGAATGCTGTAGAACCTGCTGGAGCATTGCTGCTGCATGTACGAGTGTGTCTGTTTGCTCAGGTGTGAATATATGTATTACCTCCCTTTGTTTACATGGATGCTTTGGTTTCCTGTGTTTATACAAGCTTGCTCTAAAGCCTGGCACATCTCATCTTTGAAGCTGTGAATCCTGCAAATTCCATCCAAGCACACTGCCAGCAATCCACAGCTGTACACAGCAAGAGCAAGTGAATAAACCAAGTGTGACTGGAAGGAAAGCAAAGCTGCTTTGCTCTTGTGTGAGCTTTCTCTTTAGTTCTGTGAAAGACCCAATTTAGCAGAGCACTTTGCTTTCAAACTGTATGCTTTTACTGAAGGCTGCTAGAGGACCTGAAGATAAAGATGTACCTGAATGCTTTGCTGAATCGAGGCCTAAAAAGGAGAGCATAACAGGGAAAATGTTGATCATTATCTAAGAAATGATGGGCTGGCATCATGCTGATAGAAGTACTTTCTCAGTGCACATAAAAACAGTAGGAATTACAGGTGAGGAATGGATTTCTGGATCTTATCTCTCACTCATTGAAACAAATGGTTTTATGTTTCCAGCAAGTTTATTTAACTTATTCTTTCCAAACAGGCTTTTTTTTTTTTTTTTTGAGTCAGGTAGGAACAAATGTGCATGAACTCTTCTGATTGTCCTGTAAGTTCAGAGCAGCCTTAGTTTTTCTCCAGTGACACATTTTGTTTTATGTGTTGGTAAACCAGGAGTAGGATGTCTGTTTATCCTCTGTGCTGGAGACCAGCACACCATTTGCTGAGTACAGAAGCATTTCTCAAACTAGGAAAAGCAAACAATGTTCTGGGAACATAAATGTCTTCCCTGGTTAACAATTTCCCTGACAGAGAAAGAGAAGGGAGAGGAGAATTTGAATTTGAATATGCCCCCACTCCACACACCCGCATATACACCTCCTGCCAAAAGATGCATCTGGTTCTATAAAAATCCCAGATCCTCTTGCATGAATGCAATCTGAAGTCATAGGTTTGCATAAGAACCAAATCCTCAGCCAGAGGGCTGTGAAGTATCTGTCAGCTCCTCAGCTGGATACATACAGAGAGAGCTATTTAGAGCTGATGTTGCTGCTTGGAAGACAGGGACTTGCTTATCTTTTTACTTCTGTGCACCTGTGGCCTATCTTGCCTATTTTATAATGCTCCTACTCACTTTTACATCCCCTTGTTTGAGCTAAGGGCAACTTCAAAGCAAGTGGCTGATGTTTGGGTGCTCTGACCCTTGGGCACAGCAAACCTTTACCCAGCAGCAGAGAGGCAGCCAGGTGTGGAGGTGCTGCCTTGTGCGATGGGGAGGGAGGGCCCTACGTGGAAGGAGAGTCCAGTGAATGTCCGGGACAGACGTAGTCAGCAAAGCCAACGGGAGTGCTTCTAACCCGTCGGACCTACAAGGAGGTAGCATGGGAAAGGTTTGCTTTTATGAAGGAAGCAACTGCAGCACAAAAAGCACCACATGAAACAATATTAGGCAAGATTCACGAGAACCTCCTACCCTTGTCTCAATTGACGCATGCTTTGCTTTCATTTCTGTTTCAAACAAACTACAGGCTTTGAACAAAAATTCAGTCAAAACAATGCAGGTTAAGCAAACAGGCTTTCAGAAATAACCAGCTTTGTAACAGAGGGCAGTAACATCACTGACTCTCTACCCGGTTAAAAATAAAAGGAAAAAAATACGCTTTTTATCCCATTATCTCTACATGTCAGCTACAGGTCTCTACAAACTACCAGAAGGAGACTACTACTACTCAGAGGAGACACTACAATGCCTGTAATGCTGGTGCCATCAGAATCTCTTTTCAGATTCAGGTGCTGGCCAGCAAACTTGAAATTGCATCTCACTCTGATGTTCTTTTCCCTATTCCACTGAAACAAATGGGGTGATGGTTCACTGCTGACTCTTTTTCAAAGTGTGGTGTGTGGCAGTGATCTTAGAAACAGGTCTGCAAGGCGAGCTCTCCCATTCCTGCTCTGAAGTGCTCTAGCAGATTAAAAACAGTGGGATGGAGAAAGAGAGGTTGCTGAGCAGTTAATGGCACCAGAATGGAAAAATTGCATGTTGTGATGAACATTGCCAAAGTTTGTGACCTTGCCTACTGCATGCGGTGCTGATTATACCAAAGGATGAAGCAGATGTGAGGGAAAATTGAGTTTCACTTCCTCCCAGCTATCCCACGCTCTCTTTGCTAAGTAGAGGATTATGATGCTTTAGGAAAATAACATATATATCTCTGTGTGCTGTAATAATGATGGATGCTTTCCTCCAACCCGAGTAACTGTGATGGATGCAGCTGGCTGCAACCTATGATGAACGCTAAGGTTAATCGGCAACAAGGGCACAGCAGTCCCTAAGTAGCATTATTCAGTGGTTTATCCCCATGCTGTCATTAACTTTCCTATTTGTTTGACTTTACAAAAACACATAGAAACAAAATGTGAAAAGAACAGCAATAAGAGCTCAATTATACTTCTTACCAAGGTAGTACTGAGGATGAGGGGGAGCTGAATTAACCAGGCTTCTGTACAGCCTAAAGCCTCCAGGTTACAGGAGAGCACACTGTGCAGTGGCATTTGCTACATCTGTGCTCTTCTGTCTCTTCTATCTGGTTTGTTAAAAGATTGATTATCATAACACTTCCAGGCCATGGCTATTTTATTATAGCGGAGTTCAACCTGAGTCAGATTTTGAACTTTTGAAGCACTGAAAAAAAATATACTGAATGTAGGACTAGAGCCATTGTGCCGTGTGAGAATGAACACGTGGCAGATGGAGGCTGGTGTCTCTTCTCTGAAGGTGACCAGCATCTGGTGGATAATCTGCATTTAGAGGAATGGTCAAAGATTCCAGCAATATGCTGTTATGGGGATAATTTGCTTTCCACATGGGGAGCCTCATCTGGTAGAGTTACAGACTTCAGCTCCAAAATTCTAAGGTATTATGGACTTTCTAGAAGTAGTCATGGGGGCCACAAGGCACTCTCATTCTCAGTTTACAGTTTGTCCACACACATGCCTTTTTGGACACCAGCAGAGCTGGGTTTAGCAGGATTATGTGTAGCAGCGATTTCTACAGTACATATTCCTGTTAGATTAAAAAACCCCACACTTCCTATACTCTGTATTTATAAATTTAGGGATGGGGCCATAAAGCTTAGAGCAGTGGAAGGTTCTGCAAAGCAGCTGTGAGAGTAGAATGCAGCAGGAATTACAACAGAGAGGTGCATGAGAACCAGTGAAACACAGATACCTGACAAACGATGTTTGTCTCTGCTGATCCCACAAAGCTGTCTTGCAGAAACATGCAAGCCAAGTCCAGCCCTTACAACATGTGACACAATATGCACTTGTCAGAACACTCCAAACAAAACCCTACCAGACTACTCACTCCCTGTCCAGCAAACAAAGCAGTTTAAGACCTTTCGCTTTATTATAAAAGTCAACAAGTCAGAAATTGTCCATATCTTTATATAAAACTGATTTTTACAAGGTTTTATTTGAGCGAATGGTGACTGTCAGTATATGAGTATATTAGTATGTGTACAAGGAGGGCTTTCAGTGTAAAGTATATTCAGATTACAGGAAAAATTAGGTCTCTCACCTCAAGTAAGACCGTAACTTCTAATACCTTTGCAAGATTTCAGGGGGGGAAAAATAATGTCAGATGCAATACCTACTGCCCAGTTAACTCCATGAAAATGGCCAAATTATGACATTTGGCCATCAAAAATAAATACACGCACCAAGAAAAATCACAAGTGTCTGCACTGCCTACGAGTAACTCTGTATGTGTTCTTTTTCACACTTGCACCCTTACAACATATTGCAAGCACATGAGGGAGAGGAGGAAATGGGAGCGGGGGCAGGATTCCTGCATGTTACAGATACTGCTAACAGGTTTTTTTTTCAGTCTTTCCGTAAGACCTTCTGGTTGCTGTATTTCATATAGAAAAAAAATTCAAGATCCTTCCCTTGTTATCACTGATTCTAACAGCTATGTGTGCCCTGATGAGACTATTTTCTTGGGCATATTCCTATTAGTGCTCTTAAACATGTCTTTCCATTTGCCTCTTTTGGCTCAACTGCAACACAAAGCTTTAGGCGTACTGCTAAATGAGGACATACACTTTTCCAGACTTTTGCAAACAACTAGACTTCTGAAGAAGATAAATTGTTATTGCTTTTGCACTGCTCCTTTCTTGGGAAAAATGAAGCTCTGCCACTGTGTCAGTATTGCACAGAAGTTTATTGGGTGAGCAATAACATGTCATTGTCAATCGAACTAATAAGCAACAGAAAAGCTGGCAAGTAAAATTCAAGCTCCTGAAAATAATTTCTGAATCTATTTCACATTCACATATTTAATTACTCATTAAAAGAAACCACAATGACTGACAGGATCACAATCCTTCTCAGTGGGCCCTAAAAATTAATCAAGATATTAACTGTGCCTGTGGCAATTTTTTTAGTGGAAATGCAGCAAGAAAGTAGGAAAAGTATAGGTACAGCTTGAGGGAATGCACTCCTAAGCCATTATTGTCATGTCAAATACTTTAAAACAATGTATTTCCTGTATTTCAGGAGGGGATATCTTGACAGCGATATAAAACTTGGGGCAGTACATCACCATGGTGAGGAAGATCTTGCTTTTGGCCAGTATCAAACCAGCCTATTTTATCATGCATTTTTCAGCTCACCAGTATGATGTTACATGATTCAGAAGAAACCATACAGTACAAACTCCTACACGGTTGCAAGGCACTCTGGCTTGAAAATGAGTCCCATGAATCTTTTTGTCAATGCCTCGGACTTCTAGAAAGGATTACAAAGTTAACACTGCACAAAAGCAGCATAGGAGAGCCTGACTCACGCCAAACTGTGGCTTAAGGGCAGCTTGGGGAGCAAAGGTAAGGTTAAAGGTGTCTTTATGACGTCCTTATATACTACTAGTTCTCTGTCAGTTTCTTCCAGGTCATACCCTTGATCGCTTCCTTTTCTCTACTGCAATGTTTTTGCCATTTTTAAGCTGCTTCTGCATCTTGTACTCCAGGTCTCAGGTGGGTTACAGGATGTAGTGAAGGGTGAACTGTGCTGTGCACTCCCACAAACTAGATGTGTATTGTGTGGAGACCTGTCGTTATGGAAGAGCTGGACTCAGTATCCCAAATGATTCCTTCTAGTGCTGTGGGAACATAGCACTAGAAAGTACACTAGAAATTCAGCAATATTTAGTGTAGTCTGAAGGCTATTTTAAGTTGTGCCAGCTGCTAAACACAGCAGGGATTCAACAGGGTGATAAAGGACATTTTAGACCAAGTCCTGACTTACGCTCTCTGCAGGGAGGTAATACAGAAATTGCTAAGAAAGCTCTGTTCAGTCTGAGAATTCACCTATTTTGGGATAAGCCTTGCAGGGCTGGGTGAGGGCAGATTTATACTAGATGAATGGTACAAATCTACAGTAATGCAAACAGGGTCTGAATGTGGAAAGGGAATAACAATAGAAGAATCACTTAAAGCCAGAGATTGATATTTCAGACCTAGCTAGCTGGAGGCTGGGCTTTTTTTGGTATTTGATTTTTCATTCATTAAACTGTTAACTTAACCCATTTTCAGTCCCTGTTAATGCAACTCAATTGCATCAGTGCTTTAACAAGCTGTTAAAGAAACCGTCATACAGAAATGGATGGGCAAAATTGTGTCCATATTACTGCACTTTCACTCTGAACCATGGGCATAATGTACTGAGCATGATATACTGCTCCTTCAATACTCTCACTGGGGGTAGTAAAAAGTAAAGAAAGGCTGGCATGTTTGAGGGAAAATCTCTAAGCTCTGAGCTTTATGTGTGATTCAAAAGCCAGGATTTTGAAATGACACTAGCCGGTTGTAAATTTAAGCTGCGCGAAGCAGCAGTGTGTCCAGGTAAAAGTATGCTGCCTTGTTATATATATTGAAAAAAGAACACTGAAAAACTTGAGGAAGAGTTTGATGCTATCAGCTCTTGTGACTACTTGTGCTTGTTAACTTGGTTATTTTCTGTGCTTGACAAAAAAAAAAAAAAAAAAGTTATCCTCAGTGGCCTGGACATTGCTAATGTAAGTGGTGAAGAAGGGCCAAAATCACCCTCTTTACTACTCAAGGTGTGTACAGGCTGACCCAGGCTCTGGAGCTTGCTCAGACAAGGGCTGTAGTCAAATGGTGGAGGCATCTCTGCAGGGCTCAGACCAGGTCAGTCACAGCACCTCAGATGGAAAAGTCTTTGTCCCCACACTCGAACACAGAGAGGTCTGCACAGGTGCCACTGAGACACAAAGCACACTTCACCTACATGTCAGTGGAGAATAGTTTGAATAAGTCCAGGCATTGAACTTAATACTGTGCTCTGTCAATACCAATTGCTGATAGCAGTGTGGCAACATTCAGCTGGTGTCAAAAACCTTTTAAGCCATTTCCATGGTGCTGTCCCATGGCTGAGTGCCTCCCCTGTTCATGCTCCATGGAAAGATGGGGTATTTTCAGCCCCCCACTACCTGCCTGTGCTGTGTTTGGTCCATCAGCTCTCCTGCATGGAAGCTCCTCTTCTGTTAGGGAGTGTCACCTTACAATTCCCATGGCACCCGATGTCCCCTGGATCACCCCTAAGGGCTGTGGTACCCGGCGCCTCCGGGGCTGGAGGCGAGGCACAGCCCAGGGGGATGCTCAGGCCTCCGAAGGGTGACTGCACCACGCTACGGAGTAGTTCCCCTTCCTCACTGCTCTAGGAGAAAGCCTTGCAAAATGAGGCACAGAAAAAACAATGAAAAAAGAGGGTTTTTTGAAGGAAAAAAAAAATTAAAAGCGGTGCCTCAGTGCAGTCTTAACAACGCATGTTCGCATTCGGTGGCAGGGCTGAAATTCTGGTCGACTTGTGCAGAATTCCCAGGCGGGAGCCGCGGGATCCCGCCCCGCTCCCGGCCCCAGCTCCGGCCTTGGCCGCCACGCGGGGGAGCTCCAGGCCTTGCAGCGGCCCGGGACCGAACTTGGCCTCAGGCTCGGCCCGCCGACACTTTGGGGAAAAAAAAAAAAATTAAATCGGTGCTTTGATGGCATATCGGCAAATAACTTAAGAGCAAAACGGAAAGGACAGCCAGTGCTAAAAAAAAAGCCCAAACAAACAAACAACCCCCCCCCCCCCATCTCCTACACTGATACACATTTTAAACCACAAACAGCTAATCCTTACACTTGTTTCCCAGTAAACTATTTAACTGTGACAAAAAAGGGTGGAGGGTTTTTTTTAGCATTTTGAACAGCTCAGCTGGAAAGCAGAGAAATTAGCATGAAATGAAATATTTGTGGGAGCTTAATACAATTAAAAGATTGTTATTTTCCCTGACATAGGACACTGGGGCCAATTAACCATTTCTAATTAAGTAGCCTAAAACAGAATAGCAAACAACAAGAAATAGTGGCCAAACAGTGATGACCAAACTGTGGAAAGAAGAGACACTGGCTGTGAACATGAGGTAAATAAATTTCTGATACAAAACTGTAAAGCTGCTATAGCATGGAGAGGCAACAACTGGATGAAAGAATGAGAAGGGGAAATTATGCTCAGAACTGACATTACTAAACACGGTTCTCTCCAAATCCTACCCGATAAATGTGAAGCTTTTGTTCATCTGGATGTGCATCATATTGCATAGCATAGCTCTGCTATACAAACGTGTAATGGAATGCATTCCTTTCTACTCATCTGCCAAACTCCAAACGTTCGTCACTTTTGTCGAGATTTCTACACCAAAGAAAGTTAAATGTATACAGTAAGAAACATGTATTTAGTTTTGTCTTTGAATGACTCAAAAATTGCCTAATCAGGGTGTCACCAGACTGTGATTATGTGTATTTTAATTACTCAGGATTTTTTTAAATTATTTTTTTAACATTTAAAGTTGTTGGTCTCTAAACAGTTGACACTGGAGTGGGCAGTTTGTATGTCATTGTCTGGAATGGGGAAGAGAGTTAAAAATTTCTCTGAAATGGATGAGGTAATGTTTACAGATTCATAACCAGGCTGTTGCTGGTGCTGTTGTTTGCTCTTCAAGGTTGAGTTAACAGTGTAACTGCAGTGGTGACTTTGGAAACCTGGAAATGAAGAACAGCACTTTAGCAACTAAAAAAGACTGAAACCTAGTGCTAGCTTACAGTTCTCCTTGTAGCTAGGAGAAAATTTTGGAAGAAATCCTGCAGTCCCAGAGGCTGACTTTATTTTCACATTGATGATTTATGACGACAATTTTCTCACGCTTTGTAATGACACCTCAGGTAAACTGTCTTGCTCACAACACAGAGCTGGGCCACAATGGGGGAAAAAGGTGCATTGCAGCCGCACATGTAGAACCTGACAAAAATCTTAAGATACTCTGACACTTTTGGGTGCTAAAAAGCAAGCTCAGAGTGGCTTTCCAAATGACAAATGTTTTCCTGTGAGCCTAGGATGAATATATACATCAGCAGCTATTTTTCAACTGCCACTTTTTCACAGTTCAGCCAACTTTGAATTATTTGTGTTGGAACAGTATCTAAAAGAGACGTAAAAAGGTGTGGGTTTAAGCTACATTGATTGCCATGATGATCTTCCCTAAGATCATTCCATGTAATGATTAGATCTTCTCTAAATCTCTGAATGATAAGCAATTGACTATACATATAAGGGCTTGAGACTGTTTCCGTCTCTAAAATTATCTACGTGCGTAAGGATTCGCAAGATTGGGCTTGTCTAGGCTAACTTGTGGGCACCAGAGCTAATTCTCATTTTATCTGAAATTATTATTTTTTTTTTTGCACTCATCCAGTACCTTGATAGCTTTGCCTTGCTAGTAGAAAAAGAAGCAGCAACTTTAATTGCAATGCAGTGTGAGAAAAATCCCAAACTCCTGAGACGAGAGAGAGGTTTGCATTGACCTGGCATCCACACTTCCCAGCGCCAGGGAGCTGGCTGTCAGGCGCTCCCGCTCCGGTCCCAGCCCGGGATAAGGCGCTGCGCAGCCCCTGCCGCCTGCCGTCCCACGGAGCCGTGCTCTTTGTCTGCAGCACTCGTAAGGGCCAGCCCGCAGCGCTGCGCAGCCCGGGCCGCTGCGCAGAGCCCCCGGCCCTCCCCGGCGCTGTCAGCAGCCCCGCCGGAGCAGCACCTCATCCATCCTGCTGATGGGCTGCTGCGGGGCGGTCTCTGCCTGGCGCCGGACTTGGCCCTTGCACAGGTACCAGCCAGCGCCGGGACCTGCAGCACAGCACTGAGCCCCTCCGCACGAATGATCTTATCACCTCGGCATCAAAATCAACACTACTGCTGTCAAACACTGCCTGGGAGAGACATCTGCTATATAAATGTATTCTAGCAGATGAAAGGAATGGAAACATAAAACCCAAACACTTCCCTTTTTTCCTAATGTAATCAGTATTTTTAAGCAGTTTATCTGCTTATTAATAGGAAGGTTTTAAAACATTTTGCTTGAGCTGACATTCTTTAATTATAATATTCACACTGCTGAATATGCAGTCACACCAGCAGAAGCTCTATTGTGAAAGAACGCGCAGATTCAATCTGTTTCTTTCTCTGAATTTTTCTGACTTGGTCTTATTTTTCCATTCATCATTATATTTTTGTTTGCTTCTCACATTTCTTTTTAAATGTGTGGGTTTTTTCCTCTTACTCTGTTGTTCCACTTGAAAACACCAGGATTAGCATGCAGATGTTTTTTTGATCAGAGATTTTTTTTTAATCATTTCCGTTTTCCACAGTCTATTTGGGTACTGGGGATTTTTTTGTTTGTTTTTGACCCTGTCTTTTGGGGTTTTTTTCTTTTTAATGCATTACCCTAGTCTGAATGTAAACACCTTCTGTTTGCTATTGTTTTCTTAAAACAGCATTTTAGAAAATTAACTTCTTCTAGTTAAATAGATCATGAGCTATGCTAGCTCTGCCAATAATCTAATAACTTCCATGTTTTTAGTGCTTCGATACCCATGAAAGCTTAGGTCAAATAGATATTGGTTTACGAAGGTTTGGGGGGGGTGGGGGGAAGAAAAGGAAAAAAAGGATAAGGTTTCAGCATGTATGTTATTTGTGGAAAAATTGTGCTGTAATACCTTTAAAATGGCTTTTAGAATTCACCTAAGTTACAGGATTTACTGAACATAGGTCGATGAGAAAAGTATTCATACTCCTTGCCAGTAAGAAAGAACCAACTTCCTATTTTTTATTTAATTTAAAGGAATAATGACCTTTTTAAATGAGCTCCAGTTGGAATTCTGGCTAGGTTGCTATCTGCAGGCTATCATTCACAGGAGTTGAATAACACTTAATTTTTAGAAAGCTGAAAGGAGAAAAAGACATTCAGCATCTTAGCCCAGGGAAACTGCCGTCGAATGCTGCTCTAAGCACTGACAAGCAGAAAGAATACAGCCCAAGCTGTTACCACCCATGAAACTTGCAACATCCACATTCATTAAATCTATGTAACAAACACTGAAGAGGTTCAGGAATGCCTTATCTCTTGCATTAGAAGGAGTGATCAATGGATTTTACAGGGCTGGTATTTCAAGATCAATTTTTAATGTCAAGAAACTAAAGTTGGGGGTGGCTGTTCTTCCATAACCCTGAACATTTCCAGTAACTAGGATATGCACCACTGCTGTTTAGTGGCTGTATATATTTTTAAGAACATCCATGCCTGAAGCAACCATGGATAGGGAAGCTCATCTCCACACCATCCCTTACAAGGAAAGGCAAAATTGCCTGCAGTGATGTGTGCTGGGCAAGCTCAGAAATGCCATGAACATGTTGTTTGGGAGCTTGGCCAGGACAACAGAAACTCCTGTTCATTTCCAAAGTTCATTTAATGCCTAAAACTTTTTAGGGTCCCTCTTTTCCATCATGATTTTGGTCCCTGAGGGGCCACAGCAATTGCATCACCATGTCCTGGCACCCCAAAGGAGCAGCTCCAGGGCAGCTGCACAGAGCCTGGAGCTCAGTAGTGAGGGAGGACACCATGCACAATTCAGTTACCTCTTAGGAAGTACCTGCCACCACCTCTCCCATGCAGTTGATTTAGTTCCTGGAAAGGGTTCTTGGCTAAAGTTAAAAAAAGATTATATTGAAATTTGAATTGTCCCTTCAAGGTTTTTCTACAAGTAAACAAATGCAAAAAAAAAAAAAAGGATTATGCTTTTTCCTTTGTTTCTAGACACCTCATTAAAAATGGGAAATTTTTAAAGTGTTTTAAAAAGCTATCTTTTTTCCCACAAGATAAAGCATAAGGTTATCTATTACCTGAAGCTATAATCAGGTTAATATAACAAATCTGTTTTTTCCCTGCAATCCTATTTCTTTTTGCCCAAGTAATCAATTTTTTGTGACATCACATACTTCAAGGAGAAAACAGAGGATGACTCTGCTACAGCAGTACAGTAGAGCAGCAAAGAGATTTTTTTGTTCCTCTTGCTCTGCAATATGTAACTGAAAATGCTTTAGGGGTTAGTCAGCTTTCTTTAGAGCAGTGGCCATTAAAAAATGTTTTCCCAACCCCTTTTCTGTGTCCTATCACAAATAGCCAAAGGCAGAAGTTCCTGTAGCCCTGCAGCCTCTTTGCACCAACAAAGCTGAAAGGCAATGCAGGCGAGGTACAAACCTCTCCCGAGTGGGTGTTTGTGGGGAAACGTGGATGTGTGCCATCTTATGGGAGGGACCTGGTGCATGAGGCTACAGAGGGATCTCTGCCTCAAAAGCTGCTGCCTTCTATCCTGTAATCTAGTGATTACCTATCCCAGCACAGCAGTTTATTTCAAGAAGAGCACAATTTAGCATCTCTCTGAACATACCATTATTACTGAATGTATTGTAATTAGTTCCTGCTTGTGAAGCACTTGGACACAGAGGAACATGCAAGTGTTAAGTGTTACAGTCATTATCATTCACCTTTACTTATTACATTTCTGCTTGACTTAGCTACTTGTGACCAAGGCATCTGTGCGTCCTTGGCCAGGCTGCACATGGGTGAACTAGCGAGACCACCGGAATGAAAAAGTGGAGTCCTAAAATATGCCTTGCTCCAGAAGGCTGAGAGATAAGTTTGCTGCTAATGTAATAAGCAACTAGTTAGCAAGAAAGTTATAAACGATTGCAATTAAATTTACTGTACTGCCAACCTCAAGTCTCCAAGTTAGTTGTAAGCTGGACTGACTTAAAAATAACTTAAGATTGTTCTTTTCTGTTCTTTCCTCCGGTAGACTTCGTGTTTTCAAGGCTTTCTCCACGCGCAAGAGCTAAAGATTTTACTCTTTTAGTAAAATCCGTGTATAATAACATCCTTGCCTTGACAGGTCAGAGCTTTAAGGAAATCAATGCTAAGAGTGGACAACAAGGAGTGACATACACAGTAAATTTTCAGAAGAAACAAACAGGACCAAAAGCCTAAAATGTAAAATATTCATTAATTCTAGTCACATAAGCTGACAATTTCATTAAATTCTGTGAGTTAAATCTCAACCTTGCGAACTCATAGAAGTCCACTGAAAATGTCACCAGGATCTCCAGTGGAGAGGGAGGACCAATAATTCAATTTAACTAAGAGTGATTGTAGGTCCTGTCATTTGGCCAGACAATCTAAATGACAGAAAACAGGATCATGTTTTAAATTAAGGTCCTGTTATAAATTTCATTGGGTTTGGCTTTGCTTTATCCTTGGAAGAATACTGATGTGCATGTCTGCTGTACTGAAACTCAAGGCTGAGTTTTAGATCTGACTTGGATTGAAGAAAAAGATGTCTGAATGGGATGAACAGATACATGCATTCTAGATGCATATACCTTTATTTGTGTGAGGGCAAAAATCAGTTTTACTTACAATTACATGCCACAGTCTTTTTTTTACATGCCTATGCTTCTGTTAGGGTGCATATCTACAAAGCTTGCACACTCAGACAATCTTCAAACCCCAGGGTCCAGGTCTGCACATACCTATTCCAGTGAGTCATCACTAGCTTCATGAAATAATTTTCCATTGTAAACTTGCAAGGGATCTGCTCTGGGGTATAAAGACCTTAAAAGGCAGTGATAAAATGCACTTTGAGAAAAAAAAATTGAACTCAGCATGAGATCACTCATGAAAGGAAGGGAACTGACACTCAAACCTTGAGTTATCCAATTCCTTTTTAAAAATTGGTCTCTAATGGGTGGTTGGAAACCTGTATCTTTTGTGCTCCTTTCCTGTTCCTCCTCCATCAGAGGAGATATCACAAGTCAAAGTTTTACGATTTAAAAATGTAGCCTAAATGCATCAGGTATATCTAGACTGCAGGTCTTTCACTGTATGCCTAGCATGTGAGGCAAGTGAATTCCACCCTGAGATTAGAGACTCCCCTGTAGTTCTCCGCAGATATGAGAAAACACAGGCCACATCCTCTTTCAGCAATTCAGGGGTCCAAAAGAACAGGACACCTTCCTATGCCTGTCTCCATGGTAAGTCAGCTACCTTAGAATGTGCTTTTTTCCCCCCTTTTAAATGTTTTTATTGGTGCAGTGTTTCTGCAGTGTAGACACTGTCAGGTTCAGAGGCTGAAGGTTTATTTGTCCACAGAACAGATAATGGATAAACAGCAACAATGAAGAGTTTATTCAGCCCACCTCACCAAGGAGGCTAGAGATCACTCGCCAGTGCCATCCTCTACATTCCTTCTCCTTCTGGTTCATGGACCAGTGCCACTGAAGGTCTCAACAGAAGATGCTTGCAGTACAACCCACTCCTATTCATCTTTTTTTCTGTATGAAAGGGAATGAAATACTTGTTTTGCTTACACAGTCCTGTGAAGAGCCATTAGGTGGTACTAATGGTGCTTTTGACTGCTGGCATCTGTTTTAGATGGGCTTTGAGTAGGGGCCTTGAAGGTAGAGGGCTTTCAAACACCCGTTAGCTTGCCAGTCCCCTGAGGAATAACAACTACGTTGGTATCAACATACTGAAAGATGTGTGATACCAGCCAGCAAGCCAGGTGCTCTCAATGGCAGAGTAACACTTTATTGAAAGAGACAGGCACGTGAGGGCGAGCTGTGAAATAAAGATGCAGAATTTCTTGTGAGGCCTTTTGAAACACTCTTGCTGAACTACCTTGTGCAAGTAGTATTATTTAAAAACTTTTGGAGAGTATTTTATTCTGCCCAAAAATACCACTCCTCCAAAGTGATTTATGAATCCATCATATTGTGGGGGGAAGAAGATAAATTTTAGGAGTCTCTCTTTTTCTTTTTGAAAATAGACAGAATTTTAGATGTTAAAGACAATCATATTCTTTACAAATTATTACCATTCGACATTTCTTGTGTTGACATTCTGTATTTTTTTCCAGTGCCAGTGGCCTGAATAGTAATGGTGTAGCACAAGCCAGGCAGTCACACGCTACTTGTCCTGAGCAGGACTCTGGATAAAATGTTCATTCCTGTGACTACAAGAACTGGTGTTTCAATTTTAATCTTTTAATTGTGTTTGGGGCTTTTTTTACTGATAGAAGAAAAGTATCCTTCATAGTGTGAGATGGTTCCAGATCCTTTTCCCTCTTTCCTTGTGGCTTTTAAAGAGATCATTTCTGCAAGGAGCTAGGATTCAGCATCCTATTTTTGGCACAGTGTCCACGCTTCTGACTTTGCATGGGAAGGGTTAGAGCTGAGAAAGCAAAGCTGAGTATTTATATCACGTAGGTATGTGAGCTGTGCTAAAGCCAAGCAGTACAGAAGACTTGCACTGTACAGGTACACACCTCGTTCTGCACAGTGGACAACAACCAGAAAGCTGCCTCTGTGCAAAGGTATTCCTTCCTTTTGGCATCCTTTCAGACAGGCAGAAACAATGCACAGCCCAAATGCTCCAAAGCATCCTCTGCTTTGCAGTTGCAGAGGCCTGTTCAATAGCTGGTAAAGGCAATGACAGTTCCTTAAAGTTACTAGAGTTAGACATGGATTTTCTCCAAATTAAGGACTTGGCCGAGATTTTTTTCTTTTTTTTTTTTTTTTTTTTTAATGCATTAGCAGATGGCAAATATGCACTGAGCACAGAAAAACGACTGGTTTTTGAGGGCAATGGTTGCTTGCAATGCTAATTTGGGGCTTTATGTTTATGCAAGCTAACCTGGAGGGACACATTTCAGAGCTGGGTTGAAGCAGCAGAAAGACTCAAGCAGCAAAGTGCAGAATACCAGTAACCCGTTTAAAGCTGGGTGTGCAAATGCAGGGTTGGGTGTCTGCTCATCCTGAAGAAATCCAGAAGATAAGGCAGGAGAAGATGTTGAGAGATCACTACTTTATGTATTTCCCTGATTCAGCCATGTCAAGATGAGACCATTTGCAAAACCTTCAAAACAGGAAGGTATTTGTTTGGAGTCACTGCAAGCTGATTTCGACGTGTTCTTCTGGAAAGGATGTCCACATGAGAACATTTTAGAGCACTGTTGTGTGGTGGAAATCAACTAGTAATGAGCATCCAAAAGCAGAGGTTGAGAGATGCTTACAACCCGGGTGCTGAGAGATTGTTTTCATCTAGCAGTTCTTTTGATGGCTACCCTGTACTGCAAACTGTGATGACACAGACAACCTTTCCCTCAAAACTCTGTTAACCTTGCTGCAGAAAGCAACCTGGGATAACCACAAAATACCTATTGACCAATGTTAAACAGCTTATATAGTACCAACCATGTAGTCACAAAATAGGAATAAAATCAAAAGCAAAGCCCAAAGAAGAGGTCATTTTCCTGGCAACAGTCCTACCCACAAATACAGTGGAAAGATGTGTCACTGTCAGAGCAAAATTTATCCTGAAGACAACTGAATGGTATGAATAGTATGGTCTCCTATGACTCCCAGCAAATGTTTTGTACCTCACTTTTTATTTCTTACTTCTTTCTGTTATTTTCTTTAAAGAATTGTGATAGCCTGTGTTATGCCTGATACCATGCTGGTCCGACACATGACATTCATGTTATGGTCAGACTTGGGGTTTTTTTCCATTTCTGATTCATTTAAGTGACCCAGGAAGCCATTTTTGTGAGTGAAAAATCACACTGACTTCAACTGAAAAATCTGTGCACAGAAGACTTAAAAACCATTCCAGTGGCTACAGAATGAATCACAATACAGCAGGTATTCAGCTATCTTTTTTAATAAGTGTGCTTTAATTGGGCAAAAGCGTAGCTGACATAATTTAACTTACACATCTATTAAAGGGTGGAACTCACTTAACCACTGTCTTCTAATACGAGTTCCTGTTAAGTTAACCATATTTTGGTCAAATAATCCTGCAGCCTAAGACTGACTTCTCTGAATATATTTGCCAGCTGGGACTCTATTAGGTTAGAGCACAGCTTCACACAATTAGGACCCGTGGACATTAATGTCATACAAATAAATATGTGTTGCTGTAGAATAGTTTTGATAACTAATTCACCACACAGATGAGGTATGAACTATCCACTTGCACTGTTGATTTCTGTGTCTCTGGCCACAGAAGTCCCATGATATTGCTCCTGCTCTCTGGCTACATGGCTGAGGATTTTTTCATAGGAGAGAAAGAAGAGAGAGTGGGGGGAGCTGACTTCTCTAGGTTCCTGGGCATGTCCACTGTTGATAATTTATTCATGCATTTTCTTCTGCTTCCTTGGTCTCGTTTTTCAGCTCATATTTATCATTACAGCTCCTTGGAAGTCAATGGAATAATATTCGTTTGTCCTCTTTTGACTGAGAATATGACTGGATAAAATTTTAGTCAGAACTGAAGAATAAGCTAGAAACCTTGAGTGTTGTTAATCCAGCATTGAAGGGGCTTACTCCTCACAGGTACTGCTCCCTGATTCCACACAATCCTTTGAACTTTTGTTTAAATCCCGCTCTCAGTAACAACCCACAAGCACAGGCCAAAGGCAAGCATCACAAGAAAATATTCTGATTGCAGTTCTTGGAGTCTTTGTAACAGCAGATTATTGAAATGTGAACGCAGCCCTAAAACTAAAATTCAGTTTAGCACATCCTGAAAAGCCAGGAAAATGAAAAATCTTTCTCTGAATGTGGTAATGCTTGCTTTTGCTTTGAAGAACCAGCAGTTTTCAGATTATGGCTCTCGTGTTTTAAAACTTAAAATCCCTCAAGACCAAGACAAAACCCATGCTATTAATTAAAAGGAAAGCCATGGACATGTTGAGAGTTCAAATAAAGCAATGAAGATCCTTAAATATAAACATTTATTTAGAACTTTTTAGTGTCTTGCTGACTAGAGAAGCTCAGGAAGACCAAAATAAGGTCTCCCTTGCTATGAGCCAGTGGAGCTCATAGCCCCTCTCTGGCAATCTTTTCCCTTCGCTCTACATGCTATGACCACCACATTCAGCCCTTAGTGAAATGAGTGTTAAATCCACTGACAAGTATCAGAAATGGAAATACACAAGGGAAAAAAAAAAAGCCACACAAATTTCTAAAGCAGCTGAACCTGGAGAAGATAGTCAAGGGGGGAATTAGGACAGCTTGAAAAGAGGTAACAGAACAGGCCATTGTTATTTTTGTCTATTTGAACATTAAAACAAAAGCAATCAAAAATAGCCTTGCTAGAGAATAAATTCTGTTCTGTTCCACTAAACTGCACATCTTTGGCCTGATTTCTTACACAGGAGAGTGAGCAATGTTTGGCCAGCAGATTTACTGG
The DNA here is from genome assembly GCA_013397175.1 of Platysteira castanea. Classification (NCBI taxonomy): domain Eukaryota; kingdom Metazoa; phylum Chordata; class Aves; order Passeriformes; genus Platysteira; species Platysteira castanea. The sequence continues at coordinate 334,150 of VYXC01005981.1, forward strand.
TATCTACTCCTCACCCCTTTCCCACACAGTAGCATCCTCCTTTCTGGGCTGCCTCAGTAAGAGCAAAAAGCAACAGCTCCTGCTCCGTTGTATCCCAGAGCACAGCAGCAGAATCACCCTCTGCTTCTCTCCTGTCAGGGGTGGCCCAGAAGCAACCTCATAAGCAGGACTGGGAGGCTTCTAAAAAACTAAGACACCAGGATGGAGTTGCTACTTGCTGCACAAAGTAAATGTCAAACAGGAAAATTCCCCTCTGGGAAGGTATGTCAGGCGAGCCTTGGTCCTGTATATCTGGATTTTACTCCCCAAAGTAATGTTAGCTGGACAACATTCAGCTCCTGGTCTTGCAGATCTCACCCTGACTGCCAACTGCAGATCACCTTCTGGCCCAGTGGACTTCAGGGACAGTGAAGACCAACTGAGCCCAGCATGAGACAAAAGCCATCACTTTGGAGGATCAAGCCCATCACAGGATGCAAGAAGAAAGTTGTCCCTCTGACACATATGAGAGAATGAGGTACCAACAGATCAGCACAACAAATTGTTGCCTGCAATATTCACACAAGCAACATTTCAGACGCAGCAATAATAATAATAAAAATAATAAAAAATGAAAATATGAACCTGGGTATAGTTTCACTTAGATGCAAATCAAGATTTAAATATAAAAATGATAGGCTTCTGTTAATCCTTCTTAGGAAGTCATAAATTGTTAATCACACCTTAGGCAGTGTTGTTTAATACCAACTTTAATAAAATAGCTGCCTGAAGCAGAAAGACAGTTGGGATCCTGACTCTAAAACTTTGGTAACCTCATCCACTTTTTTATAGCCTGAGGCTCTTACACTACCATTGATACTAACTCCTTTGAAATATGCTCATTTTTTAGGTTGCTAAATTATTAAACACCTTATTAGTTGAAAGATTAGATGGAAAAAAATCATCTCTGTATGACGGAAAATGGATTGGAAAAGGAAGGAAAAGTTGAGGGAATATTTACATAAAAGATACAGCTCTGTTGTTGATATACAGAGGTAATCCATAATCCATAATTCATTTAAGAAATGAACCCATCAAATTACATAACTACGCATGACAAATTGCTACTGTTGAGCTATCCTGCAATAAATTACAAGGAATCATTCCTGTCAAGAGTGTATTTTGTTTGAAACTAAAAAAAGCAATGTCGCTACAAGGTTGTTTTCCTTATTGTTCCATAGGATTTGTCTATCACACACAACGTCTCACACTTCCATCATATAATTTGATTGGGGTAGAAAAAGTTCCCTCGTATGGAGTAACCGCAAACTCTCCCAAATTAAAACTGCTTTGAAAATTGCAAGAAAAGGATAAAGGAAGAAAAGGAAGAATGTTTCTTCCTCATTATTTCTTAATACTGTTTGTCAGTCAGGTGAGCAGATCTTTAGACAAAAAAATAAGAAACAGTCATTTCCTGAAGTGTGATGCCTTTTTAGTGTGTGTCCAGAGCAGCTTGTTAGCATACTAATTGTTTCATTTAATATGCAATACAGAGCATACTTACTACTTTGAAGTGCTTATTCATGATGTCATGGATATTAGTGTATATTTCTTAATTACACAACAGAACAATCTTTCCTCTTTCAACCTACACTTTCTGCTGCTCTGATTGGTTTCTCTAACTAGCCAGAATAATCATTTTGCCACACAGAAGCAGAAAAGGAAAAAAAAAAGTAAACAATTTTAAAAGCCATTTTAATTTAATAACAAATTGGGAGCTGTACTTTGTGTTAAATTAGCACTGCAAGCCTCATATCAATTCAAGGCAAGGTTCCCTGTTCGTTACTGCTTAATTAATCAGTCCTGTTTCCATCTAAATGAAAAGTTTTCTCTCTTCCCTATCATCTCTAATATCTCATTTCAGGCAGTTCATCAAGTTAATCTTGCTTATATTAGCAACTTATTTCTAATGGCTCAGTTCAATTATTTGGTTGGAGCATGATGTTAATAATGCCAAGGTTGTGGGTTAAATCCCTGTATGGGCCATTCACTTAAGAGCTGGACTTGAAGATCCTTATGGATCCCTTCCAACTCAGAATATTCTGTGATAATTCATCCTGTCACAGTTTGCAGATGAATCCTGCTTGGTCTCTTTGCTTTGTTTTGGGCAGCTGGAAGTTGATCGTAAAACAGCAATTGCAAGAACAAGCTCATCCAGCCCTGTGATGAACCCACCATTGTGAGGACAGGGACCTACTTCCAACACACTGAAGTCTACTGAACTTTTGGCTTCCTGGTGTGCCTTGTCCTCCCTGAGGCAACATGGTACCTAGAGACACGGTTCAGTGATGGACTTGACAGTGCTGGGTTCACTCTTGGACTTGGTGATCTCAGCAGTCTTTTCCAACCTAAAACATTCTATGACTCAAATATGCACAGGGCTGAGCAAAGAATTATTATCTTAAAAAACAACAGATGAGCATGAAACATTCCCATGGAAGAAGAGAAATCTATAAGGGAAAGAGAATATGGAAAGTTGGGTGGTACCTGAAAACACGTCCTCATTACCCTTTATACAACATATCCTGGAAATAAAGCTGTGAATAACCATGAGTTCTGCACTACCATCAGTAGTGTATATAAAAAAGTATCAAACATTCCACCATGTCACCTTTGAAGGAAGCGAAGAATAGGACTTGAACACCATCTGGTTGAGTATCTCCTCCTTATGCTGACCCCACCATTCCCAGAGCTGCCATAATCTGGTACTTTCTATCACCAGCAGCAAAGCACACTGGCTCTGGGACTTAACAAAAGACCTCTGGTGTTTGATTGCACCAAGCTGGCCCCAGTCAAACACCTACTGAAGCTGCAGTCGCTTGTATGCCCTAGTGTCTGTGCTTGCCTTGCTCAGCTGAGCCTCCAGAAGTCAGTTTTCTGGCTGCTCCTAGGGCTGGGATGCCTGCCCACATCGGGATGCCTGTTGTTAACACTGCCACCCCCCCAGGGACCACCACGGCTCCAGCAGCTCCCGCCGCAGAGACCCACAGCCTCCGAGACGTAACAGATACTTGCTGGGGTCAGGGCTCGAAACTAAATCTGAGCCTGAGGTGTCTGCATCACATGAAGGCTGGTTTTAATGCCAGCTTGACAAAAAGAAGTACTTTTGTGATAAACACAGAACACACAATATTAAATGACCAGTCCAAGAGGATGAAACCTGTTCTTCCTGAATAATCCCAGCATTTACTTTTGCTCATCCAGGACTCAGGATGTTATTGCAACAGGGAAGAAGGATGAGCAGCATATTTTAACCTTCTAGATTTGCAGCAACCAGCCTCTGACCTCACATTTACCAGCCTGGTTGAAATTACAACCTGCTGCTAAGGAAAACTCTGTCATACTTTAAAGTAACTCTGATATCAAGTATCTTTGAGATATCTGACAAATGAATTACGGTGGATTAATGAGGAGCTGCTTCAGAAATCCTGAACAAGAGACCCTAACATGTTACAATATGGTAATACACTTCGTTTAATATCAATATAAATTATGTGCTGAGAAAAGTGTGAGCCTGTTTTTTGTGTTCTTGTGTTTGTTTTTTTTTTTTTTTCCAAGAGGAAAAGAAATCCTTCCTATAAATCAGAGTGCACTCTTCTGTTTCTGATGGGAAACACTGCTCTGAAAAGCACTGAATTTCAAAGATGCTTGAGATTAGATTGTCTGCAGAATTGTGCTGATGGCTGTAAATATTAATAAATATGATACACTGGGCCAGCTTTTTTCTTCAGACGCCTATGCCCTGCTTTCTCTTAGGTGCAGATGACCTGAAGACACGGGCACCAGGAGGAAGAATCTGAGCTAAGAACTGGTTTTAGAGATGCAACGCACAGTGACACGTGCACAAAGGAAGGATGTTCCCATTACATGCCAGCAGAAACAGCCAGGAAGTGAAAATCTCAGTCCAGTCCTCTCCCCTCTGCAACTGCTGATGGGAGCTGACAGACAGCAGAGAATCCTTCCCCATGCTGTACAAATGATCCAGGGCTATATTGCTGAAGGGGCTTCAATGGGAAATGATGATTATTCCTTCAACAGGCTTTCCTTCCATCCTTATTTTGTGTGGTCTATTATTTAGAGATATAAATTATACAAATATTTGGTGGTCATGTTGTGGTCACCATGAAAATAGTTGCAAAGTTTTAAACACTTCATTACAAATCCTGACATCTTGATCCAGAATGGGGTACTTAGGAATTCAAACAGCCTTGTGGACTTCAGTGCAGTTTATTGATACTTTTAAAAGCAAGCTGCTCAGGGACCAGGTATGTTAAGTCAGAGAGAGAAAAGAACATGCTTTGTTTATGGCAGAAATAACTTGGTAATTATCAGCAGTGAGAAGGCAAATACTATAGCAGGGCATTCATATTATTTAGACTTAAATGGAGTTTAGATAAAATACAGGGTTTTATAAAACTGGTTGGCACAGCATGAATTGCATAAAGGGATGTGGCTGGTGGACTTAAGAGTTGCTTCTGCATCTTTTGCCCTTTCAGCCCTGATGGCTAAATTGAGCACCAATTTCACAAAAGAAATTTGCTCCCTGGAAGATATTCTACCTCTATATATTCCTGCTCTGTGATCTGCCACAGCACTCTTCACACTATGAAAGTGAGGAAATAGGTTCTCTTGAATTCTTGTAGAGCTTGATCAGTTTGCCAGGCCAGCTCCAAAAGCATTAGGTCATAGGAGGTGGCACAGAGCTCAGGACCTGGTACTACTTCAATCTCAACTGGCCACATAAAAAAGACACATTAAATTTACAAGTTATGTGTCTTTTTCTACTTCTCCCTCTATTTTATTTACAGTAGGATCAATACCTGTGTCAGGGGTATTGGTGTACACCATGTCCTTATTCAAGTAACTTCCCTTTGACTCACCTTCATATCTATGTGCTAGGAATACTACTCCTTAGATGTTTACAAAGCAGGGGTGCTTTGAAATGAATTCATACAGGCAGGAACATGAACAAGAGATAGTGTGGTATGACCTCTGGCTGCCCCAAACCACAGGGAGCAGCATGCAGAATAGGCAGCCTTTTATGAGATTTTTTTTTTTATCCCCTTCTCTCCCACAGGCATAAGTAGGTAGGAATGTATGAGGCAGGGAACGGTAAAGAAACTCTGTAGCCAGTCCAGCTCGGCCAATGCAGAGAGTAAGGTCACTGCCACTTTGCTTGGGGACAGCTCAGATTACTTTCTCCTGGGAATAAGATATTCAGTCATGTCTCAGACAGCTCTGGAGCTACCCAGCCTCCCCCTTCCGTCCGCAGAAAACATGGCTGAACAAACAAGGAAAAACCATCCAGAAAATCCTTTGGGGAGAGAGTGTCAAATCAGATGCAAGGAGTCCTTGAGAAAAATAATTGGCTTTCTTTTGGATGAAAAAAAGAGACTCAAATCCGACTTTTCTCCCCTGTCCATTCTTTGATCAGCTCCAACAACTAAAGAGAGCAGGAGAGAGACATAAGGGTTGACTGCAAGCTGTACTTGCTATAAGATCCTGGTTCAGCATCCCTGCTGTGTCATGATCTTCTCCTGTGACCTTGGGCAAGTCACTCACCTCTGCTGTGATTCGCTTCCCCTGATGTAAAACACGGCCAATTATACAGGCCAGCCTCACAGTGGGTCTGTGTGGTGAAGATGTGGAATTGTGGAATACTTGAACAGGTTTTGCGTGAAGGCCTCATGTCGATGAACGATACCTTGTCCCTTACTTGAAGCGAGACTCCCAAATGTCCACCGAGTATCTATGGGTTCTTGTTTGTTTTTTTTTTTTTTTTTGCAGACTACTATAAGCTATATTATTTTTTTTTTGTCCATGAAGAGACTTTTGTCAAATAATGATTGCCAGACTAATGACACCCTAAAGTTACAAAGCACCAGGCACTCAAAGAGAATCAATTCAGTGAGGAAACAGATTTCACCTGAGTCCTTAGGGCAAAATTAAAGCAACCATGCTTTTAATTATTTTTGCTATGGTATTGGATCTAAGGGGATGAGGCAGGAGGACACTGGATATCTTTCTAAGCGAGAGGGCTTTCCCTGGGGTGAGACTGTCAGTATGAAGGTTGGCCCCAGTGCCACAGTGTCAGCACCCCAGCTGGGGCCCACAGTCACAAGTGGTTCTCCCACCACTCCACAGCCTCTCCTGCAAGGCTGGATCACCATTACCTTCAATGCTAAGTGGAGTTACCATCAGAGGCAAGTATTCTCTTTGAGTTTGGTGTTACCCTCATTACAAAGCAGAGCTACATGCTAATGATCGTGTTGATTAAGCTGCCTTTGTGCTTATAGAAGCTATTAGCTGCCAATTGTAATGAGGGAGCAGGCGGCTCTGCTTTCCACCAGACAGGCACGCACCTGCAGTACCTGGGGAAACTTGACTAGTGTTTAATTTCAGTACTAATTTTCAATTCCTGCTGACCCTTCTCCTAGGTCCTCCTGCTCTGGCTCTGCGATTAGATGCACTAGTGGGAATGCTGGAAAAATACACAACCTATTTTCTCAGAGGCAGCTGTAAACATTACAGCAATATAATGAAATTAGTTTAGCTGAGAGGAGTTACGGTACCCAGATAGCAGGGGATGGATCTCATTCATAAAGTGCTCTCTTCTGTCCATTGCGGTGTGTCACTACGGAAGAGCTGAAGGGTTACAATGGGTATTTATGTTGCAAATCAAATCTAACAGTCACATTCTGGCTAGAATTAAGCATTTTCTGACTATATATAAATATATATGCATATCCTGACAAGACAGGCTAATTAATCCATAAAATATTTGCCCACAATGCCATTATTGTACAACATAGCAAGGCTGGCAGTGTTCCTGAATGAGACCAGACGGAAATGTATAGGCACTTTTGTCTATGAGCCTGGCTCAGAGGAGGGTACGGAGAGGGTGTCTTGTGGCTGGGTGTGAAGAGAGATAATGCAGTATCACTGTACCTTGGATATTTCAGCATGGTGCTATGTAGTGCTCTGGCACCATCACAGTTAAGCAACCACTTCTTTGCTTAAAGCTTCTCCTTGGAGCTTCTCTTCGGAGCTTCTCTTCCTAACTCATGAAACACACCATGGAATGTTCTACTTTTCCATCCTGACTGGGCTCACAGGCTCCCATCACTCTTGCCCATCAGCATTGCTCCTCACTGCTGCTAAGAGGGTTGCAGCTGCAGAAGAAGCTATCCTTTCTGGTTTGTTTTGAGAGAGAAAAATACTCAAGGAGCAGGCAGCTCCATGAGACTGGATGTACCAACCAGTAACATTAATTCACACCACTCTATAAACACTCCTGAACTTCAGTTATCCTATTTTCTTCTGGGAATGTTCTTCCTAACAAACAAACAAAAGCATAAACTCAAATACTTACAGTCTTTGTTTGGGCCTTTCGGTGCCAAATGCACAACCAGGAAAAAAAATAAAGTGGAAGATAATGGTGGCAACCAGCCCCACCTGGAATAAAGAGATGGTCACGGGTACAAAGAGGGATAAGCCTGCCTGAAATGGAGTGGGGAAGTAGCTGATGGGTGATCAGGATTAGGACACACAGCAGTGCCCTAGTGAAGCTTAGGAACCTGAGCCTGGATGGGCTCCCAACACATATCAGCCAGTCATTAGGGAAGAACCAAAAAAGCAACTCTTAGGCTGAGATTTACAGCATGGAAAGCCCAACTGGATGTGAAGTACTCACACTCAAACTTTAAAAACGCTTTTATCCAGCACTTTCCCCCCCAATTCCACTGCGGCATCACTCACAGCACAACCCAGGGAGGATGACTTTTTCTGCTGATGTTTTACATTAATTATGCATTCTTTAAGGGTGTTTTTAAAACAGGGGCTAATAATCCACCCTGTACCTTTTGTTAAGCAATAAATACAACTAACAGCTGAATTTAATACTAAATGTTCACATTACATCTCATCTCTCCCCATCCCAAGTGAAACAAGGCAAGATGCCATACCTTTTTCCTCACACAGCATAGTTTTTTTCAGACCCCTTGGAAAGGTCTGCCATGACTAAGCATGCAGCATGATGCTTACCAGCTGCTACTGGATTTTTACCTCAACCAGAACACATTTAAACTTGAGAACGGTGTTTATACTGCAAACTGAATCCTGCATAAAGTCATCAGCAGAGATTCGTTCTGTGTGCCACAGAACTCTTCACTTCGTGCACAGGATGGGGGACTCACTTTAAAGATTTATGTTGAAAAGATTCTGAATTTGGCCCCACCATGGCAGTCAGGATAACCACAACTGAGCTTATCAGTCCTGTTTCTAAGAGCTATGAACCCAAGAAATCATATAGGAAAAAGGGAAAAAGAAGTAAACCCCAAATGACGCAAACCCTTTGAAGATATAGAACAGTTACTGCAGCTAACTAGGTCTTCAAGGGGTTAATGAAGAAGTCTCCCTAACACCCAGCTTCCAAGGCAAAGCCTTTCCCGCACGCTTATGATAATCAAAAGATACTGAAAACCAATTCTACTTCATTCTGGTATAATTGCAGCAGAGCCACTAGAGGAATTGCAACCATTATGTAAGATGAGGCACCATCACAGTGGGGCCTGCTGCTTCCAGTGCATTCTACCCACTCTTTTTTATAGATTTCAGCTATCTTTCATTTTAGTAATTAGCCACCATTTCCAAGGAGATCCATAAGTAATTTCCTGCACATCTTGAGCCATAATGCTGCAAGATTGCACTAGAAAAGTAACATAATTTAGAAGTAGTCAACAAAGGGCACCAAAAAGTTCAGTTAAGCATGAGGCAGAGACCACCATTTCATTTAACAACAGATAAATGTTGCTTGACCACCACACAGCACACAGGCATCCACCAGAAAACCCAACGGTGGTTCCATCCAAACCCCAAAATACTGCAGGATTCTATTAATTAGCAGCATATCAGTGTGCTGAATTCTTCAGTTAAAGCAAAAACGATGTAGCACAATTGAGGGGACAGTGGTCTGGAGGGAGGCTCCTGCCCAGAGGAACCCAGTATGCCCTTGAGAACAGGGTTGCTCATTTAGAGAAAGATCTCAGCTGGTAAGAGTACAGGCATATTTATAACTTCTATCAAGTTCACATTAGTTTTGAGATCTTCTGCAGAAAGCAAGGGAAAAAAACCTCACATATTTTAACATGGGTATGTTTTGCTTTGAAGGAAGTCTCTCAACTAAATATTATTGAAACAGCAGATGGCAAAACGCAAACTTTATGAAAGGAAAGGCTGCCTTGAGCGGCAGGTTACCGTTTGCAAGGAAGAGCTGTGCAATAAAAGAAGGGAGGGAGAGAAGAGTCAGAAGTTAGGATGCACATTTCTAGCTGAAAAACTTGGTCAGAAAATGATGACTGTGTCTATAAATGTAATCTTTAGAGTGCTGGCATGGAGATATGCAAAAGCTGTGAACTGGTGTGAAAACTAAAATACCTAGAGGGACTAATAAGTCCCTACGGGGACCCCTGTTACTTAAATGGCTGCAAAGGATAATTGCAGAGAGCTACAACAGGACTGAATCAATGCCATTTTCCCTGGGAAATAAAAAAAGAAAAAAAAAGTATTGCTGCTCTGATTACGTTATTCTGACTGCTTTCCTCTTCCCTCCCCCAGCTCAAAAGTCAACTGCAAACCACTAGAAATATGTCCAGAAAGATTATGGTGCAGCTGAAAGCCAGAAGCATATGAGATTATATATTTACTGGTGCTGTGTCAGATAACATCTGAGTGGAGAGGAAAAAGAGATTCAGCCTTGCAGTCTTTATTAGCATGTTTGGGCTCTTTAAAGGAGCTATCCAATTGTGTCATTGCTGCCAGGCCTTTAAAACTGTATATATCCATGATAAAGGAATCTATTTAATCGTGATCACAAGCCTCCGAGCCCAACCGACTCTCCTGTGACATGCAAACTTATTGCCTTTAAACAGGAATTAGAAAAAAAGAAATGAATAGGGATGCACCATTACCCATAGCATTATATTGCTCAGGAACAGATGTTAATCAATTTTATGGAATGTTTTAAGTAACATGCAAGTACTTTTGCACAGAACTGTCTGCATAATAGAGATTCCAGCCCAGCAAATACAGGAGATAAGCCTTTATCTTGACTGGGAGAGCTATGTCTAGTTTGATTAAAACCAAAGAGGTCTGCACGATCAAGCAATTTTATTCCCTTGGAATTATGTCATTTCCAGAATGCTACTACACACGGTCCTGTGACAAAATGGAATGGAAATAACCTTGCTCTTGATTGTAATGTTCTCCTTGTGCAAATGTTCATGCATGTAGCTCATGAGGTACACATGTAGGATGTACATTCCATCTTCACAGACTTCTGAACGGACAAGAACGGTACTCTCTATTCCAGCTGTGCTAAAAGAACAGTAAATTTGGAGAAAGGACTGACCTTACACTCTGTAAGTTATGTGTGCTACTCAATCTCTCATGCGGTGCTAACAAAACTTTAAAATCCCACACCACACACAAGTAAAAGGAAAAAGGTGCCCTATCTTCCTGATTTGTATAAAAGCAGTAGCTGTGCCATAGTGCTGGGAGTAATTTCGGTCGTTAAACTTCTCGAACCTTGAATGTCATCAGGAGTTACTTAGGTGACCATCCACTCGCACTTAAAAAGTACTGCATTTAACTCTCCGTAAAATATGGATTTTATTGCAGCAGTGACAGGACTCCTTACACAGCCACTGACCTCTACTGCTATTGCTTATCTCTTGACTCAACCTTTTGCATAAGAACACACAGATGTAGTATGCAAACTGTCTTCCGCGTGTGTGCATGTAAGTAGGTGTTACATACCTATGAATACATAAATAGTTCAACCTAGCTGACAGAGAAAGCATGTTACCAGCTCCTTAGAAACATTTACTACACCACCAAATTCAGTGCTTGCTTTCTGCAATTATCCAACTTCTTTCCTGTAAAAATGCCTGTACGCCTACCCTCTTATTTCCACCTCCTCCAGCACTTCCCAGCCCGTTCTTTTATCAAATAAAAGACTTCACATTTGTCAATTCCTGTAACGTCCCCAGATCTGCCCGCTCTGCCCCCTTCTTTTCACTGAGGGAGCGCCTCATTTCAACTGTGCTCTACATTCAGTTCTGCACTTTGCCTCGAATTTCGCTCATGATCCGAAGGGTTTTGTCCTGTATTCATTTCACAGCAACCAGGCAGTATCAAGAAACCGAGACAGACTTTTAAAATTATTATTTTCTAGTTATTCATCATTTTGTTGTTGCTATTACTTATTGTTACTGTTATTCTCTCCCAAGCACACACGACCCTTCGCCCGCTCTCACCACCTCTCGTCGCCCGAAGTGTCTTGCTGGCTATGACAACCCCAGGAAAACGCTGCATCCCTTCGCCTGACTTACAGCGCCAGCAAACGTGGTCCCACACGCCCCTGAGCGTCGGGCAGGGCGCGGAGCCCCGGGGGGGTCACCCCGGCGCGGCGGGGGGAGGCAGAGCCCTCCGCAAGACAGCTGCCAACTTTGCAAAATAAGTGCTGTCTCCCCTCGTCCGTCCGTCCGTCCTCCT
>VYXC01005981.1:347064-371001 GCA_013397175.1 Platysteira castanea
AAAAAAGGAAAGGAGGAGGGGGAGGGAAAAAAAAGAAGCCAAACTCCTCCCTCTCCGCTTGGCTCCCTGGCAGGCGCGCACACACACCCGCACATACGCGCACCCGCACCTCTGGCGCCGGCGCTGCGGCTGCCGGGGCCGCCGGAGCTGCCGCACTGGGGCCGGGGGGGCGCGGAGCGGGCGCGGAGCCGATTCCTCCGGGCGGGCAGGGATTTGCAACTGAATGCGGTGGGAGGGCAGAGGGGGAGGGCTGTGCCAGGGAGCCCCCTTCCCCCCCGAGAGCAGCTCCGCGCTTGAGGTGGAGAGCAGCCAGCTTCTTCCCAAACGTTTGGTAGCGATAGCTAAAGCGGAATAAAATCGGGGGATGGTGGATAAAGAGGAGGCAGAGGCATGCTCCTCTGTTGTGAACTGTGTGTTTGTGCTGTGCGGCTGCTCATCCTCCGAGCTGGCCTTAAGTCCTTCTCTCGACACCTGAGATGCCCTGCTCCTCTTTTCCCACACTTCCCAGGAAGTTCCTGGACTTGATGAATCAAGATATTTCGGTGAATTATTAATGGAGATGACACTTCGTGGGGGTGATCATATGTGGCGGTTTCTATGTGAATGGAAAGTGGTGGAGGAGGATTTTCCAGGTGCCTGCCTTTGCTTGGTCCCTCTATTCCCAGAGGGCTCCCCACTCAGGAGGCTATGACTAATCTTAATGCAGAACGGCCTGAAATCTCAGCTTTTGCTGTGGGACTCGTGGAGCCCCTCTGCACACATGCATTTTGTACACCCTATCACCCCCACAAGCCCCTAAATACAGCCTGAAATAAGACTTTGGGTTTTCTTAATCTAAATATTAAATCACAAGATGGAAATTGCCTGCCAGTTTATTATTTACCTGACAAGAGTCTGTTCCAATTCAGCTGCACAGTGTCCCCTTAAGATTCATGGCAAATGTTTCAATAAGTGAAGGTTTCTGCCATTTGCCTCTCGCATCTCCACAGTCTTATGTTTGACCTTTATGATTTTTTCCCCCTGCTAGTAAATCTAAAGTCATCTTGTTTTTCTTCTATTCTTTTTTCTTCCCTTGCTTCTACCCACCTTTCAGAATTTTTGCATGCTGTATGTCTTATGGATGGGTCTGTGCTGGCTCTAAGCCATCTTTGTGTCCTGTTTTGGGAGCATCGTGTTACTGTTTCTGAACTATTTCAAGGCTTTTAGTATAATTTAAATACCCTGAGCAGCAGGATTTCAGGTAGCAATCTTGCTGCTTGTGCTGTAATTTCTACAGTGCTGCAGCACCATGTCCACAGCAGAGCTGAAACTGGTGCTGGGCTTGTAAAATGTGGACTACGTAAAATTTTCTTAAGGAAGGATATTCTTTAGTGTTTGATCTTTGTGTACTCTCAAGACTAATCAACAAGAAGGGAGATTTAATCCATGAAACACAGCCAACAAGCACGGTCTAAGTGATGTCCAGGTGTTAGAAAAGCAAATTACTTGTTGGCAGAATTGCCTTGTTAAGGTTTAGGGCCTGACATGCCACAGTGATCTCCAACCTAGGGGGAGGTTACCAGAGCTTGGGAAAAAGGATATGCCATTGATAGTGGACACCAAGAATGCAGAATTTGTAGACCGCAAGGACGACTGGGAGAACACCCAAGGTAAGGAAGAAACTAATAAAGTTAACTCAGCAATTGTGCTGAAATCAGCGCCAATTGGGTAAAAGGTTGTTCTGGCAGGGAGAGATCATGACTGCCAACTCACGGACCATCGACCCAAGAAATCCAACAACTCAAAAGAAGAGAAAGATTGAGCATGCAGATTAATTAGCTTGAGAAGCAAGAAAATGATTAACCAACAGAAGATAGGATACTAATTAATAGAGAACTATGTAACTTGTAGCCAATGAACACTAATTCCTTTGTTTGCTGAAATGTATAAATAGTAAAAATTTGATAGTTGGTGTGCTGGATTTGTGGAATACCACCAAGCACCCAGGCTTGTGCAACTGTAAACTAAATAATCGATGTCTCTCTTGAGTGAGTAATTACTGGCTTGTTGTACACCAGGTAACAAATCCAATTTTTGTGGACAGCAGGCTCCTTAAGAAAGCCTTCTAGCTATTCCCCACAGTCACTGTGTTGGCAGAATTCTTCTTTTAAGGACTCAGTATGATACCAACAAAAGGCAAAGCAGTGTAAGGAAGCTGGATTCTGCTTTGCATATATTTGTGAACTCTTCTTAAGCAAATCACCTGGAAAGCCCACTTTGGTACCACTGCCATTATCTGGCCATTTTAGTCTTTCCACAGCTGAGTTTTTCCAGCCTGCAGATCATTCTGGTTGGTCTTCTTTGAACTTCCCCTAGTTCCCTCATTATTTCCTTTTTTTTTCAGCAGTGACAGGTCAGGAATTCAGTTAATATTTGCAGAGTATTCCCACAGGAGCTTTCTGGACACAGTCTATCTTTCTTTATGACAGACCACATTTGCAGGCTTTCTTGTTCCCTGCCATATTGCATTGTCGATTCACTGCCCACTCTAACCCTGAGGTCTCCTTGGGCATTATTCATTCCTAGATGTGTCATATTCTGGTTAGCTTTAATAAGGCTACTTATTTTATTTTATTTTATTTTATTTTATTTTATTTTATTTTCTCAGCCAGAGTGGAATTATTAATATCCAAGAAGGTCTTCTGTATTTTTGTGTAAAAGGAAAAGTTAGTGCAGGAACTATTGTGTTCTCCATAACATGTGCATAAGATATTTATCTTCTAATCAATTATATGACTTTGTGGTTCACAAATTGAAGTCCACAGCTCTGTGAAGAAAACTTCTTTTGTTTTTGAGAGATATTGTCAGGATGGTGCTTTTCTTCCTCAGCCCTCTTCTACTGACAGCTATAATGATAATAGAATTAGCAGATTAAATCACATCATTAGCCAATGAAAAGTCCTGTATACCTGATACATTAACTCAGTGAAAGGCTCAGCTAGGATTGTGAAAATTGATCAAGATCAGCATTGGTTGAAAAAAACTCCCCTGCCATGAGGTGGAAAATATAAGAAGGTTCAAAGAAGGACTGAATGTTCGCGAGTCTAAGACTCTAAGACTGGAAAGGAGACAAACATTGTTTGCACCTTTTGAACCAATCTCATATTTGCAAATCAGAATGGGTACTCTGGGTAAAACATACCATCTCTATGCTTATCTTTTCTGTGGCTCTTCTCTTAAGCAAGCATTCCTGCCCATGGTCTGACAATAAATTAGCCAGAACGAAGATCCCAAGTGGCAACTTCTGCCTCTTCAGTCTCTGTGGAATGCCCAAACCCTGCAGACTGTGACCAAAATGCCCATGAATCTCAGTCACCAGCACAAAAATAAAATACAGTGTGAGCTAGGAATATATGATGATATTCTCTGAGATATTTAGGTGGAATACTGTTTCCAAACAATAGACGATGTCTATGTGGGATTTAAAGACTAAACAGCCACTTACAGTTCACTACAAGCTGCAGTATCTGTGAAACAATTTGAATGTCTCACTCTGTAACTTCGCGCTTCAGAGTTTGCCCAGCCTCTTCCTAAAATGAAGAGGGACCGTCCTCTGAATTTTAAAGGGGAAACCTCACTCTAAGATAATTTCTCTTTACTCTTTTCTGATTTTTTTTTTCCTAGGGACAGGGAGCCTTGTTTTCTCAAGCTTGAATGCCACATCTTTGTAGTCTTTAAGACCAGTCCTGTAAATCTATGTGTGGTGATCAAGGATTAGCCAGGCGATTGTAAGGGCTGAGATAATGTCACATTTTACCATTCCTCAAGCAAGATGTGCTTCTCATAGCACTGAAACAGCCCTGGTGTTTTCCTAGTCCTAGTCTGTTGCAAATACCTAAGAAACAGGGTAGCACAAACCAGTTTCCCATCTTCTGTCAATTCCTCCTGGTCTGCTTGGTCACTGGAGGAGTGATGGTTTGCCCAATGGATCCCAGTGATTGCATGCAGCCCTGTGTAGCATATTTGTTCTCAATCTCTGAATAGTTTTGTTCTTTGTCAATGTCATTCTTCCAGTAAGGCCCTCAAAACTGTAGAAGGAGATTATGCCAATGAACCTGAGCGCCTTGTTCTAACTGGAGTTTGTTACATGTTTTAGGCCCTTCTAGAAGTGATGAAGAAAAGCAGCAGACGGTTTGATTGGTTCCTTCATAAGCCACACGAGGAACTACTCCCATAGATATTTTAGGGTGAAAAAGACTCCCACTGTGAGACACAAAGAACAAAGATGCAAAAGGTGAATTAGAGCTTGCTGATTTTGTGGAAATACTATGAAACTTGTCTGATTTTTCATAGCTTGCTCTCTAAACTTCTCAGCTGCTTCCCAAGTAGGGAACCTGGTACTGCAAATTCTTTCAGTTTCATGGTTTCTTGAATGTCTGTCTTTCCCCATGATGGTAATTAGAAAATAGTAATAATATTTTTGGTTTATCCTTGAAATAGTTGTATTTATTCATTACTAGTGCAGTTCCTCTGAACAAAGTGGAACTTTGGTTTTCTTGTCTAGGTTGAAGATGAAAATTTATTTTCAAAACTACTCTGGAAGTTCAATTTTCCAGTCAACTACCATGCTAGCTATTCCTCTGCTTCTCTGGGTACATGTAAACTGTTTCAAAGAAACATCATGGTCCTCACCAGTTTTTTCTTCAGTGTTTAGCCTAGCGATGGCAAAAACAATCTCATTTTGGATTAAACTCATACTGAAACAGATATTTTCAAAACGGTCATATAACTCTGAATTTCTTAGCTCTCCTAATTCCAGAGGTATTAAAATATGACAAGAACAGCTGTTGTTATGTTGCTTGTGGAGTCAGTAATTACAGAATTGTGTTGTGAAAGTAACAAGCTGAAGGGCGGCAGGTAAGTTTCACACACAGATAGTTTAGGTATGTTCAGCTGAACCAAACCTTTGTATTTCAGGGTTCACCCCTCACTCATGGCAAACTACCAAGAAACTCTGCCATTAAAAATAGTATA
Source organism: Platysteira castanea (assembly GCA_013397175.1). Classification (NCBI taxonomy): domain Eukaryota; kingdom Metazoa; phylum Chordata; class Aves; order Passeriformes; genus Platysteira; species Platysteira castanea. The sequence continues at coordinate 352,078 of VYXC01005981.1, forward strand.
ACAGCATCCTTCACCTTTTGTATTCCCAGTTTGTCGGATTGATCATTCCTGACAGAAGCATAAAAATGTCAGCGTAACAAATAAGATGGGTAAATAGCAGCTAATGCCTCGGGAGTTTCATTGCCTCAACAGGTACATGAAGTTATAATTGCACTGATCAGCATTCCTGCAAGCAGCCAGCACTTCAACTTGCCATAGAAAAGGCCTGAAAGGACAGAGACTTCTTCCATGCAAAACACCATGAAGATCAACTAAACTTCAACCAGTATGGTCTTCAAAAACGGAGGCTTACATCATTAGGATAAATGAGGAGCCAGCACACATCTGCATGCATGGGATTGCAGCAAATGAAAAATCAGATTCTATCCCTCTAGCTGAATAATCATTATACAATAAAATCAGTTCATGATCAAATTTCACTGTATGTCATCCAGCTGCAGTCAGAATCTTGGTAACTTCCCTGGAACAGATAAGAAAGGTTATCAGTGATAATCTGATGCTGCTCTTGTAGGAGTTGTTAGTCATGGTCACTAGTCAGAATCTGGAGCTACTACCCCTTTCCACATGCAATATTATTGTAGCAAAATTAGAAGGCAATGCATTTTTCCGAGTTTTGGATGCTTTGGGAATATTTTACAATATACATATAAATGTTTTTCAAGAAATACTTAATTTTCTGTTAAAAAGATCCTTTAAATTTATTTTTTAACCTGCAGAACTCTTGTACATGATTGCATTTGTTGTCACAAAGCCCCACTTTGGCCATGAAACCTATTGTTTATTTGTGTGAAGCTAATGTTCCTACCAGTCCCCTATCTGTTTGTATCCATCGATTCTCTCTTCTCTAAGGGCTCAGACTTTCTGTGTAAGTTACCATGGTTTAACCAGTTACTTCTCACTGCCTGAGCCACAGTGACTCTCTGTATGTACTCTCAGATGGTAGAGAACACCATGTAATTTGATTTTGTCAATCCCTTTTCACTGTGGACTAGGCTAAAAAGAATTATCTTCCATTTGTTCGTGGCTAAGAGTGCCTCTATGAACAGGTACATTCCTCAGCTGATGTAGGCTACTCACTGTGCAGTAATAACTTCCTTGTGAGTCTGACATGAACATACTTTGTTTTTTAATAACCTCTGGAGAAATAACTCTCTTTTTTACCTCAGCTTGCACAGTATCTAGTACAATGGGAGAAAAAGCACTAAAAACATCATGCAAATAATTAATGCATCAAAATCACAGTGTATTTTTCAGTAGTGCACCCATACATCCATTTGCAAATTTCTGGGCCCAAAGGATTTGTCACCTAAATAGAGATGAAAGGCAAGTGCTAAAAGGGAAAATGAAGAGTTGAAGTGAGTTAAGATTCATGCAGTGGGTCAGTTTAGATCTGGGGATAAAATCCGAACCTGACTCCCACTCTGCTCTCGCTCACACCAGTATTTTATCCTCTTATTCAGAGTGCCTGTCATGGCTGGTTCCTGCCAAAGGTTTTAAAGAAAAATATGCAGGCATATCTTTCTCGTTTCTCAGATAAGTATTGCTGAGAACCACAGGTCACTCTTTCCCCCCAGGCTGATTAGTTCTTCCTTCTCAGGATTAGGACTTAGTCCAGATCTTCATCTTTCCTGATAACAATGTTGACACATACACTGGTCTGTCTGTAAGGCTAGGTCATTTACACAATGAACAGTAGATCATTTCTGAGTAGTTTTCTAGAAAGTGGTGCTTTGTTTTCCCCCATCTCCTCCACTTTTTGATTCATATAGTCCCAAGTATGTTCCTTGCATGGCTGCAGTGACCTGTGGGGTTATGCCAGTGCTGAATTCTGCAACACACCCACACGCACCCACCCATCCACCCACAAACCTCCCTTACGCTAAGGCTGCAAATGCATACTGCATTTTTCCTAACAAAGGAGTTTAAATCATTTCCCCCTCTACCTGTGGGCTCATCATTCCTCCCTCTGCCCCTACTCACCTCTCTCCAGTTTTGTCATCAAACCATCAATGGGATGTGCTGTAACCTGGTCGCAGAAGTCAGTATGATTACAATTTACTCTTGACAAAGTTAGTTTTGTAACTTGGACCATTCGAGTCACCTGTTGCAGCGGTAAATCTGAGGGGATTGTGAACCACTGCACCTCTGTGTATTTTCTGTGTATGGGCAGGAGAGTGGTGGTTGGGGGAAACTTCTTAAATGACTGTGTCACTGGAAAAAATGTAGTGTCATATTACACATTAAGAGATACATTCCCTTTTCAGGAGAAATTGTGTAGCAGCATAGTAATAAAAATGATGAAAAATCCCCAGGACACTTGTGAAAGGTTGTTCTCTAGCTATATACAGAATTTGAAGTGACCTAGAGTTTTGTATTAGCATTTACTTGCGCTAATCAGTGAATCTGCTGCTGCCTTTCTACTTGACAACTGATATTGTCATCCCAGAAAAAACAAACACCCTTTGCACCACATCTTTGCGGGTTCTTTGTGTGCTACTTGCTTTATCCAAGAACGTAATTTGCTGTTCCTGAGGTTTGGCTGAAGGCAGGGGTCTAGCAAAGTTTTTGATGGCATTTCACATGGGCTACTTTATTCTTCTCTAAAACAGGTCTTTTTTCCAGTTTCCTTCTTTTTGGAATTCCTCTCATCTGCTTCATCACAAAAGCCTTCATCTGAAGAGTGGAAATGGCAGCTCTTTATGCCTTTCTTTGAAGCCACCAGGTGAACTTTGTGATTCTAGTTTATTAAGTCCAGTGACCAGAACATTTTCATAACTTTCTTGTCCCTGCCTCTTGTGGCTGTAAAACTTTTGTTACTGTAGGACAGTGACACTAATCTCAGTCTGCATTTAAAAAGGCAGGAGTATTTTGAATTTAAGTGGATCTCTAAATTTCAAATGAAGGTGTGATAGCAGCTGAAAATGTACAAATGCCCATGCAGTGTCTGTAAATGCATATATTTTTCTTAGAAGGCTACATCGTTTTTAAGATTTCCACCTCATCTGCTTCCATGCTGGTAACTTGTAACCCCTCATCCTAATCCTCCAGGGTTACTTGCATGGTTGCCCACTCATCCTTTATCCTGCATCCTCAAGCCCTGGCACTTTCAAGGAACTTGTAGAAACCAGGAACCAAACTCTTGGGCAGAATTTTTTAGACTCCTTTCACATGGAGTTGCACAACTAGCCTATGTGTGACATTAGAAGTAAAGTCCCTAAGGATGAGGCAGCTCACTAAGGGTTGCTATGAAATGCAAAGGAAATACTGAAACTGCATAATGCAGCTGGCTACTCAGCCTGGTATTAATATAATTTTGGGTCATTTTTCCTTGAATGAGGAGAAGTATTCTCTCCTCGGTTAAGGATTTCCACTCAGAAAGAGAAGCAGCAGCCTTTTATTTTGCATTTAATGAGAATAGTCCCCACTAGGAAAGAACATATTGTCAGGACCTTTTTTATTTACTTTCTCAATTAGTAGCAAACTGTGATAGTAATTCACAAGAGAATTAACACACTGCCTTCTGCATTTCACTGTCTCCTTTTCCTGTAGCTATTTCAGGAACTGCAATGCTGTGGGATACACCTAGGTCCCGTTAATGGTACTGTATTGAAAAGAAAAAAGCTAAGCATCCTGTACTAGATCCTCTTTCTATTTAGACAGAAATACAGATCTAATATCGATCTGTATTTCTAATATAGACCCTCTTTTATTCAGCTGGCCTTCTATTAGGTTAGGAAACATTTTAGCAGGAATTAGAGTGATGCAGGTGGAGTTCTGTAGGAAAAGACCATGTCGTAGTTGAATGAAAATAAGTATACTAGCAAGGACCCATGGTAATGCAGGGGAAGACAGTAGCTGCTTTGGGATTCCTGTTGGAAATCCTAGTTTATTGACCTAGGTTGTATCTCTGCAAGTTAATAGAAACAGACTTAACTTTGAGCACCCGAGTAGTCCACCCAAGTCTGCAGTGTTTACCTTACACCTTTGTTGAATCAGGGCTCGAGGTACTACGGGGATTGGCACTACAGTAAAGCTCCACTGCAGACTATGAAGAGTTAAAAAATCCTGTTTACATGTTGTCCTTGAATTGGGTAAGGAAATATTTCCTGAACCCACAGGCTTTGTTTCACACTTGAAATACTGTATAGCCTATCTGAATATTTTTGTAGTGCTTAACATTAGCATCTCTCACACAGTTTACATTACTTTGACTTATGGAAGTCCCACTGTGGAGGATTGGGAAAAACTAAAGTTCTGTATTAGTAAACCCATGACAGAAAAAAGAGGCAATTATCGCTTGTTTTAAAAGCTCCAAAGTGTAATTCTTGCAGTTAATTCCTGCAAATTTCAGAGAATCTAGGGTGAATTTGGTTTGTGGTAGATATTTACATTCTCTTTGGATCAGCTATATATTTATATATAAGAACAGTGATTTCAGTAACAATCTACTTAAACTTGCAAATCAAATAGACCCTATGGGGCATCTGACGTAAATTAGTGAACTGTTGTTAGAAGTCCAGCTGAGCATCCGATGCTTTGGATAAAAATAGGTTTCTTGGCATGTCCTTGACCAGAAAAAAAAAAAAAAAAGAGTTTATAAGGCTCTTTCTTACTAGAATTAATTTCCCCTTTTATTTTCTCCCATATGATTAGTTATGTATTAGGTAAACACCACAGCAGGGAAAATGTCCAACAACTATTTGCAGACATAAAATCAGCCTAATGTAAGACAGACCAAGTAGGAACAAACCCATAGGAGCTGTTGGGATGGGGCCTTAGGAAAGAGCCATAATTTATAATTGGCCACTGTACTTCTGACAAAAAAGAGGGAAACTGTGAGTTCAAAAGGGACTTCAAAATGTGAACCTGTCAAAGCCTGTGCATTGTATTTGCTCTGGATGGTGCATTAACATCTCTAGCAAAGCTTATGCTATTTTGAATGATGGAGGTCCTACTGTGTAGGGCTGGGGAAAAAGAAATAAAGTTCTGTATTAGTAAGCATGTGACTGGTAAAAAAGGCAATTATCTCTTTCTTTGAGAGCTACAAAGTACAGTGGTGGTAGCTTCTGACAAGAGTAAACTAGATGTGCACAGCTTAAAGGCAAACTGAGGACATGCAGATGAAAAGTTCAGCCCTTTCCTCCTTCCCCCCTCCTTTCTTTACCCACCCTTGTGATCTCTTTGCTACAGCTGAAGAGAAAATCTGGGGCACTTGTTTCTTTCATTTCTTCCAGATTGTTATTTTATCCTCATTTTTGGTAGAGTGGTAATGATATCCAGTGGCTGCTTAGATGAATCACTGATAGATATTCCTTAGGGATATTCCAGAAAAATGCATTCCAGCCAGGACTTATTTCCTAAGTCACAGCATGAATTTGAAACCTATACGGTCTGCCAACAGTAATCAGCTCCTGTCACTGGTCAGGTTTCTATTATTTTTTTCCTTGGCTCTCTTCTTCAACCCTTCTATTTTATCCACCCGCACCAGCAATTAAAGGCTGCAATGAATCTCTAATGCACATAAGGAGGCATGAACAGAGAATCCTTTCTTACCCTTGCATTTCATCTCCAGAATATTATGATGCTTTCCATCCTTTGCACTCACTAGCTTATGCTGGCTTGGTTTAAGATCTACAAGAAACTTCCACTCCTTTTCTTGGGCAGTTTGCAAGAGAAAACCTGGCTAGACATTTCTCCTCTCTGAAATCTGCAAGGAGTAGGGGCATAATCACCAAGGGTGGAAAAAAAAAGATCAGAAATATTATAGTGAAAAGACAGGTGAGCTCTATTTGGGGATCCAAAATCTTGAAATGAAAAGTGACTTCTACAAAGGCTACGTATCTGTTGAGGAGGTGAATGCTGCTTCTGAAAGTGCAAAGTAATCTCACCAAAGTGTATTTGTGTCACAAGATGACCAAAGGGCTTTGGGAAGGGTCTGTCCTGTTACTTCTGAACCAGTCATCTGAACTTAAGCTGTGCTTCTTACCAGGATTGGTTTGGAATTAGGAACTGATTGTCGCAGAAGCTGCCCTAGACACATTGCGACATCTCCCTGCAAAATCTCTGAGCTGCGGCATTGCCTTTTATGGAGAAGTTCCCCTTCCAGTATGGCTTTTGGAATGGCACATCAGCTCTCCCTCCTCAAGAAGGCCTTTCCAGTTGGCCTTCGCCGACTGCATCAGCTGCCAGGTAGAAAGCAATCCATCACTGCTTTCACTCTGTTACACAGTGGGAAAATTTTTAAAGGAAAATGCTGTTAGAGCTGGATGAAAATAATTTCCCAAGCTCGCTCAACAATGTATCTATTGCCACAGCAGTACTGAGAGCTCCTGCGGCTGAGCTGACGTGATACTGGGTGAGAGCTGCTGGATTTCCTTGCGTGGGCCCATCCTGCTGGCACAGAGCTGGGGCAAGCCAGGTGTAAGGCACAGGGTGCGAATGAGGCTGCCTTCACACCAGCCCTGCCCAGCCTGTAATTCCGCACTCCCAGGCAGCGGATCTGCTGCAAAACAGGCATCTGGCCTGGATCAAGAACAGGCTCACAGTTGCTTTTTCTTTGGTAGCTGAACAGAGCATAGATTTGCAGTAATGAGTGATGATGTGTTGGTACAGTGTCTGCATGCTGGCTATAGGGCGACAGACAACTGCTGATACAGCCAACTGGTAAAAATTCACCTGTCACCACTGGCAAAGTGAATTAATACATTACATCCACGATCTGTGATGAATTCTGAAGCCAAATGTACTATATTGCCAAAGCATGGCCTTGTTATTTTGGGGATTTTTGGTAAGAAGCATCCAGCTCCTAGGGCTGCAGAGGCTGAGGAGGGTGTAATTACATGTTACGTTTGGGAAGGATGCTTGGGAAGTGCTGAAGACTGCATTGCAGTTTACCGTCCCAACTCCCCCAGCTCTGCTGACACAGCTCGACGAGAGCTGAACCAGTGAGCTAGGTCACTGGTTATTTTCCTGTGACTTCTCAGGGTTAGTTTTAACCCCAAGCGTTTGAGTGATCGGGTTTACAGAGCAGTCAGATAAACAGTTGCTGCGGCTCATCAGGGAGCGTAAGGCTGCAGTGTGAAGTGAGAGGCAGAGCGGGTAACTGCGCTGACCCAGCCACTCTGTTTGAGCTCTCTGGCAATCCCTCCGTGTCAGAGTTGAAGAATATGGTGTGTATTTTGCAGCACTGCTCCCAGAGGTATGAGTATCTTAGGAACAGCCACTTCTCACTGTACAGTCTTCATCTTAAAATAGACAGAGCAGGCTAAAAGATGTTTGTTTACAGTAAAACAAAAGCTCTAGATGGAGCAAATTAGCCCTGTGGTATTTAATTTGTGATTCCGGCTCATCTATGATTCTTCCAGTTTCTCTTCAATTAAAAGAGCATGTAACTGCTTGTAAACACTTAGCCTAGCCAGATTTAGACAACATTTAGACTTGGATGCCAAACTGCTTGTACTTTTCAGTGGCATTTGGGTGGTAAACTCTTACTTCTTCCTTTAAAATCAATGCTGGGATTCCAGGTGGGGTTTTTTCCCTTTTATTTTGTGACTGGTTCTTATATTATAGGGATCAGGTAAATATATGACTCTCCCACTAGTATTGCAATAACAACTGCATATAATATTGGCATTTGTGTAACAAAAAAAGCCACACACATAAAATTTTTAGCAAATCCTAGCTATCTGGTACATTTGCAGGGTGCCCTGTCATGATCAAAACCTTCTGTTATCATCTCTGTAGGAACATCCCAATGAGGTCACATTACATTACCCCCTGCTGGGGATTTTCTCTCTCATGTCTCCTGCTTGGGGCTAAAAAGATTGTAAAATGGGTGTTCAGTGTCCCACTGAATTAGCCAAAATCCCAGATTAGAAAGCAGCGGTTTCTACTTATTTTAATCAACTTTGTACCAGTCTTGTTCATCATCCTTTCAACAAAAGAATTGTTTATCCCATTTTTAAAATTAGATCTCAAATTAATATCATGCAGGGGAGGCACAGAAACTAATTGGAATAATAAATGTAGTCATATTTGCTGGTGTGTTTTAGCATACTACAATTGAGATACAGTGTATATGAACAGTACTTAATAAAAGTTTGCCTGATGGGACACAGGCTAAAAAGATAGCTCTTTTTTTCTTTAGATCTGACTATAGTTGTGTAGTTATGTAGTTATACTTCCCTCTGCCTTTCCAGCCCTTTGTACTGCTGATGAGCAGAAGGAAGAGGAGGTAAGGTCACTCTTCCTTTCCTGTTTCCCTGTCATCATCATCAACTGATGTAGCTGCAACAGAAGTGATATTATTCTTGTTTGTTCTCTCCTCTGAGACCACAGAGGAACTTCTGAATGTTAACAAAACGCTCAAAGTATCTGTCTGGTATGTAGAGAAAGGCCTCTGTCATTCTGTTTCCTGCTCCTTAGTATTTAAAGTAGCTGCCAGAATCATAAGCCCAGCATGGTGGCAGTTGCCTCACACAGTGACTCCATTTATTTTCTTTGCATGAAGCTTTGAAGTTGGATCCTCATGGTCCTTTAATCAGGAGAAACTCATTGAGTTTTTAGACTTCATTTTCAAACACTGAGTTGTCCAAGAAGTGGGATGAAAGCTATGGTGTGGAGCAGGCAAAAGCTGAGAAACACAAATGTGATGCTTTCTAATGGTTTATTTGGATGACTAGAAAGTTGGGAAGTAGACAAACATCCTTTTCCTTCCTTCGCAGTGCTTTGTCCCCTGTTACTACATACACAGTAGATACATTGCTGTATATCCATGCCCATGATCTATTGCTGTCACCAAGGTGTTCTTGAGCTGCAAGGCACTTTTTTGTGTTATTGGCTTTGTAATCACAGAAAACAAAAGCTTGTCATGTCTACTTTGTAGTGAAGAACAAAATCTTTTCTTTCTGTCTTTCCATATTACCTTACCACATTCTGTTTGCAGAAATATGTGCATTCTCTGGAGCAGACTCGCTAATAAGGTGCAAATCCATCTCCCCGCTATGTATCCATTAATTCCTACTGATATTATATAGATGTCTTTAAATCTAAGAAAAAAACCCACCACCAATCAAATAAGAAAACACAACCCAAACCCTAAGTTCCTTTGTAAAATAGTCACCCTACTTCCTTTATTAGCGGTTTTTACTGTAGTTTGAAAGGTTATCACTTGCATTAGTTATCACCAATCCCATTTTTGACTCTGCCCTGTAATATGCTCATGAGAGTCTACCTGTACAGTGTTTCTCTTTGCTTTTTTCATCTCCACCTTTGAATTAAAACAAAGTTCAGGTATTCCAATGTGTTTTTCTGATATTGGTATGAACGAGTGCAAGAGTGACTGATAGGTCAGGGGGTCATGCTGCCAACCAGAGGGACCTTGAAAGGCTGGAGAAATGGGCTGACAGAAACCTCGTGAAGTTCAACAAGGGGAAGTTTAAAATCCTGGACCCGAGGAGGAACAATGGCATGCACCAATATACGCTAGGTGCCACCCAGCTAGCAGGCAGCATTGCAGAAAAAGACCTGGAGGTTCTGCTGAAGACCGAGTTGAACATGATCCAGCAACATGCCCTGGGAGCTAAGAAGGCTAGTGTTATCCTGGGCTAGGGTCAGCAAAGCATCGCCCGCATGTAGAGGGATGTGGTCCTTGCCCTTTATTCAGTGCTTGTGAGACCACACCAGGAGTACTGTGGACATGGCCCTGGACAACTGCTTCTAGGTGATCCTGCTTAAGCAGAAGACTTGGACCAGATGATCTCCAGAGGTCCCTTCCAGCCTCAACCATTGTCGCCTTGTTTTCTTTAAGCCTTCTGTTTTTAACCTTGGAGTCAGATTTTTTCTCATAGTTTTGTGTAAATAGTAGCCGATGTTTACTTAACGGTATCTTCTGTTTTTCATTCCTTTTGTGATAAGACCATTTTGATGAGCACCTTTCTTCTCCAGTGACATGGAGAAGGAAGTGACATGCTCTCCAATCCCTTGTGGAATTGGAATGCGTATAAGAATAAGAGAATGTCAATAAAATGATGTCATATCCTTCTTTCTGCTGAACCTGGCAGGTGTAAGAGCGTCTTTATTGTGTATCCACGGACAAACCATTCTATCATTCTGTGATTGTTTGATTGGGTTATTCTCCTATTTAATCAGGCACAAACAATCTACAGTTACACGAAGTAACCTATTCCTGAAAGACAATCACATAAGAAATGTTTCTGTCATTTACCAAGACAACTCTTACGTTTTCACTCCTGCCGGGCAGCTGCATGCATATCAAGGGCATTTTGATCTTGCAACAAAGTTTAAACATATGTCAAGTCTTCTCCAGTTCCATGGGCCCTCACTAGTTCCGGTTCAGGCCATTACCAGTAGTCAAGGTGTATGAACAAAGGGTGAAGTTGCGTATTTAAACAGCTGTATTTATTGTCAAGAATACACAGTTTTACATACTCATGCAGAGAGGTGGAGTGGCAACAAGGTTACCCAGGTCCCTTTCCAGCTGACTGTGGTGCTCCACAGTAGAAAAATTAACGAGTAATGCCTCTGTGGCAGGAGTGGCATCTGCCCAAAGAGTGCAGAGCAAAGTACTCCAGCAGATGCCATTATCTTTCTGCTTTCGCCTGTTCACAGGAAATAGAGAAATGCTTCCCCTGTTCCCCTGTCCAAGGATCTCCAAGGAATCAGGCTGTAGGCTGCCAGATGAATTATACTGTAGAGTGAGCTGAACAATACAATCTTTTTTTTTTTTTAATACAGCTCTATAATTTCCAACCATAAATTTAATTGGAAATTTTAAGGATAAGAGACTACTAAAAGTAAAGTGGTTTAAAAGTTATTGACTGAAGTAAAAAGAATTGTGAGCTAAACAGGGATCTCAGTTGTGAAAAAGAAAATTAATCTATCTATTTAATTATTTGCATGGGTAGTATCATCATAATATCTGAGCACTTTAGAGGTATTATGAATTTTCTCAGTTCACTGTAACTTTATCGGAAAAGGTTCATGTTCTGCTCTGAAGTGGTACTTACTGAAGGTGTGCAACACTTCTGCCAAGGAACTATTTATTTTGGTAACTGACCCTTGACAGGTTCAAATTTATACCAGATTTCTTGTATTTTAGAAAATTGTCTGTCTTAGTTTATGTTCTAATCAAAATTAGGTTTCAAGCCTACAGAGCATATTGATTTCAGAGTGGGTTCTTCAGTTAAAGATGTAGGTAGAGCACCCTGAGATGTCTTGCTCATATGGAGTCCCTCCCCTTTTTTCACACTAGAGGTATTTAAAACAAACTCTTCCCTAAACTACAGTAGTAGGGACAAAATCAGAAGAAAAGAAAAAATTGAAGGAAATTGCATAAGTGTGACACAAATTTGTGAGTACTCCTCTAATGAGAGAAACTGCTTCCACATAAGCAAGTTCACTGATGGCACAGAGCTGGGGGGAGTGGCCAGTACCCCAGCGGGCTGTGCAGGCCTTTAGAAGGACCTCGACAGGTTGGAGAGATGGAGATGGGCAGAGTGGAACCTTCTGAAATCCAGCAAAGGCAAATTCAGGGTCCTGCACCTGGGAAGAATAACCTCAAGCACCAAGACAGCCTGGGCACTGATCTGCTGGAAAGCAGCTCTGCAGAGAAGGACCTGGGGGTCCTGGTGGACAAGAAGCTGTCCATGAGCCAGCAGTGTGTCCTTGTGGCCAAGAAGGCCAAAGGTATCCTGGGGTGCATTGGGAAGAGCATTGCCAGCAGGTCAAGTGGGGGGATCCTGCCCCTCTGCTCAGCCCTGGTGAGGCCACATCTGGAGAGCTGTGTCCAGTTCTGGGCTCCTCAGTACAGGAGAGACAGGGAGCTCTTGGAGCAGGTCCAGCAGAGGGTGACAAAGATGATCAAGGGACTGGAGTACCTCACTTACAAGTAAAGGCTGAGGGAGCTGGGCCTGTTCAGTCTTGAGGAGAAACAAATGAGAAGAAATCTCATCAATGTCTATCAGTATCTGAAGTGAGGGTGTCCAGGTTCTTCTCAGGGGTGCCAAGCCACAGGCAAAGAGTTAATGGGGTGACAAAACTGATGCACAGGAAATTCCGCCTGAACATGAGGCAGAACTTCTTTACTGTGTGGGTGACCATGCACTGAACGGATTGCCCAGAGACGTTTTGGTGTCTCCCTCACTGGAGATATTCAAGAAACAACTTGACACAATCCTGTGCCATGTGCTCTGGGATGACCCTGCTTGAGCAGCGAGGTTGGACCAGATGACCCTTTGTGGTTCCTTCCAACTTTACCCATTCTGTGATTCTGTGAAATTATTCTGTGCAAACTGTGCTACTTTAGTACATGTCTGTCAGTTTGTAGTGTTTCACAAACTGCTGGACTTTCAGCCAAGGAGCAATTTGCTTTCTGGTTTTGTGCTTTTTTCCCTACATTATGTGTTCAAGTACTCCAAAAAGAGCAGATTTGGGGTAATAAAATATGCATTAGAAAGGAGAAAAGGTGAAATATGTTCATACAGTGCTTGGATTCTCATTGTTCCCAATGATTTCAAATGCAGAACCAGTTAGGAGTTGAAAGGGAAAGGGGAAAAGAAGAGATGACACAGATAGAAGGATGCAGCTGGTAGTCTGGCAGTGACACTGGAGGTTAGAATGCACCACTGGTGTGTTTGCAACGCTGCTACAGGTGTACAGATTTTGAGTGTTTGCAGACATGTTTAATGTAGAGTGTTGCCACCTGAGTATTCCAATCCCAGAGCAGGTGGGAAGCATGCTTAGCTGAAGCCTGTCTACATTATCCTAGCTCATTATGTGCAGGTTAGCCCACGTCGGGGTACGTGTGATGCAGTTGTGCACTCAGTATTGCCAAACTCTGGGATTAGAGGTAATGCATGAGAGAGAGAGAGTGAAAGCATGTGGGTTTACTTTCAGACTTTATTCAGGACTTCTAGTCTACTGGTTCTGCTGCACTGACTACATCTGACAAATTATCGTGAAAGGACTAGTGTGGGCTGGAGTCGATTCAGTGTGGATAAATAACCTACACTGACCTCCGTGTTGCTGTGTTAAATTTTTTGTGCCTGGTACTCACACTAATTGGGTGAAAACTCGATTAAGGATCTCCACACTGCACTAAAGCCATGGGTGAAGCTGCAATGTCAAGCCATACCTGGAGACCTGCTGATGCCAGTGGAAGGACTTCAGTGGACCAAGTCCTTGTCATGCAGTGAGCAGTGTCAGGGCCCAACACTCACCATAATGTTTGGCATCTACAAAGTTCCAAAGCTTTTGCCTTCTACGATTTTTTTGTTTTATTAAAAGTAGTTCAGAAGGCTGTGTTTTGAACTAGTTACAAAGGTATCATAATGCTACCTCAGATCTGAGAATATTAGCTACTGTTTCTCAGCTGGTAGGTACAGTCTCTTGGAAACAGCTCTATGGACATTTCTCTCTTCTTGAAGGAAAGTAGCCCATGAGCATTGGAGGCAAGCCTTCTTTCTTAGAAGTGAGTGATTTGAGGTTGGAGAATTATCTTATGGTTAGGTCACTCTTAAGGTTAGTCTTTCAGTGATCCATTCAGTAGTAGGATCTTTGTACCCTGTCATCTCTTTTCATCAAACTCACAGGAGTTTAAGACTGTTACAGCCTCTGCCCTCTTGTTCAGCTTGTCTAAATTTGGCCAATGAGTTCAAAAGTCATGCTAAGAACAAGCTCTTCGAGAGATGAATATCCCCACAGCAGTAGCACTTTGGAAAACAGATTTGAAAACAGTACCACACTATAATAGAAAAAGCTGCTTTGGTTTGTGTGGTTTGTGGAGCATAGCAATGGAGTTGCTCGAACATGTGATCTGTCTGGGCAACAATTCCACTGAAATAGGATTTTATGAAATTTTATGGAGATAGAGCTCATTTATCTGTGATTGGTATGATAACTGAAGCATTTGTTTTAAATTTCCAGAAATCGTAATTCCTAGATATATAAATTCACCTGGCAGTCAAAACAGCTATTAGAAATCCCACCAAAGTCTTGTTGTTTTTAATCCCATATCCAGGCAAGAGGCCAAATTGTTCTACAGTTTAGGCACTGAGCTTTCTGAGCTCAGGAATTGAGTTTGTGCTAGGTCCAAATAAGCAGTCTGTTGCTGCTGTCAGTTTATATGGTCAGTTTTAACTCTACACTGCACTCTCCAATCCCCACAGCTGCTCATTTTAGTGGTATCAGTGCTGACTCAGCCCGTTGGGATGAAGTGGTCCTGCCTTTGTAACGAGGCAAGGAAGCACACAGGCAGGAGGAGCAGGTGTGAAGCAGCCTAATCCACTCTAATCAACACTGGTCACCAAACTGTATGCCATTAAGAAATTATGGGAATATGCCCGCTGAATCTCAGGAAAGAATCTAGCAAAAAGGCTTCCAAAGGCTCTTGTGAGTGCTCTGAAATTGTACTTGTTTCAATGAATGGCCTGGGGTGGTCTGTCCAAACCTGACATGAAATGAATCTGACCTGATTTACGTGAATAATTTGAGTCGTAACTTCTTCCAACTGACGACTAAGGCTCTGGCAAGAATGATCACATCATAATTTATCAATGAAATGGGCTTCCAGCGTGCAGAGTCAGCAGGATCTTTTCCTTAGCCTGAGTAACACATATTGTTACCTCTTACTCGGTCAGGGGTGAGATACTGCTCTTTTGGCCTCATTGAGCTCATCGGAGAGCCTGTGGGTTATTTAGTTAGAGTTTAAATAAAACTCCACTGGAAAGCCATTGCTGCTTTGGGACTTGCCATTTTTCTCACAGTTAGGTCTATTTCTGTGAAATGCAGTCATGCTCTCAGGTGTTCTTTCCAGGCTTTTTATATGGACAGCCATGAAGGACTTAACCAAAGCTGAACATAGGTTTTTGTTTTATGTGTCTGCTTTTCTATGCTTTCTATAATTTTTGGTTCAGGCAAAATGAAATGTAATTTATTAATTTTCTAGTACACTTCCTAAGATATTACCTCATTTGATTCAGGGTTTTCTGTTCGTACTTTTTTGGCATGATCTTGGTATAAATTTAAATGTTTCCCATACAGATGCCAACTTTTTATTAGCCTTTATGAAGATTTTTTTTTTCTGCTACTGAAGAGTATGCTATATTTCTGTCATATAAGCATTTGCAATATCTTAGAATACTACAGTTGTCAGACATGCAAAATTTTTCATTTCAATAGTGCCTCATTTATCAATGGTGAAAGTCACAAAGGCCACGACCATCAGGACCTTAGCTTCCCTGAATGCCTGGGAGACTCACCTCCCAAATACAAGATAGTAACAATGCTGTTCTTAAAGTTTGGTTTTGAAATTATCTTCATTGCTGCATCATTTGCAATTTCAGTTAACTAGTGATATGTCAGAAGATAATCTCTTCTCAGAGGTTGAAATGAGCCCCCAAAGTGAAAAGGTTTTCT
Source organism: Platysteira castanea (assembly GCA_013397175.1). Lineage (NCBI taxonomy): Eukaryota > Metazoa > Chordata > Aves > Passeriformes > Platysteira > Platysteira castanea. The sequence goes on from VYXC01005981.1 coordinate 367,513, forward strand.
TTCTGCTAGAGGAAAGTGTAAGTCTCCTTGTGTCTACAACGTTTGCTTGTCAGGACTGACTACGGCTCTATTTGGCTCACATAGACCCATAAACGTATGAGCTAATTTTTGATTTAATTTCTCCCTGACCAAGCAGCGATTTGTGATCCCAAAGACACCTGCTGATACTGCAGCACCAAAGATGCAGAGTGATTTGGAGTGTTTCTTTTTACTTCGATCCAGCATAAGAGCTAAAATGAGAATAATGTACAGTTATGAGTACTCTTCTGTTCAAAGCTTCTATGTGCTGGTGGGAATGACTGATCTCCTTCATATTTTCTAAAGCTCTGATAATTAGGACATGGTGGGAATGGTGCTGTTGAGCACCATATAAAGCCTAACCACTGGCAGTCTTTAGGACTTGCTCAGCAGATGAAAGGAAAACAATGGATGAAAGGAAAACAAATTCAGAGTTACAGATGGCATTCAGCTATACACTGTGGACTTTTGCAGAAGGAACTTTTTCTTGTATTCAGCATGCAAAATGCACAGCCACAAGAAACACTGTTGTGAGCCACTTCTTCTGACCTCAGTAATCATACAGGACACAGGAATTTCCTAATTAACTTATCATCTAAGCTTGTCAGAAAAAAAAAAAGACATCCCACCCTTACTCTGAAACACTTCCAGTGATGGATATTCCACTCTGTAATATTTCTAACACTCTGGTAGTTAATTATCCTTACTGTTAAAAATGTCTGCCTTACGGCTGGCTTGAATTTTGTCTAGTTCTGACTTCCAGACTTTGACTTTTCTTCTGCTTTTGTTTGCTAAGTTTAGATAATGCAGAGATATTTATAAAGAGAACTCAAGGTACTTCTCCCCTGCTTTTGATCCAACCATACCTGCAGTCCCTTGTCATAAGGCTAAGACGAGTCACCCTAGGGCATGTGTTTCAGTGAATATAAACATCCAAGCAGCTCTTCTCATAGCCTTTGTCAATTTGTTGTCATCCCCTTGTAGTGTGGACATTTGCACAGGACGGGATTCTGGCTGTAGTCTCACACCATGCAAAACACCTGTATCCTATACCATAATCTCAGCTGGGATCCTCTTGCTTATTTACCCAACAGCAGCACGAAGAACAGAATTTGTTTAGCAGAGGATTTTGACAGAGCTGAACACTGGAAACTGTTAGTGGCTATCACACAGCTTGAATAGAGTACTTAGGTGTTTCATGAGGCATTTCATGGCTTGTAAAAACATGTGGCTAGTGCCATGAATAGTGTGTATTTGCTTTTCAACACTCTTGGAACGCTTCTGCACAGGAATGTCTTCCCTTTCTAGTTTACCACACATTCCAGCTCTTCTAAGCAATTCTTATATAGTCATTCATTTAAGCACATTAGTAAAAGTTATCCTAGATTCATCACCTTGCAGAAGCTTACAGGTGCTTTCCTGCTTCCCCCTCAGTGGCATTAATTGCAATGTCTACTTCGAGGGCTTCAAGCTTGAAATGTCTTATGCTTGCTACTGCTCCCAAACACCAACAATCCTAATATTACCTGTTCCTCATTTGTTTTGTAACAAATTAGGACTCTTACAAAGTCTTCACTTCTTTGGGTTTTTCCCTTTATTGGCTTTAACCTGAAAGTGAGCTTTTAATTCCTCTGACTCAGTAATTTACTTTTTAAGTCCAAGTTTCTGCATTTGGGAATAAGAGATTCAGGTTTAGAGAAACAGCTCTTATACATTTAAGCTTTGTTTTATTGACAGCCAGTCATCTCATCCCCTCTACTGAGTTTTTTGAGCTCCAAGACGAGGAAGGGCTTGTTTGAAAGCAGAGGGTTTTCTAAGGGTGACATCTTCTCTGCCCAGGGATGTTTGAGCCCCTTTTCTTTGGGAGAAGGACCATAAGAGATGTCTTTTCTCTTGCTGGTGTAGGCCTGAGGGCTACATGGCACATGGACGTGGGTCCTTCAGCATCTAGAGGGCTCTGCAATAGCATCTGGGTCTCGATGAAGAAAGATTATGGTGAGGGAAGTTAGGCAGGATAATGGCAGTGCACCAGTAACTTGCCTTTCTTCCCCTGCTTTCCATTACAAATTTTACAATATTTCTTTGAACTATCATGGTGCCCTTGGGGAGTTAAAAATTGGTCTGAAAATCTCTATGCCTATTTTTTTGTTGTTTGGTTGGGTTTTTTTGGTTTCTCTTGTTTTTGTTTTTGGAGAGATTTCTAGGACTTTCTCTTACAGCTGAGCATAACAACAGCTTTTGTCTTCTTATTTTGGCATCTTCACTTCTACTCCCAGCTGGAAGTGGGAAATATACTAGCAAATGAAACTGAACAATAACAAGGACAAAAAGGGGAAAAAAATAAAATAAAAAGAGTCACAAAGGGTTCTAATGTTGTGTTGTGTGTCTTCCTCCCGAGGTGGGTCTTGATCCTGCCAACTGTTCCCCTGTAAGAAGGTTTATGCCTGTGGGTACTCCTGCTGAGTTCAAAGTTGCTTACATGAATAATTGATTGCAGGGTCTGGGACATAGTTGGCAATTCCTTTTTCAAGAAAAGTTCATTATCATCAGATTTCATCTTGCTCCAAACGTTGCTGGGTTAGGGACAAGTAGGTCAAATGGATACCTGTTGGATTTTTTTTTGTTGTTGCAGGAAGACCAAGCTACTGGCAATCTGAAACAGTGATTTAATAATACTAACAATAATAATGAAAAAAAAAGTCACTGTCTCTCTATTGTTGGGGTAGGTTTTTATCAGAGTGGTGAGCTTTGAACAGCTTGCTCAACAAGAGTTCAAGTCTCAGGGGAAGGAGAAGATCTCAGAAAAGCTTTACATTTTACAAATGTTTAAGTGGTATTATTCGTAACACAATACACTACCTTGGCACGTGCTTCAGAGTTATGCTGTTGCATCTTCTGCCATGTAATTTTCCAGAAATCACACGTCTGAAGTTATATTCATGGTAATCAGAGCAACGTAGAGAAATTAGGTAATAATTCAAGTGGATTGAAGCTACTTCAGCACAAAAGGGTCTTATTGGGATGTATTTTTAGCAGTTAGTGTAGCACATTGATACAAAACACCAACTCACAGAGGGAGAGAGGGGGAAAAAAGTGTGGAGTTGTAAAGGATGTGAGAAGGAAGACAAGAACAAAGGACTTTTCTGCAGTTGAATGCAAATGGAAATGACCCTAAAGATTCAGGGAACACAGGCTTTCTCCTGACAATGAAGATTTTCATGCAGTGAAATCCATTTTTGAGACTCATTAGCAAATGCTGTGATCTTGCTTATTTTCTGTAGCAGTGTCTAGTTATTTCAAATTGATTAGGAAACCTCTGATGTGAGAGTGAATCAGGAGCTATTCCAGGTATTTCTGTAATTGGTTATCATGCTTAATTACAAATGTTTCAGTACAACTAGTTTGCTCTGAACTTGATTTTTCCTGGCTTTCAGTTGCTGCTTAATGTATGTGTTAGTTAAAAAAAAAAAA
>VYXC01005981.1:371014-383350 GCA_013397175.1 Platysteira castanea
ATTAAACTTCCAGAATGCTTTTGTTCTAAAAGAGTTGAAGATTTACAGAATGATGGATTAATTTAAGATGTACTATCAATAATGATTTAAAAACAAAAGAATGAGACTATCTATCTATTGATCACCTATCCATCTCAAGGTCATCTGTCTCTGTCAGTGTTACCAATCTGTTTTGGGTCTAATTACAGTTCCTTCTGCATGGCAACTTCTATTTGCCACTTACTGGTTAAGGCCTTGGTTGCTGAAAGTAAGGTCCTGGAGCTGTTCTCAGTTACAGTGACGTGTCAGTTTTGCACTGCTCTGCATGCTAAACTGCATAGTCCAGAACTGGGAAGATGCAGCAATCTACAATCCTTGTGGGAACTTCATAAAGAAAAGCATCTGTCAGGACTGTGGTAGGTTGGGAAAAAAGCCTGTATTTTGAAGGGAAATGAGATATGTGGAAGAAAGGTGGCATCATTTGGCATAGGCACCTGCTTGGTTTGTAAGACTCCAGCAGCCATTGACAGCGCTCATAAAAAGGGAAACAGGCAAAGCACCGGGACAGTAGAGAACACTTATGGTGACACAAAATCATTGTTTATCACAGGCTGGAGCAAGTTACTTGATCAAATTGTTTATGTCCCTAACTGGTTGCAATATTCCTGTTACCTGGATACAAAGACGTATTTGGACTTTTCCTCATCTAGAGGGAACAGCAGGTCAGGGAACTAGCAGTTATGGGTTTTTACCTATAAAACTAAAGTTCTGTGGTTTGTGATACACTAACATTCTAAAATAAAGGAAAATACGTTTATCACTCAACTCTGTCAAGAGACTAAATATTGTTAATGAGGAGACTGTACCAAATGTTCCTTCCAAACCATAGTTCTGTTTTGCTCAGTCATAGCTTTAGGCATCATCACCTGTTCTGCTGAGCAGGGTAGTGCTGTGCCATAAGAGCTTTTCATTCTCATTTCCGTAGCACTGACTGTTAGGCAGAAAGGATCTCTGAAGAATGAATAAGATTTAATGACCCAATTGCACAAGTGTAGTTAACTTAATCCACAATACCTTGCAACACCTGCATCATCACAAGCATTTCTGTGTGCTTGGATGTCTTCTCATTAAATAAGCCACCTAACCAAACTGTGTGTGTTTGAGTTGCAGTTCATTGCTCAAAATTATCTCTATGGGGCTGTTCTTTGGCAGGGAATGCTCTCCTGCATCTTCTCATGAAGGCTTCTTCCAAGGGGCCAGACAAATGAGAAACTGGTATTGTCCTGCCAGGCTGAATCTCTGTTGCTCTCAGTAAGCTCCTGGACCTCATTTTCAGTAACTTATTTTGGGGGAAGAATATGCAAGAAGAGTGTCTGAAGTCCAAGCTTGTACTTTGTCCTACATCAATCAGTACTTGTTCTGTGGTGCTGAGACCTTCTGGTGTAACCTCATAGGAAGCTGACTGATTTCTAGCAGACAGCAATCTTGCACATTTACATGTTTCCCAAGTTTGTAAGAAATCAAATGTCAGCTAAATCTGAGGAGACACTAAATGTTTTTCCATTTGATAGTTGGTATTATAGGAAAGGAACATGGGATTTCTAAATTAAAGGGGGAAAAGTCTGTTCTAGTTCAGGCAGGGTTTTTTTCATCATTGTGAATGTGAAGTAGAGAGAAGAAACTATTTGCTTTTTCATTTGATATTGATGTAGTCACATCAGCGTTCCTTGGTTGCAGACTAGAGAGAACTGTAAAACTTTTAAAAATCAAAACCTTAATTTAAGTCTTAGCTAAATAAAAATTTTCATGCATGCTTTTGAAGAAGAAAAGGCAAGCTCCGAAGGCTTTTTCTCTCTGTATGCAACTATCAGATTTTGCTGTCCAAAGTGTTCTCTATCAGCACTTCAGTTAAGCCTCTGTGCTTCTGCTGCCACTAACGTTTTTCATTAGATTTCCCAGCGTTTGCACAGCACTGATTCACCTCTCTTGGTGATAACAACAGTTAGAGGGGCTAACTGGGACTAGCTGCTGGCATTTTAATCTTGCTCAGAGCAGGCAAGAGTAAAAATCCTGTCACTGCCTAGCCTGTGCTTATCCTCCCTGTGGTGAAACTCTGCTGTTGGCTGTAGTGCTGCTGAGGTTTTGAGAAACTGCTCATATTGTGAAAGTCTCTTGGCCCTATGACAAAGGAAGAGACCTTCATTTGACAGGTTAAAATGGTTACAAGAGAACACAGGTGTACATGTGAGGGAATAGGCAGACCCTGAAGTAGCCTGAACAGGTATAAAGAAGAGTTTCCTCTTATTCTGACAGAGAATGTATCTGCAAAGTCTGAACTTTGATATTTGTTTTGAGAGTTGAATAGATATTTAAATGAGATAATTTCACTCTGTGGATTTACTGGAGCATAAGCTAACTGTTTGTCACCTTTCCTATTAAAAAGAAATACAATTTCCATGGAGATAAAAAGAAAAAAAAAAACTTCAGAAGACTTGCATGAGGATACTTTGCTGAGATTAGTGAAGACTAAAGCACACACTGTGGTAAGAATAGAATTGCTGGAGTCTGCTCTCTTCTCAGTGGGTGCCCATTCTCTTCTTTCCTCAATATGCATACCCCCCATAAATGTTAATAGCAGCTATTCACCGACAAGAAGAGCCCCACAGACTCCAACATATGCAACTCCCATTCACCATAATAAGCAGGGAGGTTTGATTCTCTCGGTGCCAGACTCAGGTCTCTCTGAGAACTTGTGCAAATAAGCTGTGGGTAGGGACACCCAAATAAGTTTCTACAGAGGAAGGGGAGCTGTGAGTTTGCAGTGTTTCAGCAGCTCCATGGTAACATTTTTGCATGTATACCCTTGTGCCATGGTAATTGTAAAGTAACCTGAGGTATTTCATCCTTCTGTGAAAGAAGAGAAAGTATAAAACACAATGAATTAATCATAAGCTTAAGAATGTGGAGAAAGGAGTTCAATGTACTGCAAATTTATACTTTAACTTGCCCTGCAAAGCTCTTAGGTGCCTCTAGACTGAGAAGAGACCTGGGCAGACTTAGGTAAGCAACAGAGATGGAAGGAGGGTTTGGTGGGGGGGTTGACTGGGAGGCCCATTTTTTGAGGGCGTGACATTTCAGCAGCTCATAGATATCCAAATGTAGTTACAGACTGTGACTGGAAAATAGGTGTACTTACATCATGAAAACATTAAGAAAACTGATGTGGATGCTGTGATTGTAGGATCTTGGAGAACTGAGTTTTTCAGTTCAGCTTGCAATGAGAGGTGAGCCAGAGGTCCATGGATGCTTTCCAGAAAGGATGCTGACAGGCTGAAACCAAGGTGATCGTGGGACCCTGGGCAGCTGCAGGTAGCTGCACTCCCTTTTGGCTGGCCCTGAATCCTAACACATTTAAGCTGATGTTGAAAATTAATAGGAGTCAAATGCAGGGATCAGGTGAGGTGAGATCCCTCTGCCTGTGTGCGCAGAGTGCTCTGACGCTGGCTTTGGTGGAGAAGCTCGACACATTAAGCATGGCTTTTCTTAGGAGAGAAGATGTCGCACTAGCTACAGCAGCAATTCAAGCAGCAGGGGACTGGGATACAGTCCTAGCTCTGCCAGGGTTTTGCTCCATTACCTCAGGCAAGTTGCTGAAAACTGACATCGATTTTGGGTCCCTGGGTTTTTGAACGCTCAGCTCAAATAATCTGGGGTCTGACTTTCAAAGGTGCTTTGCTACTGCAGTTTGGATTGACCCTGAGTGATACCTAGGTCTTGACACATCTGGCGTATAAGGCTTATCTGGCTCACCTGAGGTATTCTGAGCCCTCTCTAAAAATTTTGTCATGATCTTACGGTGACTAAGCTTGCTGTACAAAATCGATTGTGATTGTGATATCTGCCAAACACAGGTGTCCCAATATGAAGCATAAATGACATTGGATCTTTGCATTGGAGATGCTCTATGTGTAAAGTATTCATTTCTTGTTCACAGTCTAAGTATAAATTTATTCTTTACAGATTTTAGGTAATTTTTTGCCACAAGTAAGACAGTCTACTAAAAAACAGAATTTCATTTGGTAAGTGTTTCGATGATGTCCTGTTGCAGTCATCAATAACATTACAAATAGCACTGGTGGGAGAAAAGGATGGGAAGCCAAATATCATTAATAATAGCTGCAATATTCTCAGTGTTAACAAATTATCAGCTGTATAAATTTTTAATTAATAGGAGTGTGGACAGGGATTTGGCTGTCAACAGGCATCAGTATTGATGTGTGCGAGTGAAGCATGGCAAGGCAAAGATCGTTGGTGGGAGGATAACTCAGACCATGCAGCTGTGAAAGACAGGTCAGCGTTTTCTGGACCAAAAAACCCCTCATGGACAAATCACATCTTTGGGTATAGCCCTCTATAGTGAGAAGGAAAACGAATCTTGGTGAAGTCAAGTGAATATTTTCATAGCAAAAGTGAACACATTTTGTTTGAGATTTTACTGCATTTCTGCAGAACTGTTTGTTAATTACAACAGTAAAAAGGCATGTAAGAATTTGGGTGGGAATATGGAGAGAGTAGATTGGTCACCTCAGGCTAGAGACCCAGCAGGTGGGTAGGCTACTGTAGTCTGAAGTGTTTCTTTCCGCTCCTTTCACTAAATTGCAGGAGTTTCTAACAAGCTACTTGAAAAGAAACCCAAGTTTGTTAACTCGGTGAAAGCAGGATGATTCAGAGCCTAGAACAATATTACTTAGTTTAAATGAAATCCAAATATCTTAAACTTCAAAAAATTTCAAAAAAGACTTAAAATCTCCCTCTGCTGTGCAACTTGTCAAATTTTTCTTTTCCTCCAAGTTTCAGAGTGGCTCTGATTTTAAAGCTTAGGTTTGTTCTCTGAAACATGGTGTGCAGCATTTGCCCTCTATTTTTTTTTTTTTTTTTTGCATTCTGCTTCTGTGAATCAACATAAACAACTTTTGTCTTTGGGTATCCTAAGAAAAGAAGTGTTGTGTGTTTTGGTTTGGATTGTTGGTTTTTGTCTTCTTTTTTTTTCTTTTTTAAAGAAAGGGCTCTGGATGTAGAAATAGTGAGGAAAAACCATTTTATGTATCACAAAGCACTGCTTCCCTCTTTTTTTCAGATTGGAAACTTTGGAAGTCATGTTTGTTTTCTTTCTGGAATGCATTCTTGCCTTTATTAGTAATAGCTAATAGTAGAAGGATTTATTTTCTATGTGTATGGACCATATAATGCACGAATTATGGATTAAAATATTATTATTAGAGTAACTTCCCAGTTTTGTAGATTATACCAGTTTTTCTGTTCTACCATTAATAATCTAAAGACTAAAGCTTTTTTCACTTTTCGTTTGAGGAGATCAAAATGCTTTAAAGACATTAGCTAATTCTTACGCTAATCCTGGGAGATTGGACAATGTTATGATAATCCTTTCACAGATGAATAAATTGAGATAAGAGGGAGTCTAAGTGACTTTTCAAAGTCACAGATACAATCAGTGGCAGAGTTGGATATATAACCTTGAGGTTCTGATTTCTGTTTCTCTCTTACAGACTATATATATTTTTTTTCTTTATGCATTGCTAACAATAACAGTGAAGAACTATTACCATCAATTATGTTTATAATAATAATGCTTTTATTTATTTAGTGACTCCCTGCCAAGACAGCCAGGGTGCTGCTCCAAAGACAATTAAAATGCAATTACTGTAATAAATAAACAACAATAATTAAGACATCATAAAATAAACAATATCAAAAGCCATCAAAACCACTAAGTAGCCAAAGTTAGTGCAATTAATAATGGATCTGAGTGACTCATTTGTAAGAAATTGCATATTTAGTGCTTTTTTTTCTTTTGTGAAAAGATTTTTTTGTTGCAAGATTATAATTTTCCAGCTGCAGTTTTATATCCAGCCCTTGAATGGAAGGGGTTTTTTTGTTAGGTTTTTTGTTTGTTTATTTTGTTGTTGATGATGATTTTCATATACAGCTATTTGCAGTTTTATGATGGTTCTAAATGATGACTGGTCAGCTAAATTACACGAATTACATGAATCACACCGAGTAAATAACTATTGCAGTTCACTGAATGGATTAGCCCTACATTAATGCCTGGACTTCAAGTTCCTTGACCTAGGAAATTCAAAGGGCATTTAATTGAAAGACTAGTTGCCTGTTTTTCATATTGACTTCAGTACAGTTTAGCTAACACACTACAACTCTATTTGCAGTTGCTTTTAGTGAATGTGTATTTGATGACATTAGTTGATTTTAGGGTTGACCAACCCTGTCCCATGTCTGTCATTTAGTAACAGTGACTGAACATTGCAATGATTTCTGTTTATTGTCTTTTAACAAGAGGCCAAATTTTTGTAGCATTGAAATGGCTTTGAAGATACTCCTTTGGAGAAAAGAATTTGCTAGAAACCTTATGTTTAGACTGTGCTAAAGCAGTTTTAGGAGGCTCAAAGTTTCCAAGCTCTGAAATTCCCTAAGGGCATTTTAGCTTTTGTGTCAGGCATGACATCACCATCTTTTTGGCAGGACGTTAAAATCTGTCCTTGCTACGAAGGGGTGATGGCTGGGGATAGTGAACAAGGCCTGGGCATGTGGGAGGAAGACAAAACTGAATGAGTGAGAAGGGCAGGACACACAGCTGGTGGGGCTGAGATAAGAAGGTGAGACAGAAGGGAGGACAGCTATAACTGAGAGTGAAGGAAACAGGTGATTTACAAGATCAACACAAGGGGGATAGAGTTAGGAGGCCTCGTGGAGAGCAGATATGGTGCTGGGTGATGAAGAATGGTGAATAGACTGGGAATGGGGAGGCTGGATATGGTACAGGAAGAACAACAGGTCTGGGTCTAGAAATCAGAGGCTGTGCATCCAGTGAGATGAAGACTTGGTGGGCAAGCAGGATGAAGGGAGCATGAGAACTCAATCAGGTACGTGGCTGGCCTAGGGGCCAAGGGCAAGGAAAAGGCAAGATCAGGCTTCCATGGATTGGTTTAATGAGGAAAAACCAAGCTTATGAGTAGTAGTAGATGTGTCTGAGCTGCCTTGGCACACTTCCTTTCCTAGCCAGGTAGCTCGTGAACAGATCTGAGCAGTTATCTTGATCTCTGAATGTCACTGCTCTGCCTGGAGCCATCTGCCAGAATGGGGTGTTGCTTCCCCCTTCAGCATGTGCCCGCAAGGAGGGCAGCAATCTATTAATGCAAGCAGCTGCTCCATTAGCTCAGTGGCAAAATCTGTGTGCTGGCAGGAAAGCTTTCAACTCTGCCGATGACCCGCATGTGTTTTAGGAAGGCACCAAATAATGAAAGTTATGTCTGTGTATGTTTTACTGTCTTTTCTCTTGTTTAGTTATTTTTAGATAAATTTGGGACAATGCATACACAAAATGATACTATTTTTTTTTATTATTAAACCCATGTTTTCCAAACATTAAGAAGTGTCAGGATTTAAACCTTCTATATGTGGGATAAGCATTTGTGTCAGTTCTATGTTTATAAAGTGAACATGGTAATACCATATGCAATTGGGTGTCCTTCATACTACTCACCATAAAATCCTCCTCCTATTTCATCTCTTCCTAACACCTTTCTTCACTTCTGTACCCACTTGCATTCTGTACAAACTCTGTGTTGGATTTGTCTCCTTTCTCTCCCTTTTCCCACACCTCCTGATAGGGGAACTCTATTCCCCAGGCTGCTTGGATGCCAGCAGTAGGGGCACCAACAGCACAGGAAAGACAATTCTGTGTATCTGAATCAAAGCAGTCATTACAGAGGAAAATCATACCTATGACCCTTGGCTTGAACACACTTGCTTGTTCTCTGCTTAGTAGTACAGGCAACACTTCCTTCAAGCACAGGAGTTGTGAAAATCTCCAGCATATCCTGTGAGGATTCTTTGGGGAATTCAGCTGCTAAAATCAAAGCAGCCTATCGTAGATATGCACAGACACCAATTATTCAAAGGCTTTTAACGTGGCTACATTTGGACTAATTTCCATATAGGCACAATCCTGATTTATTCCTTTTTCTCCCGAGACAAATTTCTGGTCTTTGCCTAATGCGCAGTTTCAGGAGAGAATTCCAAAGAAAGGATTGTCGTGAAGAGGATAATGCGTTTTCTCATTAGCTTTTTTCTTGTAAATGACTGAAAAACATTGCCTGCAATCTTGCACGAAAAGATATAAATAACTGCACAGATAATGGGCAAATAAAATTTCTGCCAAACAAATTAAATTGGGAAAAGTTAGGAAGCAGCTGAGTCGAGGGACTCATGGGAGGGTAGGCAACTTGGCAATATTAATGAGTATAATAAATGGTACTGGCTTGATCACCTGTTAGAGAAGTTCAGACATATCTCTATGGATCAGTGGAGCACTGTGCAGGGATTTCCAAGCCGGCTCAGAACCAAGCTGGTAATCTCACCTAGCGCTGTCCAAAGGAATTGCTCCTGGCCTTGGGCTCAGTGCTGTGAGCACACCGAGGACTTCAGCTGCAGGCAGTGCCAGCCCAGTTACCATGTGACATACGTGTGGCCTCAGGGATGGGACTAAAGCCAGATGGGACACACGTGGCAGAGCTGAGAGATGAAAACAGTTTTCCTGAGCCCTGGTTTAGTTCTTTAACCATGGAAGCTGAGTCGTCTCCCTCCAGAGCAGGGACTGGAGCACCGTGCTTGACACCACAGCAGGTGAGTGTTCTTAGAGCCTGATCTGGTCCAGTTGATGGGAGCTCTTAATGTCCTCAGTACGTATATCTGCTCTTCTTCAGTGGGGCATCACAAAAGGCTTGTATCGAGGTGGAGGGAATGAAAAGTTCCTCATGCACATTGAACTGCTTTCACATCTCTCTCAGCCCACCCAGAAGCTGGTTCAGGCAGTCCACGAGGACATGCTAGCAAAGACGTGATGCCAAATACTGTGCCTTTGTTCTATGTCCTGGGAGGCAAGCTCTGCAAGCCCATGCTGTAGGAACCCCACGCTCTTCCTTTAGTGCTGTCTTAATCTAATTTTCCTTTGTATTTAATAAAATTCTGTGGGTCTTGGGGGTTTTATTCCTTTTCAAGAAGCAACAGAGAAAAGATCTCCTATTTGATCCTGCTGATGCTCGCTTTCCGACACCTGCCATCAGCACTGCTTGGACATGTCCCTTTTATTTGCCATTCTCTTTCAAGTGCCAAGGCGACTTTGATATATTTCTGTCTCTGTCTGTAATGGCAACAGGATAGGGTGTTATTCTCAACCTGGACTTGTCATGACGAGCCTTTTATGTCATTAAAGTCACATTCCTTTTCAGGAACTGTAGCCTGAATCTGAGTTATTTTGCATGGACTAAGGGTGAGTGTGTACCAAGGACAGCAATATAAAGTACAAGCATCTATAAATGCAACTTTGATTGGATTTTACCCAGCCCCTTTAAAATTCATATATGATAATCAAAATGGTGAGTGGGAAGGGAGCATTGCATCCTCTTCAGTTTATTGCCCTCATGCAAAATCTCGAAATAAGGATTGTAACCAGCAGAATTCCAGCATTTATATTTCATGAGAGAAATGTCCTTGTGTAAATATTGGTTTCTTTAATGCATACACTTCCATCTCTTTTTAAAAACTCCCAACTCAAAGAGCATCTGACAGCATTACATGTCTCTTTCTGGAGGCAGCAATGAAAATGTGCTGATAATTTGAGCCCTGGGAAGAAGTCTGTTCCCCTGTGAATTTTACCAGTCACACTGCTCTGCCATTGTATTAGATCACTGCTGCTGTGCAAGAATAGCAGCTCTCTCCACATTTTAATAGCACCTCTCTCAGATCACATCTTACTGTCAAATAATCACCTATTCCCAAATGGCTGGAAATTAATGATGGCTGAACCCATCAGTGCTAGGCTTATGCTAGTTACACAGTCCAGATCCTGAAAAGCCTTTTTGCAGGGAATGACTCTGGATAAATTGCTTGCTTGGTTACTCTGAACTACTCCTTATCCTTTCCATCCCATTGTCACTGCCACCTGTAGTAGAAAGGATTCTTCCAGTTTACGTCAGCCTTTGGAATAAGAACTAGAGATTACAAAGTGTTTGAAATAGCATTTGCGTCAATCATGAGAGGCAAGATTTTTATTTCTTGCCCAGGAGACCCCTCAATCCTGTCCCTTTTTCTTCAGATCTTCTGAGAAATGTAGAAAAGTTTCCTATCCCAAGCAGTGCCTCTGAAAAAGCAATAGAAACAGCTGGCCAGGTACAGTGTTGAGGGATTCTGACAACCAGGAGAACATGTGGATGTTCTTTTTTTTTTCTCCCTCTATTAAGGAATATGGATTCCTGAGGTCAAACCTTGGGTAACCTGAGGCCTGCAAAATTTCTGTACCTCAGCTCAGTTCAGAATTTTTTCACAAAAATGATGAAAATCTCATGACTGGTTTCTGTATGATCCTACTCATCACTTCCTACAAGTAAAATTTAAGCATCCAGACTCCTATTCCTCTCCTTCTGGTAATTCAGTCTTGGGACATGGACTTAGTTAAAATCAGACTGAAAAACACTTTGATTATTGAATATTGCTGATTTTATTTACACTGATTATTCAGTGTAATTATTTCCTATTCTCTTCCCATGTTTTAGTTACATCTTGGAAAGAATTTTCTATAAATATGGTTTCAGACTTGTTTGAGTGGTAATATATAAAACACAGACTATGGTAAAGAAGGGGTATTGTGGTGCACCATTTTTTTAATGCATTGCACTGCAAAACTAAATATTCAGCTTGATCTTTACATGTTTCTGGAATCAAACCCTGAACTATAGCTTTGGCATTGTAATTAGATTGAATACAGTTTTTTTGCTTAGCTTGTTTGAGACATAAATATACAGACTACATATTTAGTGTGATTTCATTACTAATTTATCTATTTATCCTATGATGCTAATGAATTTTATGGTGGCTGAATGCCTTTATTCCAGCTTGGGAAAGATGTAGCATATGGTCAGCTCACAAGCCTTTGGAAATGACTCTTTGGCACCTGTCACAAAGTGATCTCAGATCTGTGTAAATGGTTCCTTCTACTCTGGAGATTAAGTACCAGATGCTGTCCTTTGCAAATAAAAACTGAATAACAAGTTAGCTGAACACACTGGCTGATCTGCTGTGAGTTCAAGGGAACCTGAACTGTACTGTGCCTCTTTCACAGAAATCTCATTGTGCAGACTATTCTGAGATGAAGAAAACACCAAAAAAAGTCTCTTCTGGACTGATTTTCCAGAGCATAATTATGTCTAAATCCAAACGAAATCTGAGGCTGTACTTAAAGGATTCTTCGCAAAAGAACCTGCAGAGTGTATGTCTGATACTTATTTTTCTCCAGTATAAGAAAAGAAAAGATGTAATTCTGAGAGCTTTCACTATGCCTGGTAATAGGTGAAATTATTTGGCTACCGATGGTAATATTCATACTTCAGACACCCAAGTCAATGCATGTTCTAGTAGGATCTGTACTAAGATGTTATTATGCTTTGAATTGTGAACTATTGTTGTAGAAGGAACATTGTACGGCTGGACTTCGGTCATATGCTATGGAAATACGTTGCATGCTGACCTTTGTTAGTGGGGAAACTCATGCTTTCTTCACTGCCCTGTGAACTTGCACGTTGGAACTTCTGTCATCCTGTCATTCTACCAAACAGAAATTTTATTCAGGTGCAGGACTGCAAGGTTTCCACAGTGTGTCTTTTGGGGATGTGTTAAATGATTCCTAATTTTTTTTAAAATTTATTTTTATTTTTATTTTTGCTACTCCCCATACTCATTTTTTCTGTCTGGGCTTTTCAGAGTAGCTTAAAGTGAGTCCAGCCAGGCAGTTGTGCATTGTCAGTCATTTTTTTCTCTGTCTCAAGCATCAGCAAAAGACTGCCTCAGTCCTGTGGATAAAAGCTGATGAAGGGTTGATGTGTACTGGTTGGGAACTGTGTGGTTGAGGAAGAAAGCATTAGATAAACTAGTAGCAATAATACAAATGTGGGAAAGTTTTACTGGGAAGACTAAAGAAGAGAAGTGCTGGGGAAAGGGTGATTGTGAGGAGGATTTTGGATGCAAGGTGGAACGGGAGAAGTGCAGAGTTACGTCGCGGGACTGGGTGTGAGTCCTTTTGCTTGGTGTATTCACGAGCTATGCTCTGTCACCACAGTCAGCACATCTTTCCTCAGAGTGCTCTACTTTCCCCCTTAGTAATGTAGGGACAGAGATGCTTCCTTCTTTTCTGCAAGGCAGTGAAGCAGTTCAGATGGAGAATGTTATGTAAGTGTCGTGTATAATCACTAATATATTATTTCT
>VYXC01005981.1:383389-400271 GCA_013397175.1 Platysteira castanea
AAAGCCTGGTCTGCTCGCTAGCATCCTTGAAAAAGTGCCATTTGAGTTACACAGAACTTGGGAGCTTTGCCAGAAAATAACCTGCACGCTGGTTCCCATGTGGATTGCCCTTGGAGAGTATGGCAAAACGTCACGCAGGAGGAAGGGGGACCAAGTACTTATAATGGAGTGGAATGTTCCCTGCTTCAGGCTATCCCAGGCTTGAGGTGCTCCACCACGGCCTCTGACTGCTGCTGCAGCAGAAGCTTTCAGGGTTTGTAAGAACCCCAGTACCAGTCACTGAAGAATTTTCCCTGGATGGTTTTTGAGCTTGTGTCCCCCTTAAGTTGAGGTTGTGAAGCAGTGGGTCCCGAGCAGTAACACTGAGGGAGATCATGCAATACAGCCTCCAGTGAGACCATGACTCCCCCCTTGCCCATCTGGCTTATACCAGGAGAACTGCAAACTCCAGGAACTCGGACTGTGAAAAAGTGATTGCTTAGCAGTTTTTCCTCTCTCCCCCCTCATTATTCTTATCATAAATATTTTGACTAACTACCACTTTGCTGAGGTGGTGGTGCCACCCTGATTTCCCTGAGGCTCATAACAGACTCTCAGCCTTTGTTCACCCAGTACTGTAATGCCCTGTTTTCCACCTCAAGCCAGAGGAAAGAAGGGAAGTTTCAAAGGCTGGATGCAAATTGTGCCTGCAGTGCAGCATACGTAACCTTTTGCACTGTGTTTTTGCACAGTGCTAGGTAGTAGTCGCTGCAGCACATGTCAGTGTGTCAGTGAAGGGGAGGGAATGATCACAGACCAGCCTTTCAGAGGCAGTCAGTCAGTGCTTGCTATCTGGGCTGCAGCACTGCAGGTGTGGTGGGAAAGTGCCTTGGCAGGGAACACGTGCCGTGTGGCATTGGATTCCTTTCTGCAAAAAGATGTGTAAACTGATAACAATATGTTGGTGGACCTCGTCAGTAAGGCAGAGCAAACTGGAGCATGAGGGAGTAAAAAGATTTTATGTGCATTTTATGTTCCAGCAAAACCCAACACAGGCTATAATTTTCTCCTTGTCATTGTGCCCTATAGGCAGCAAACATACTTTGCCCAGGTATCTGGATTTATCTATCTGTCACACTGATTTCTTGTATACACAGTTCATGAGGGGCATTCTTTTCCAAAATCCCTAGCTACGGGTAGACCAAGGATGCTCAATAAACTTGGATTTGATAATTAGCTGACTGGATGAGGCAGTGCCCAGTGATTTTCCTTCTCATTACTGAGAGACGGAACATCCTGATTCCACCCTCAGAGTTGTCTGGTGCACATTGCAATACATGGGGCTCAATAGAGCTTTAACTTGCTTGACCTGTGCCATTCCCCAGCCCATTCCTAAGGCAGAACTGTGACCTGGCTGCTCAGTAGCACTGCCAAGAGAGAACAGGGGGTTAGAGCAGTGTGCCAAACATTGGTCCAATACCAAAATTTAAGGTTTCCATTAGGTATCCTAGATCAGCCCAATCTTCTTGTATCTATCCATACCTGATAGGACTAACTGCATTGTGTTGAGACATACCTGAGTTTCCTTTGGAACCAGCTTGTCTCAGTACCAGTAACAGGCCTTGCAGGGTAGTGGAGAGCTCGGGTTTGTTCAGGTCATGTAGTCAAGCCAGTTGAATGTCTCAGCACTGCCAAGGAACTCCTTCACTCCTTTATTCGTTTCTTTCCTTTACTCCTTCCCCTGGGGTCCTGTGTCCTCCCTGTGCTGCGTCTTCTACCTCAATTCCCGAGTAAGTTCCCTAGTAAGTTGAAAAATATTCCTTCCTCTTTCTCTTCCCCTCCTTATTTTTTAATTTTTTTTTTATTTGCCTAGGTTAGTTTAGTTTAGCATGCTCTCTCAGCATGGGGAGCAGTGAGAAGGATCATGTTGAATAAGCTGGGAGCAGAGGCTGAGGAGGAAGCCTGAATCTTCCCGGCTGTTAGATCAGCACAGGGACTGTGGCTGGAATCCCCATGCAGGCTGGCCAGGATCCCCACAGAGGTGCCCAGGCAAGAAATGCGCAATGAAACCTCTGCTGCAGTGGCTCCAAATCCTCACTGTACCCCAGCTCAGTTCAGTTCCCAGCTCAGGCTTCCATAAAAAACAACCTTGAAGATGACTTTAGATGTGGTGCAGATAGGCTGCAGCATGGGGTTAGGTTTGCTAGTTTCACTTGTCTGGGAATTAGGTGTTTAATCTAAACATCCCATTTAGGCATGCTCTGCAAGTCAGAGGAGTGTGTCCGACAGCTCAGTTAGTAGACAAATATTGATATCCAAAGTAGATAGGAAGAATTCCCCACTGGAGTTGCTTAACTCTCTGCTGACTATAGAGTTAACCATCTTAGGTTAGTTTCCCGAACAGCAAAAGTTAGATGGGATTAATCTCACCCTTAGAGATGTGCAATTTCATCAGTATCAAAGCATTCTGCATCACACATTTGGCTGTAAAACTTGTCCTTAATATGCACATTGTAACCGCCTCCATGGGCTGGAAATGCACGAGCATATTTACAGCCACTTCCATGCAGAATTGTGTCCCCAGAATGTGATTAAAGTAGCAAACAGAAGGCGACAAAAAATCCTCCTTCTGTTTACCCCATGGAGCTATAAATTATGTTAAAATGCTACGGGATTGTTGTTGTATTTGATACAATTTGACTAGGTTGTAAATGATACAGTACTATACTGAAAAGTACAAGTTGTTTAATTCATCCGAGGCTCCTAAATGTATTACTTGCTACTGGGACATAGAATTATTATTTTTTAAATGTCTTTAGTCCCAAACATCATATATTATTATTTTTCCTCACTCTTTCTTTTTTAAAAAAAATTGTAAGAAGCAGAAAGAAAACAACTATGGTTCCCTCACTCAGAGGAGCTTACATTAAACTTCAGAACGAAGAGGCTATTATAGATCTTGATTGCTTTTCAGAACTAAAGAAGTGTAAAGAAGTGTTGGTTATTTTTTCCCTGAGGACTCTAATTAATTATACAAATGTTAATGAAAACAGAAGAATGAGGAGAGTATGTGTAAGTACTGAGGCTTCCTATCCTTTTTCTTTGTGATTTTGAAACAGTCTTCAATGAGTAAATGAATATTTCTTATCGCTCCTACATACTTTCATTTTTTTTTCCTAATGCCTTTAAGGTTTACATTTTTCTGTATTGTAGTGACATGTTAAAGTTTGAGACTTTCTAATGTATATCTCTGTGTGGCTGGAGTGTAAAACTGACATGGGGATGAGGAGAAATGAAGAAAATGGGAGAGTGATGAGACTTTAGCTTGATTGAAGAACCTGAGCCATTTCTAAATTTAGTGTTGGGTTCTGGGGTGGAGGTGTTGAGAGTTTAAAAAGGTAATGACCCTTTGTTACAGTTCAGTTTAGAAAAAAACATCATTGTATGAAAGATTTTTAAGCATAGTGATGGGAAGGCTTTATTTTATTTTTGCCCTTATTACGCTTTAAATATTACCCTTATTAAGACACTTTATTATTTAGTATTTATTATCGTAATACTTTTTACTTCAGTAATTTATTATTTACTCATTTATGACATTATTAAATGAACTATTTCAGTATTTAATGTTATTAATATTATTTAAATTTAAGGTTTCCTGGAAGTAAATGGTGAACTTTTAAGGTTAAAATCCACTACCTTTTAAGGACTTTAGTGGGATGTAATTAATAGCCTGCTGAAGGTATGCTGCTTTGTGATGATAGCTGTTTCATCGAGCAGTGAGAGCAGACCTAGCTGCCTTTAGTACAGACCTAGTTGGCTTTAATCCGTATAACTCCTCTTAATGCCAACTCTAATGATCTTCAAAGGAAGGGCAAAAGAGAATGATAGACAGTGTGTCTTCGTGTTAACTCTTCCCACTGCAAATCTGGACACATTTACAATGAGGCTGCTTTTCAGATGTAGTTCTATTCCCTTGTTGTCCCCAAACCTATTACTCTTTTTGCATCTCTGAGGGCAGAGGGATTTGCCTTGGGGCCTTTGTTTGCATAACACATTCCCCGTGTGTTTATTAACATAGTGTTAAACTATGTTCTCAGCATGAGCAGGCGTCCTCTCAGGCCATCACCGGGGTCTGGGCATGCTCGCAGCGCAGATAATCACTGGAACTGAGCTGACTTCTCACTGGGAATGTGACTCCACTCACAGCAAGAGAGCAAATAGGAAATGACTCGGGGTGAGTCTCACTAAGCCGGAAAAATGAATTAGACACACTCCTCAACAGAATCTGAAAACATTACATACAGTGAGGAGAGAAAAGGTCAGAGCGAGAGGTTGCTTACCATTCTCACTTTGGAATTGAAATGCATTTAGGGATACATTATACCTCCTTATGATGTGAGGTTTGTCTTTCAATTGTGCTACCCAGAAAAGAACCCATTCACTGAACAATCCCTTCATTCTTTGTATACAGTTCAAGTTTTGAGGAAAGTAGGTTGGGTCAGAGGTAAATCTCAACACTTTCCTGTGAAAAACTAAAGAGAAATAAATTTGGAAGTAAAATGGTGGAAATTACTATGACCTTTGAGATGCCATCCTTTACAATACGCAGTAAAGTATTGGGCTGCTCAGGCTTACATCAAGTTTACAGGAACATAAATTGCCACAATTGAGCTGCAAGCTTTATGTTCTTAAATCACATCATTATTCTTTGGGATATTGGAAAGGAAGGTGGAAAATAACAGATTTCTATCCATCTCAAGAAATAATAACAGTCTTACTGATTGCCTTCAGTATTTTGCTGCAGTATATTAGGTCATTTTTAACCCCCTTATTTTAAAGAAAATCTCTTTTAGAAAACATCTGCTATTCAGGATAAATCATGACATTGACAATTTATTTGTCTGATGAGGTGAACCTAGTACACCAGTTTGTTTTTGTCTCAGTTGTAACACGGAAAGGCACAGACAATGGCAGTAAACCTAGACAACCCCATAGAGCTATGGAATTATGTCAGTTTAAATGAGTTGTGGATCTGATCAAAACACCTCAATGTCATAAAACTAAAGCTAGCTTTTGGTTTAAAATAAAAGTGAGAAAAACTTTAGTAAGTCAAAAAGAAAAACAGAGGTAGGAGACAAAATGAAAGAATAAAAATTTTAGCAGTGTTAGAGAACTCCTGTAGAGCCTGTAACAATCTTGCCTCCTTAACACAGTTAATGATTTAAAATAGACCAGCCCCAGGATCATGTGAAGGAATGGTCATTTCCAATTAATTGTTAATACTGTGATACTGCAGATTAATGATTATGAACATTTTTCATTTTTGGAGAGGGGGTATGGGGAAGAGTATAGAGAAAAAGGAAGCTTTGTACAATTTGTACTAATAAAAATCCTCAGACTATGCCTGCTAGGTTACCATTAAACTGAATTAAAAGTACCAAAACCAAGTACTGCTAGAAATTCCTCATTCATGAGGTTTTTGCATCCCTTGGGCATTGGATTTAAGTAGGGACTAAGTGGTACCAGCTGGCTTTCATGCCCAAGTGCTTGTGGGGATTCAATCTTTAATGAGCCAGAGAGCACAAAGGCTTCTCCTGAGAGGTGGAGCCTTGGGTTTGTGTTCCTTGTGTGCTACTTGCCGTAAGTAACTTGTTTTCCTCACCTTAGTCTGTGGGATGCATTTGCTAATTCAATAAGAGAAAGGCAGTGCAAGATGCTAATAAATAATGTGTCATAGATAGGGAAAGATAATCCAAACAACAGAAACTGGAGAAGGAAAGCATATGTTCCCTCAGGGAGAATTTATTGAAAGCTGAGGTGTAACAATAAGAAGCTACATTCACAAATCTCTAAAGGCAGCTTTGCACTGCTTCAGCAGTGCAGAGCATCTTAAATCCAGCTTAAATTTCCAGTGGAGTATGCTTTTGTGTAACTGACTCCTCTGGCTTCATAAGGCTCTCATAATGTGTATGACAAGGGGGGAGCTGTGGCCCGGGTGACCTGTTCCCTCATGATTCATGCAGATACTTTTGAAGCCACTCTTTGAGTAACCTCAAGCATGGTTCAGATGCAGCCCAGGAGTGCAGGCCGAAGATTGTTATTGTTGTTGTCTGTGTTTTCGCGATGAGAGAAAGGAGAGGAGTAAAACTCCAAATAATTCAGCCGTGCACAAAAACAGGTTATGGTACAAACTAAATTAGTTTCTGGTACTGATTTTGCTTTGACTGTGTGTTGTTTCCTGAATAAGCGTCTCTAAAGTGTTGCTCAAAGCACACCAGTCAGACTGTCTACACAAATAAACTTAGTGCTAGATAAAATCTTGAAGGTGTAGAGTTTCCCCTGTTTTCTGTTCTCACTGCTTATGAAGAATTTGTGCCCTGTGTTTTTGCAGTGGCTGAATAATTTGTAGTCTTTAATGTTTCCGTGCATGGCATTGCTGTGACACGACTACAGCAACACATAATGAGTTGTGGGACTGGCTATAGACACAGGAGAAGGTCAGTAGAGATTAGAACTCTAATCAGACACGTTAGAACCAGCAGAATACTTATTTGCTTTGAAGTAACATGACACACTGCCTTGCTTTTAGATGTTGAGTGCCTTCAGCACCACAGGTCTTTTAGGTGTGTATAACCCATACAAGGCACATGGTAAGTAAAGCCCTTTTTGATGGGATCAAACCCCCCCTAAGTATATGCAGAAGTGATCCGCTCACAGGCAGCAACAAGAAGCACTTGGACAATTATTGTGCCGAGAAATCTTTGACAGGCTCTCAGAGTTGGGATGCTTGCTGTCTGGAGCTTCTCCTCTGCTGTTTGTCCTCTGTCCTTTCTCAGCTGGGTGTGGGTTTTGCTTCTCACATTATTGTTGGAAGAGAACAAAAAAAGAGGGAGGAATTGGTGCTGGGGAAGAATTCTCTTCCTATTTCCTAAATTTAGTGTTTGCTGAAGAGGATTCAAAACCTCATTTCCCAGGAGACTGACTTAGCTACAAAAATCAAAATTGTTTGACTTTGGGGAGCTATCTATTTCTCCTTTGGAAAATGCTTCATACTTGTGGAAAGGGGAGAAAAAAAACCAGCGTGACACCAGCTAATTGATTAGGTGTGAGTTGCAATTTCTCTCTGTTATGGTTAATATAATATACTGAAGCATTTCTATGAGTAAGAACCAAATTCCTCATTTCCCTGCTCACTATGTAAGGGGACTGGAGAAGAGGGGGAAAAAAGGACCATTCAGGACACCAACTTAAAGTTTTAAATATATGTCTTGACTCACATTTTCGTAAGGCTAAGTGATTTGTTTACCACACAGAAGTTTGTGGTGAAGTAGAGGCTTAAACCCCATTCTCCATTCTCTATAGTTTGACAGTGTAACCACTTCTGCTAGGCTTCCTATTTTCATGTATTCTCTTTGCCTTCTCTCAATTTTTGATCTAAATTACCAAGATAGGGCTTCTCCAAACAGTGGATGAACTGCACTATGTTTCTTTAAAGTAACAACATCTCACTCAAAGATTTACCGATTTCTCTTTCTGCAAACTAAACCAGACTAATAGTACAAAAATTAGAGCATTTCAAGTCTGTAGTATGACTAAACTAGACGTGATCAACTATGGTTGTCTTTACAGTCAGATATCTTCGCTAAAGACAAATCATAGCAGTGGAAGGGTATTTAGGGTGTGGACTTCGACCCCAGTTTCTACCAGGTGTCTCTTACAACGGGGCAAGTGCACTTTGCACAGCTTCAGTAAGGAAAAGTGTCATTTTGTATGTATCAGTAAGAGTAATCATGCTATCTCAGATGTTAAAGAGTTTGAAATCAAGGAGTTGTGTTTCTATGGAAAGAATAATTTTAGATGAACTGAGGTAGAAAAAAAAGAAGTAACATTTTTATGACATACATTTGCATTTGGAGTCTGCATGCTGGAAGAAACTCAAAAAACTATTACAAACAAAAAAATCCCTTTAATTTCTGTTCATTTCCATTTGCAAGGCCAGGTGAAATGTTTTGTGGGGTTTTTTTGTTTATTTTTTTTTAATGAAGCTGAAATGAACAATGTTTGTTGCTTGTTTACAATAGCTATATCTGCAGTGTGCCTTGCCTGTTTCCCTGTGCATTGGTGCTGCTTGCCCAAATTTGCAGAGGTGGCAGAAACTGTTATATTTTGAGAACTGTAGTGAAACAGCAAGGAAGAAGTAGGGGGACGAAGGTAGGGAAAGAGTTGCTTTGTTTAGTTTTTGGTTAAACTTCTGGTGTTACACTGAATAATATGTCATTTCAGTATGAGAAGTAGCTGCAAAAAAGCCTCATTTTGTGGGTTTGCGTGTTATCACAATAATTTCTATATTGACTCTATGAACTACTCAAGCAAAATCGATGTGTACATACAATTTAAAATATTGATTAACCTTGTAACTGTATCCTGGCATCTGAGGTTCAGACTGGTGGATTATTTTTCCTCCATTACAACCAGCAGTAATGGTTCTGTAGATTAGCAGTTGATTCAAATATACCAAATCCAGAACTATCTACATCTGTAAGTGACTAAATGAAATTGAACTCTGTAATACGTGTGACTATTTACACTGTCTTAGCTTGATTGTCTCTGTAGCACAAATGGGTATTTAAAAAAAAAAATTAAATACTAGAGCATTGCAACACACAAATCAGAAGATAGAAATGATCTCATTAAAAGGCAGTTAGCAGATAAATTTGGGAAAAAGAAGTTGTAGGGTTTTGTGAGTAACTTAATTTTTTTATTTTTCTTTTGGAGCCATTTGCAATTAGACCATTTTCAGATTAATTTGTGTATGAGGTCCAGGCACCTAAAGGCCAGCTGCCAATATAGTCCTTCTAATTCAGGAATTCAGAGTATTTCCTCCATCCAGTTCCTGTAGAACTTTCTGAAGGAAACTGCTTCTTGTCCACAGTAGCATCTCTTCAATACTGTCAGGAATTACTTCTAATGCATGTTTCTTAGCTTGAGGTATGGTGATCTCTAAAACTTTATTCATCATTGTTTATTCTGAAGAAAAGTTGATAGTACGCTTTGTTACTATGTTAACTCTTTCTTTAAGGAATTATGCTTGCCTGACAAGACCTTTGTTCTGGCATGTGAAGAAACACAAGAGAACATGCCCATTTATTTTTTAAAATTCTGTTAATCATATGTTTAAAAAAAAACCCCAGTCTTGCATAATGAAAGGAGAAGAACAAATTACAAAAAAGTAATCAAAAACTACATTGTGTGAGTAGTGTGCTAAATAGATAACTAATTAACACTATTTACGTACGAATATAAAACATTGATATTAAATAATACCTGATTTGAATTTCACTATCGAATTGTACAAAGTGGTTTTCTTGGATTTTCAGTCTTGACCTGAAACTAGGAGCTTCAGTATTAAACACAGAACACAGCCTGCCAGTTATGTGCTCCTGACATTGACCATACTGGGAGAGTCTGAATTCTCAAGTCCCAATTCATCTAACATTCATATTGATCATGTGCAAGTGTTTGCTCAGCATAGAGTTTTCTGAAGTGTTCTTGAGGACAAGAGCTCAAGTGTGCTTACCTCAAGGTCTCCTCTAGGTAAACTGAGAAGGTCTGTTAGAGACAAGGCTGAGAGAAAATCAGTCTGGTCCCGGGCAGCAATTGTCCCTGGACAGGTTCTTCTCTCTTAATATTTCAGTTATAGCCTTGGGTTCCCAAAAGACATAGTCCTCAGAGCATTCCTGCACAAAGCTGAGATGTGATTTTCTTTTTTTTTTTTTTCATTCTGTTTGAGGGGAACGGTTCAGGCAGTCTCTGTGAGAAGTATTTTTCTAACTTGTTGCTTCCATACTGCAAAATTTTTTATGCTCTTTCTTATGCTTTCTCTAGACAACTGGTGTGTGTTAGCCATGTCTGGAGAATAGCTGTCCTTTATCCTAGACACTTGTACATGTCTGTTCCCAAAACAACTTCACAGGTGTTTGATTGCTTGCCATTTATTTTTCAGATTGTGGAAATGTCATCTCCTTTTCTAGCAGCCTGGTTTACTTGCTCTTGGTTTTGACATTCTTCATTGGCATGGCTTTCAAGTATGTGGGACTCTTCATGATGTACCTTTGCAGGAAGGTCCTCTACCTTGGCAGCAATGTCTTGGCACAGTGCAGCAGCCCAAACAGATTTACCTCTGCGGCCATTGCACCCCAACCATTTGTCACCAGCCAAGAGTCGGTATAGAGAGAGATTGTTGGCCACTTTTCTCATTCCGCAGTAGCCAACTGGATGGCTTTTATTTCTGCAAAATGGCTTGATCTGCCCTTCCACAAAAAGGAAAAACTTTCCATGGTTTTGGAGACATGTTGCATGGGAATCCATAGAGCGGTTTTCCACTTCTGGTGGTTTTCTGAAATATGATGGGGCACATCAGTAAACGGAGCATGTTGATTCCCATTTTCTGGCAATTTATTATACAGTGGCACCTTTTTGGTATGAATCACCTCCTTGGGCAGTATCCAAAATATGTGCCTTCTGCTCATTCCATGACCTCTTCTTGGATTTCTGGCTGGTTGGATTTCCCCAGTCAAACCCATCATATGACCAGTGCTAACCACTTACCCCATGTAGCATTTGGTTACACTCAAAAACCCAAAAACAGACCCTGAGTCCTGAAACTGAGTCCTCAAGCTTGGTGTACAGCAATAAAGGGAGCAGGTAAGGGAATGAGAAAACCAGTCTTGGGAACAAGAATGTCAACACTGTGGCCAGCAACAGCAAACAGTAACTTGCCAAGCAACAGCTGAAGAGTTGCAACACCTGTGAATTCAGTCTAGCCCATTCTGATAAAGTGTATAGTTACCTTGAGCCCTATGTGGCGTGCTAAAAAGGACTGTTCTGGGTTGGCACCAGCTGATAGTTTAAGTCCCCGAGCAGTGTCTTTTTCCCACAGCTCCCCTGCAGTGGCAGGGAGTAAAGTACTGGACAGGCAGAAGAAAAACCCTCATGGATAAAGATAAAAACAGTTTAAGAAGTGTGTTTGTAAATACAAATAAACAAGTCATCTGCTGGTGGTGAGAACAAGCAGTCACTCTCCACCAGCAGATCGATACCTAGGTGGTCTCCAAGCAATAGCAGCTTGGGAACACAGCTGAGCATTACCCTGTATGGTATGGAATATCCCACTGGACAAACTGGACCAGATTTCCTGCCCACATCCCATCAAAACATTTTGCCCACCCTAACCTAATTGCTGAGGAGGGCAGAGTGCGAAACTGGGAAGATCTTACTGCTATGCAAGCACATTTGAGTAATAACTAAAGCACTGGTATATTATCAGCACTGGTTGGCCACAAATAGAAACCCCCATGCAGGCTGCTATGGCCAAAGTTAAGTCCATCCCAGCCAGACACAGTGCTGACTAGTACTGTCTTGTAGAACAACTGCTCTTTATTCTAATCTCTTGATCATATCTCTTCTCAAAATACCATCACCTCTTCTGACCACCTGTCTTCTGTTTTTCAAACTGTCAGAATGTTTGTGGTAAAACTAAATTCCTGTAGAGGTGAACTTTTTCTTTTGGTGCAAGAAGCTGACAACAGATTTGTGTGATAAATGTAGAAAAAATTTAGATCAAGCCGATGCGTTTATCGTATGACAGGGTTAGAAGTTCCAGCTGCAGACCGTGACTGTTGTATGAGATGCTGTACAAACATGGGATCAAAACACGTCTTCTGCCGTGAGAAGAGTCACCATTTCCACACCAGAGCTGATGACAAAGCTGTCTGAATCCAAGCAAATAGTGAGACAACATTGGTGTGAAAGGCAGTGATTTAATCATCTCAGCTGCAGCACTGCTGTTAACAGGCATTCCTCCAAAAATGGGACAAGTTTAATGATGGAGAGCAAGAATTTGTTTCTGGATTTGTGTTGGAGTAGGGATGTAGAACTCACCTTTGCTCAGAGGTCAAAAATGGCTTGATCCTGAAAACGCTAGCAGAGAGTGGAGAAGCTGTTCCTTTCAAAGACCTAAAGACATGATTCATTTCTTGTGTGGAACTGAGTGCACCTCAGCTTCCAAGCCTTTCTCTGAGCAAGTGAGAACATGGGCACTTGGCACCTTTCAGAAAGTCCTGAAATGTGGCAGAATCGTGATCCTTCCAAAAAGTTAAAAGTCTGTGGTTGATGTAGTAGAAATCTGAATTTCCCTGTCATCAAATTCTATTTCTAGCTTAGCAAAATAAAAATCCTTCTTTACTGAGGATATGCAAATTTCATGTATGGTCTACATTATCTTTAGACATAATTTGCAAACTGGTGTATGGAGTTTTAAGTCCCCAGTGATCATTTTGGATGCAAGTCTCCTAACAGAACATTGGAATGAAAACCAAAACCTTGTAGGAAGGGGCTTGTTTTGTACTGGTAAGTGCTTACTTATTTTTCTGTAGAAGCATCTTTTGCCTTTAAATGGAAACATTTGGAATCTAAGAATGATTTTCAGAAGCAAAAGACTTTTTATTTTGAAATGCCACGTCAGCAGATCCAAAATAAACAATTGCAGGGTGATTGTCTGCTGTGAATTCCTCTGATATTTTGTCCTGTTTTTAATGTATTTTTAAAACCGAGGTATAAAAATAATCTCTCTGAACTTAACTGCAAATACTTACTGCCAGCTAAAAAACAAAGAAATCAGACAAACAAGTGGTTTTTGATGGGCATTAAAAGCTTGGTTGTTCTTCCTCTTGTGAAATATGACATTCTCATAAAACCCCTTTTCCCTTTAATGCCAAAACAATACTCCTGTTAATAATGTAATGCTGATGGCAACAGCTGCCTATAATCATGAGAGAAATGAGCTGACCCAAGCAATATTGCTCTTAAGGGACTTGTCCAAGCAAATGTGCTTCTCACCCCTCCACACCAGAAGTAGCTGAAGAGAAGAAACATGATGATACCTTAACATGATGCACAGATGCTATGTGGCCGTGGTTGGTTGTTTTGGTAGGGTTTTCTTTGTTTTTTGTTTGGTTGTTTTTTTCTTTTGTGTTCTGTGGGTGAAGTAAAAGAATTTAATTTGTCAAATAGGGTAGCACACCTTGAATAGCACTATGTAGACGTACAAAATGCTACTTCGATAGAAGCTATTTATCAGAAGGGTTTTTGACCGTGGGATTAGAAGTTCATGCAGCAGTAAGTGATAAAGAAACATACTATCTTGATCTCATCCTTGTGTGTGGGTCTAGGCAGAAGGATGTTCTGAGATGCCTTTCCACCCTTTGTTTCTGTCCCCTTGTATTAGTGTGAGTGTTCCAGGCCACTTTTCACTATGTCAAAAGTAGTTGTTCCTCTTTTACACTTCACATTGAAAATGTGTGACTTGCTTTAAAGTGCTGCCTTAACCCCACAGTGAACTATGGAGATGAGCCTGCAATGCTGAATTCGAAAGAAAGAAGCTTTCAAAGGATCAGTTACTTCACTTGGTCTGCTGTTAACCTTTTACAGCTAAATTCAGGAATGAGAGTGCTGCAGATGCTGCTTAGCACTTGTACTTCACAAAATGCTAATAGAGGGCAGATAGGCAGAAGGCCCTCCATGGCTTCACAAAGCTGCTGGCCCAAATCTGTGCCCCACTAGCTGAGCTCAGCACTCAGTGCTGCTGTGTGTCCTACCAGGTGTGTGGGAACAGCGTCCCTGTGCAGCAGCAGGGGAGGCCAGCTCTGCAGCTGATCCAGCAGCGGTTGCATAGCTATCATTCTGGGAACTGTGGAGAGGTGGATAGGGACTGGACACCACAGACACACAGGGTATTTAGAGGTCTTCTTAAAGCAAAGGTCTCACTTAAACATAATGATCTGTAGGACACTGGTTATTTAAGCCTATTTCTGAAGATTGGAGGTAGCTGGTTTTGTTCTCATGTGCATATAGGAGTTTTCTGGCTGTTATTCCATAACTTTCAGAAGTGAATACTGAACTAGCTTGTTGGAGGTCCACTGACTACACACTTAAGCCCCTTTCAGAACTAGTAATTAATGACCCAACAGGTTCATTACATCAGGTTGTATATTTCTGTATGCAGATACTTCTAAATAACACTGCTTATCAGTGTAACAGGTGCACAGTGTTCTGCTTTTGGAGACTGAAGCAGCAGGAGAAGCCTTATTCAGCTTTTAAACTTCAGTTGCCATGGGAGGGGATCCTCAATCTATCCAACTCCCAGCAGTTTGTTGCCAGGGCCAGGAAGAGATGCCTTGAGTCTGGAGAGGAATTGCAGGTCAGCAGGAGAGGACCTGAAGAGCAGCACAAAGGAATTCCAGCTTCACTGGAGGCTCAGGTCTATGCAAATGCACATATCATGGGGAATAAACAAGAGGAATTAGAGATATGCACACGCCTGCAGGGCTATGATGCTCTTACTGGCATCACAAGATGCAAACCATTTGACATTGTCCCAGATGACATCCTAAACTGGGGAGACATGGATTTGATGGATAAACTACTCAGTGAGTAGTGAATTAGCTGGATGTTCACACTCAGTGAGTTGCAGTCAATGGCTCAATGTTCAGCTGAAGACCAGTGATGAGTGATGTTCCTCAGAGGTCAGTATTGCCACCAGTGCTGTTTAACAGCTTTGTCAACAACATTAAAGTAGCAAGCAGAATGTGGACATTGAGATCAAGTGCACCCTCAGCAAGCGGGCAAATGGCACCAAACTGTGTGGTGCAGTTGACGCCCTGGAGAGGAGAGATGTCATCCAGAGGGATCCGGACAGGCTTGAGAAGTGGGCCTGTGCAAACCTCATGGGGTTGAACATGGCTAAGTGCAAAGTCTTGCAAATGTATTGATAACAGCCCTGAGGAGAAGCACTTGGGGTTGTTGGATGAAAAGCTTGACATGACCCAACAATGGGAGTTTGCATCCCAGAAAACCAACCATATCCTGGGCTGCATCAAAAGCAATGTGGCCAGCAGGTCAAGGGAGATGATTCTGTCCCTCTACTCCACTCTCCTGAGACTGTGGCTGGGGTACTATATCTAATTCTGGGGCCCCCAACATAAGAAGGAAGTGGACCTGTTGGAGTGACTCCAGAGAAGGGCCATGAAGAAGGCTGGAGAAGGACTTTTTACAAGGGTTTGTAGTGATGTGATGAGGGGAAATGGCTTTAAACTGAAAGAAAGTAGGTTTAAATTCGGTATTAAGAAGAAATTCTTCACTTTCGGGGCAGTGAGATGCTGGAAGAGTTTGTTGAGAGAACTTGTGGATGCTCCATCCCTGGAAGTGTTCAAAACCAGGTGGGATGGGGCTTTGAGTAACCTGGATTAGTGGAAGGTGTCCCTGCCCATGACATCATAGAACCATAGAAGGGTTTGAGCTGGGAGGGACCTTAAATATTACCTAGTTCCAACCATTCTATGATTTTCTTGGATTCAGTGAGAGCTGAAGGCTGAGGAGGTATGGTGGACAGGAAGATCAGCTAAGAGTTTCATTTGTGGGATGTGTTCAGGCTCAAGCACTTCAGCCTGAGGTGCTGTATGAGCTGAGAAGTTGGAGTGCCGCAAGAGCTGATATGAATCGAAGACGGGAGGGAATACAAGTGCCAGTGGGAAATTTTCATAAGGGGAAGAAGCTTCGCTGCAGGATTTTGTTCTTGAATCCAAAGAGGGGAAATGGAAATCATATGAAGCAGATTAATGAGTGAAACATGTCTTTCATGTACTGTTTGGGAAGTGTGATGTTTTGTGCGTTAGTCTGCTTGTGCAGTGCTCAGCGCAGGTGTCTTTAAAGCAATGTGTTGCTGGGGAAAAGACTTCTCAACTGCACCATTTCATAAGGAGCCCTTAACATCCATTGGTGTAAATAATGCAATGGTCTATGGTTTTAATCTCAGATTTATGATAATTGTGCTTTTCCAGTTATTCAGGGAAACAGATTTAGGCCCTGTGATCATCCCGCATTTCTTAATGCAGCCCTAGCTAACATAAAAACAGTGCTAAAAATTTTTGGCCTATTGAATGCATTGGCAGAAATCTTCTTGCAGCTCCATGTCAGCACCTAATTCTCTGAGAGACCTTTGAAATACCCCAACAGCAGGTACTGCAGCTGCTAGCTTTTTCCCTTTAGTGTTCAGGGGGGCACTGAACCATTTTCATGGGAAAATCTGATTAGGAATGTGGTCACTTAATTGAGGAGTGAATGATCTATTCTTTTTATTACTCACTTTTCTTTCTCCCTTTCTCTCTTTTCTGTTTTTTTTTTTTTTTTTAAAGAGGGATGACACTGCCTTCAGGCCCAATCTTCAGACAGTGTGAATTGGTCCACGACCGTCCACAGTGCTCTGCTGGTTAATTTTTACCAGCAGAGACTCTTAACTTCCCAAGTGCAAGAACACTGAGGGCGAGGGAGAAATACTGCCTGATGTTTTGGGAGAATGGTTATGACTTGGTCCTGGATCATTGGATTCAGAGAGGTTTTTTCATTTGATTTTAATCAGAACAGGATCAGAAGCCTTTCACCAGAATGTGAAGCTCTGAACAAGTGCATCCTGAAAATGTAGCTTTCACTCTGTGGCTGAGGCTGTTGATATGACAGTGTAGAGAAGTAGAAAGAGTTCTTCTGCAGCACTGCATACTGATATCAATAATATATTTTTAAAAGTCAGAGATATTTGAAAGTTCAGACCCTTTGCTTAGAAAATGAGTAAAAATGAAATATAAATTTTTGTTTGCTGGTGTTGAATAGGATCACTTGCTGGTAGTTGTAATAAATTCAGAAGCCTGGAATTATGGTTTGCTTATTAATATTGTATTTCTTTGGCAACCAAAGAAACCCATTTCATGGAGCACTGTACAAACACATATCATGGAATATTCCTTTGCCCTGTGTAGCTCACAGATTAAAAACTCAAAACCAACCAAAT
>VYXC01005981.1:400305-444385 GCA_013397175.1 Platysteira castanea
ACAAACAGAAACAAAATACCACCAAACCTATCTAGCTCAGGAAAACAGAAATATGAATATACTTGGAATCTTCCTGCTTTTATAGTTGCTGTAACAGAATAAAGTTAATTTGTGACACTTATGTCACGACTTAGTTCAAATGCTTGGATTATTAAAGAGCTGCAATCCTTTTAAGACCTGGATAGTGTGGTGGGGGCTGGTGTGACCTCATCCTGATCTCTTTAGGGAGGAAGGAATGTAAGAATAGGGAAGAGAAGGGTCAAAGAACTATTCACTTCAAGGGACAGAAATGTTTACTCATTTAAGTGAAGGCAAAATATGGGTTGTCCATGTTCTCCAGCTAGAAAACTTTAAATCATTTTCTGTGTACTTCTCTACATTAATTTTTAGACACATTTCATGGCTCTTGATTATTAGATGTAGAGATTTTGGAATTAAAATATCAGTAACTCTGTATTCATCACTGTGATTGTGGCACTATATTAATGTGTGAATATGTCCTCAAAAGTAAGGACTATTTTCCTATCTTGCATTCTTAGAATGGGTGTTGCACCATACACTTTGTGAGAAGTAGGGTTTGAGCTTAAGACCATTGACTGTAGGTAGAATCACTTCAGAAATAATGGTTGTATTATTACTGTAATAACAGAGGCAAAACTGGGTAAAGAAAATGAGTGGGAACTTATTACTGTATTTAGTGAAGGGTAAGCAGAATCAAGCAGGGCCTCAACAATACTGGTGGATGATATTATTAAATTTGTAATGAGAAGTCTTAGAAAATAAATTAGCTGACGTGGCCAAGGGCAGTCTCTGCAGAATTTGAAAGCAGAGGAGGGAGCTTGAAGATTCTTGGAACAGCCAACATCAATGTAGAGTTAGGGGACTGGGAAATGTTTTTTTAAATTAGAGAGGCCTGTAGGAAGGCCAGAAAATTGATCATGGAGGATTTTAATTACCAAGATATTGATTAAGATAATAATTATGCACAAATTAAGAAAGGGTTCATATTGCAGGATTGCTTCCTTAAGCTGTTTGTGAGCTTGCACAGTCACACAGTCTTGGATTCTGCCCCAGGGAACTGAGCCAACTCCAGCAAGAGAGGTGGGGAGGACCTATGGAACACCCTGGTATCAGGCTGGGAAGGATGAAGAGTGCTTAGGGAAGAAGGACAGAGAGTTGCCGGTTTGGTTTGGGTTTGGTTTTTTTTTTTAGGTTAGTAAAGGGTAATTTTGAGGAAATGTGCCTGAGGAATTTCTTCTGATTATGAAAATCTCCATCTGTACAACTGAAAAATAAATGTGATTTCCTCAGAGAAGATGTAATTAAAATGTGTCCTGGTTAAGTCTACACACAGGTTAAAGGCTGGTGGGAGTAAAGTCGGTATGAAATTAGCATAAAGTATTAAGCAGGTACTTTCTTAAGTTGCAGTATAATCGGTGCATTAAGGAGCAAGATAGGGTGACACACAGAAATGAAAAAAAGACTATAAAATTAAATTTCTTTCTGACTTATAGTTCTTTTTTCATGCTATTTCTTCTTTAGCCAGTCCCTTTTCTAGATTGCACTTTTAGAGCTAGGAATGTTTTCTCTGTTAAACAGGACAGGTGAAGATCATTGTAACAGAATATGTTGGGGATATGTAATGGAGTATTATAGGTTTTGCTGCGTAGTCAATGGATATATTTTCTTTTCATGAAAAACAATTTGCTCTCTTTTTTGACTTGTACAATGGCACAGAGTAAAGGTGTTTGAGAAGTGAGGTGAATTATAGAGAAACAGTCTTTGTTTCACCACCCACTAGCAATAATAACTAGCCAGGCTTGAAGTGAGGAAGCAAACCATGTCCTTCCAGCAGATAAACTGTCCTACAGCTTAAGGAGAATACAAAGAATTCCTACTCAAAACAGCTCCTGCAGGAAAGAAGTTACATTCTCAGGCACAAGTGAACACTCTTCTTATTAGAAGCATTTATTTAGGGGGAGAGAAAAAAAAATCATCACTTTTATTCCCTTTTATATTCATAGTGCAGTAAAGGCCAGAGAAAGCAGTTCCAAGAAAAACGAAGTGGATTAGAGAAAGAGCTATGACAGAGCTCCTCAGTAATGTTTTTATTATCTATTTTCCATAATGGAAGAATGGAAATAAGCTTTATTTAGAGTATCTTTTTCTTAAGTTGCTGGAATAATCAGATAATTTGCAGTAAAACACGAAATGGCCTGGACTTCTTTAAATAAACTAGAGTTATTCAATGTAACCAACACACAAGCCCATCTTTAGTAAGAAACAAAGGGTTATTGATGTCTTTGTTCTAGTTTTTTTAATAAATGCATTAGGTGTTCTGATCAGTGAAATGTGATGAATGGGAAGATGCAAGACAGGAGCCATGTATTATATTTTAAAAATACTATTTATTTAGCTTAAAGTTGGTTTTTGAGGAAAGGAAAATAGGGCTTCTTATGTAGCACTCATATTTAGGACAGAACCTTAATATAAAATAAATCTCTTTAAGGGAATTAAAAGAATATGCTTTGGTTTTATTTGTCAAATAACCTGGTCAATGTTAAAATAATCTACCAAATTGTGTCTGTGGAGTGATGTAGGGATCAGAGGAAGGTTTCCCTCTCAAATGCTGTGGAAGATGACATTTTAGCTCTGTCATCTGCTGAATGGATTTGAATGTGTATTTCTGCATTTCCATAAAGTGCTCTCCTTGTTGTGTTCCCATATGGCTGCTCTTATTCTCCTACTAAAGCTATTTCAATTTATATAATGTGTTTTATCCCCTCAGTGGATTGTTGCTTGAAACCTGAAAGTGTTACCTCCTGTGGGACTACCCGGGCACTTTGCATAACCCCTCAAACCCCTCGTGCTTTACTCCTGTGCACAGACATGTGGGAAAAACACCTCTCCCTCTCACTCCACGGCACAATTTTCTGCATTAATCAAATCCCATGCACTCTCTGAACAGAAGAATAGTGAAGTGTTTTTCTATAAATCCATCCACTCCTTCCTCCCAAAACTGAACACCTCGGGCTGGGTCACCACCTGCCTCCCATAAACAAAGGTTAAAGAGATTTGCAGGGAAGCAGGAGAGGATACTATACCTTGGTGTCTGTCTCTGCTTTCCTTGGCTGGCAGTAGCATTCTGCTCCCTGTTGCCCTGAGCTCTTCATTTGGCTGTTGCTTCTACAGCAACCTGAGAAGCTCATACTGTGGTGTGGCCAGGCTGGCCAAACTGAGCGCCCTTTCTTTTCGTTGCCAGGGTGATATAAAACAAAACCTTAAAGGGAAGATGTTTTTCCTAGTGATCCTAATAGATCCTTCTTCCTCCATATGCCTTCTGATTTCATATGTGGCCGGAGTTGCCCCTCTGTCTTTCCTAGCCTCCTTTCCCCACACCTACCAGTCTGTTATGGGCTTCCTTAGCTTCCATCTCCTGGCAAAGAGCAGATATGCTGGGGCTACCCATCTGTAATGTGGGGCCACCTTCACTTACAGCTCCAGTAAAAGCTCTTTATTTCCCAAATCTGGGAATCTGGGCTGCTGCTTCTGAGGACTACATTTAATCTCCCAGCCCCATGGTGCAGGTGAAGCTTTTTCAATCTCTTACTTCAGAAAATTGTGAAGGAACAGGGGAAATCACTTTGAGCGAGTGGATAGATGTTCAGTGCAGGAATGCTAAAATCAAGTAGAGAAAAATATTTAGTGGATATGGATCATCTTTTTGCTGTATCAGCCTATCCCTGCTCATCAGGTGTTTCTATTGCACAGTGAACGTAAACCAGAATTAGCACTTTGAAGTTAGGGTAGGGCTGGCAGTGTAAATCAGTTGAGAATCTGCTTTCTGTTTTTTGACCAACAAAATGTTCTCTTGGTGCAGACACTTGCTAAACCCCTCAGATTTCAATGTGAAGTTCTTGCTGTGGCAGATAATGGCTGCAAGTATTTGCTGGCTGCTGTGAGTGAAAGGGAGGAGTTCTCCTGATTTTTTAAACTTAGCAGAGGATCACAGAAGCAGCAAGGTTCAAAATTATGAAACCTCTCTAATATCCAGCAGCAATGTAATTTTTTCCTTATTAAAGACATTTACCTAATTTTTATGTAAATAGCCACCGCCTGGTGGCCACTCTAATCCAACAGAATTACTACTGGCAAACAAGGGATTAAGAAGAAAATGCTGTATTGCAATTAAAGCTATAGGGCCTGATAGAGCTAGGTTACCATTAAATTCTATAGATACTCTATCATTTTTACCAGCTCCATTGTGCTTTATTCTAGTGCTCAGGGTTTTCTATAACTAAAATACTTCTTTAATCCTTTTTTCACACACTGTAGTGAAAACCTTGATGCTGAATAATCCCCTGAGGTTCGTGCATTTGTTAGATCTCTGCTTCGTGAAATTACCAAATTTTAGTGGCAAATTTTTAGTGGCAGAGAAGTGAGGCAAAATGAAAAATTATATTTACAAAGCCACAGGTTGCTCATTTCTAAAGACGAGTATGATCTCTATTAGTTCTTGTTTTCTGCACTTCAGCACCAACCTTTATAAAGTGATGGAGGGATGGGAAGGACTCCAGGGCAGGCTTTCAAAGTCCAGTAGCACGTATTTTTCTCAACTGACATTTTATTGAACCAAGAAACCGGGGGATATGGGTTTACAAGGACACTGAATCTGAACTCCGTTGCTAGACATCTTGGGATTTGTTGGGTTTGCACTGTGTTAGTCATATCATATGGTCTTTGAGTGCTCATCAGTATTGTGGCATTTGATACTGCAAAAACGTGCCAAAAGAAACAGAAGTCCAACATGAAACAGTGGAATCAAAGCTGCATATGTTTTCTAGTGGCTGATAAAGTGTCTTCCCCCAGCCATCTGAGTGTCTGATCTGCAGACGCTAATCTCTGGAATTTGTGACGATGTTCCTGGTCCCTAATCAGTGTTATATTTCATGTACATTGTGCTGGGACTTTCTTGGGTTGAGGAAGGGAACTATTATTCAGTATAATATAATGTCAGTAGCAGCACTGAGGATCCTGATATATGTTTATTTAGGTTCATCCTGAGGGGCATTGGTACAATTCTAGCACTGGCTGTAGATCAACTAAATTCTTGATTCAAAGCTTTTGCCATATTTTTTCCTTTTTAATTCAAAATGTCCCACAGTTCAAACCCATTCTTTCAGAGAGGCTTGGTCATACCAACAGGACTTTTGGCTAAGAAAGGAAAATAGACATTTGTTCTTAGGGCAAATAGCCACTACAACGAATTCTGCTAAACAAAACTGCATGCTGAGAAGTACAAAAGAGAATCATTATTAAGGAATCTGCTAAAACCAATATGGGGCCTAGCACCCCATGTTGGGACAAGATTTTTCTGTCACTAGAATAGCTAAAGGAAGTCTCGTTTTTAACAGTGCTTGAGAGGTACTGGAGACAAGAATTTAGTCACACTTCACTTGGGTTCCTCAGGAATGTCTTTGTTTAGTTTAATACAACTGATTTCAGTTGAGATGAGGCAGAACCCATACCTGAATGGAACAAAAGCAGTCTCAACAGAAACCTGAAACAGGATTTACATTTTATGGGTTTTGACCTTATGGCTCCTAGGAGGAATGAATCATGCTCCTGTGAGACATGACCTAACCTCATCTCTTCTTTGGATGGAACTGCAGAACTTGAAAGGAATGCAGTGGATGCAGAACATGGGCTTTGCAAGTATTATATGTTTGGGTTTTTAAAAATTATATGCACATACACACACAAAACCTACATATAGTTTTCTTTGAGCTTTGTTCTTGAACACTTTATTTCCATTGACCACCATCCTGGTGCCATGATTTCCAAATGCCAGGGCATAAGGGAAACTCTCATAACATTATGAGAGTTGTGGAAATGCACAGAAAACCCTTGTACAAATTTGCATGAACTGTGCTGAGACATTTAAGTTCTGTAAACTGTATGTTGGTGAGATAAACAGCAGGAATGTGAACCTGTGAATATTAGGGTTAAAAAGGAGCTTCTGCCAGAAGGAAAATTGGGTGAACAGATGCTCTCACTATCAAGATGATTTGTTTTAATAGTGATGTATGATAAACTGTAGCTATCTAGTGACTTGTCCATGTAGGACATGACACATACATACAGCACAGCTATACTAAGGGACAGAACTGCAGGAATGGAGAGACAGACTAAGTGACCTAAATTATGTATATTCATCTTACCTTGAAAGGAATATGAACTAGATGACTTTTTGAAGTCCAAACTATTTCTGTGTAAGTCTATGAATTTTCATTATCTTCAGTGCTTTTTATGGGGAAGGATAGAAAAGTGCTCTAACTGCAAATTTATCTTTTTGATTGTGCACATCATATTACTTTGGTTGAGGAAACCTAACACTTTCACTGGAGACCAAATCTATTGTCTGTTGTTGCTAGTACTTTATGAAGTTCTGAACATAATTAATGCTAATGAGTTTGCATGGGATATTATCTGCTAATAAATTTAGTAGTAGAGTGAGTATCACAACTACAATTACTGAAGTAGCATATGCTGAAAATAACATAATTTGAAAAAGGCAAGGTGGGCTAGTGATACTCTTATCCAGTTCCATGTGATCTAGATTTTCTGGTCCTAACATTGTACATTGCTCTTTTCATAACTTGTTTAATATGGAAGATGACTGCTCAAGACTCTCAGATTATCTATGTTACTCCCTCTGTGTCCTGAGTGCATCCCATGTGAAGCCATGTGGAATTTTCCTGCATTCTGTTTTTCAGGGGTTTTTTTTCAAATCGAGAGGGTAGTTCACAAGAAAGTTGTATGGCGCGTGAAATAAGAAGGAAAATTGTCTTGAGCAAATTTGACCTTTCAAATGTCAGTATAAAATAGAGTATTACTAGATATGGCATTGTCTCTCCAAGCAGCATGTGCTCAGCACTATCCCATTTATACCTAAAAGAAGGCATGTTCTCTGCAAAAAAAAAGAGTTGGAAGGGCTTTACAGCTAAGACAGTGAATCCAATATTGAGGATTTGGCCTTGCATGTTACAAATAAAATTGCCAGTAGTTTTACTAGTTGGGGTAAAAATTTCTAAGGGAGCTGAGTCTGTATGATCAAAGGGCATAAGCCAATCACTGGCTATCTGAAACTGGCAAGAGATTGCCCACAGTGGAGGGATAGTTCTGCCAAACTGTCTACTGAAGGGCTTTTATCCTTGCTTTGGGAGCACCTAGTCCTGTTTACTCTCTGAGTTGGGATAGAAGTCTGTGTTGACCACTGATCTCATCTGCTGTACCAGCTTCTGTGTGGGAGTCATACCTGGTAAAACAATGACACTGTGTTTTCAGAGAATGTCAGCTTATATATGTTTTGGCTGTGGGGGCTGAGAAGCACCTTGAGTGATTTATACAAGATTGGACTGAGAGGTGTAAAAATAGCCAGGGCTGGGAACAGCGTTAACAAGCAGAAGTTTCTGGGTATGGAGTGGCTAGGCAGAAGCCAAAAACTCATGGCAGGGGAGTGGGAGGTCCAAGACTCTTAGCTCCTCTGTCTCATGTTTTCCTCCCCTGTTTCAGTACTAGTATGGAGTCTAGCAGTAATTCTGACCCTGATTAAGGGATATTTGTCTAATCACATGGTCATGGGAGTAGAAAAGAGACAAAATTGGAAAAGTTGGGTATGCTTCCTAATCTCATCATAGCCTGTGGGGAAGAGTAATCAGCTTTAGGTCAAAATCAGCAGCAGAGTACTTTTCCTTCTGTGCTGCCTCAGTTCTAGTGGCTGATCATCAAAAGTGCAGAGGCAGGATCACATGTGCACTCCCTTATCCTGTGCTCTTGTTTCTCATAGCCTGTGCTGCTTTGCAGCTGCTCCCTTTTGGGGCTGCCCTTGTCATAGGGGAAGGCATCTGAAGTCCTCAGTCCCCACCCCTGTCCCCCTGCTTGGCAGAAAGCATGATCCTGCTCTAAAGCAGAGACTCTTGCCAGAGATCATTTTAGCTCCCACCCTTTCATGGACTGCCTATTAAACTCTCTACAGCCGTGTCTGGTCTCTGTGGATTTGCATCTGTATAAAACAGTATGAATTAATACCAGATGAGGACATTTCAGGCTGTATTCTTGGGACTTATGCATGGAAGAGCCTCTAAAACAAAGAGTATCATGGCAAAGAATAAAACTAATATGTGCCTGCTCTACTGTTATTTTTTTGTTGTTTGTGGTTTGGGGTGTTGCTAGGTGGTGTTGTCTTTTGGGGATTTTTTTTGTTTGGTTTTGGTTTTTTACCACCATGAAAGACAAGGTACTGGTCTGGCTGGATTTTTAGTCTAACACAGTATTTGCCATCTTCAGTAAAGTTTTTAATGTTCAAAAAATACTAGATTACAAAGAAAAATAGTGTTTGGTTCAGCAGTAACAGTTTCTATCTGTGGCAATCAACACTAGACAATTCTCTTTTTTTTTATGTTAACAGATATCTGAAATCTCAGAGGCAATTTCACTTTGCAATTCAGGAAGTGCTCCCACTTTGGGGGATAGTGAGGAATACATGGGGTCTGATTTCTCTTGTGATGCCTTGGGCTAGGAAGAAAATTTTGGATATAAATCTTAGGTAAAGTTTTGACCACTGGAAAGAAATTCTGCATGTTTAATGCTGTCCAAGATTAAATTGGTGGTTTATTTGTACATGGGAGGTTAAATACGTGCACTACTGCCACGGTCTAAATTTGCTCCACTTAGATGTGTATATTTATGCATATTACAGTCTCTTAAATAGATGTGTAGAATGTGTGTATATCTATACTGGAAAAATGTTTATAAACATTTATACAATCACACATATATCTCCTATATATGCATGTATGTGTAAAGTGATAGCTTTTATCATTGCCAAGTATGTACAATGCTTAAAAACACATTCATCAATACAGGTATTTGACTCTTTTATCAGTCCTGCCACACAGCTTATTTCCTGGGTGGGAGGAATAATGAGGGAGAAAAAGGTGCTATTCATAGAAAATGGATCACCAAAACAAAGTTTCATAAAATGTTTTTTTCCTCACTTTTCATTAAACTTCTGCCATTTTAAAATATACATATTTTTTCCCCAGAAAAAGGTGTATTTTTCTAAAAGTCCTTTCCAAGCTTCTTAAATGCTACTCTTTCTTATTTTACTCTTCAAAGAGCAGCAGCCACGCTATCCCTCTTTTCAACTTCAAACTGTGCTGCTCTGTTGGTCCAGCACAGCAAGAGTGCTTTGAACCTGAGGAGAGAATCTAGCTCCTTTTTTTGGAACCTTGAGAAGGACTTTTTGAGAGAGCTGTAATTAGCATTTTCTTTTCACCCAATGCATCTTTCTTGACTTGTGTAAAAGTAAACCAAATAGTAATAAACATATATTTACACATGTGTGGTTCCCTTGAGTCCAGCAGAGATGCCCTTTGTTCATACTTTATGGGGTTTTTTGGATTCTGTTAGCTGGACTTTTAGCCAGAGGTTCTGGTATCTATGAAACTTTTCACAGGCTGCTCACTCTGTGTGGGGCAAGTGTGAATTGACTTTGGTTTCTTCTCAGGGGTGACTTCATTCTGTACAAAGAAAAAAGATTTTGTGAATGTCAAAGGAAGGAGCCACAAGTCATATTGATCTTGCTCGCTAGACAGCCAGCCCTTTGGTGGCTTTTATTCTTGGTGGCCCACCTTGGCTGCAGCAGTGCGAACTCTGAATGCCAACAAGACACCGTGTGAATTCAAGCAAAGTTGAGCTCCGCAGTTGCTTCCTGCTCTGTACTTGCACTTTGCCCCGGGTGATTTGACATCGAGGGATCAATGGCTGTAATCTGGATACGTTCCTAGGTAAGGCCTTAACAGGGCTAAGTGCTGGAGTGGAAAGCAGAGGAAGTCTGCTCCTGCTTTTCCTCTGACTATAAATAGCCAGGGCATCAGTACAAGCTTCGGCTGCCTGGCTTCAGCATTTACAACTGATTTGTGGAACACTACTGAGCACTGCTAAGACCACTCTTTTTGTTATAGATATTCACCCATGTCACCTCCCTGTGAGATGTAGAACATGTTGCAGGTACAATCAAAGACTCTGTATTAGTGTTCTTCTATTTTAAATACTTGGTGGTTGGGGTCCACAGAGAAGCCCTTGCAGAACCTCAACAGGAGGAGAACCCTGGGGACTGCAGCAAGTGGTTTTTTGNTGGGGAAACCACTGCTGAGGTCACATGTGTGTCCCGTAGGAGACTTAGACCCTGAACTGCTGGTACAGCAGAGGGAATGAGCTGCTGCTTTGGGTGTAAGCAGGGGTGATGAAATCAGCCGGTCTAAATGGGGCAAGGGTGTGCCATGTTTTTGCAGTGCTCCTGCGACTTATGAAAGCATCTGTGGGAAAGAAAGGTTCTTAAAAATGACCTCACTAAGGGAATCTCTATAAATACAAATACTTTGAGAAACAGAGAATTGTGAAGTAAGCAGCATCTTCATTTTCCTTGAAACTGTATTTTTATCCGTTCTTCTCCCAGCAATTAAATATTTCCTGGCATATAAACACCTTTGTGTTTGCAACACACTTTTTAGACTGTAACTTGTCCAAATATCCTGTAGTAAGAGAAAACCCTTCAAGTGTGAAGAATTTGTTAATGGAAATTGGTTCAATAAAGCTTCCCTTTCCACCCTTGTATGCCTCCCCAGCAGCACATGCATAGACTAAGCAGAGGCTTGCTGCCTCTCTGTAGTACTGTGAATTTTGAGTTGTTGATAAATACAAGCAGGTTAACGACTAACATCAAAGGTTTACCAGATTAAAGTCAAAGGAAGATGGGATTTTCGAGGGCTTGAGTAAACAAAAAGGTTGAGATTCTCAATTATCTCTCTAACACAAGACTCAATAGGCTTAAATGAGCAGAGGAACAAACACGCCCGTTCTGCTGACCGCCACACTACTGGGTTGCTTACTGTAAGTCAGTTAAAGGCTACATAAGGAACGGAAGATAAGGCAAATAGGTTTGCCTGGAGAGTGAGAGATCATTAAGGAAAGGTGACTGTTGTGTTTGATGTAGTAAGAGGTGGAGGAAAAACTAACTACAGCTTAATGGGCACAGCAGATTCTGAGACATATGTGGCAATTTTTAGTCATACTATTTGAATCTGAAAGGGCACTTGTTCAAAGGACTGCTTAGAGAGGCTCAGGCTGGAAAGAGGAAGCTATTACATCAGCTCTGCTCCTCTGAGTATGTGGTGGGCTTTTTTACCCCATCCCTGAAAGTCTTAGGATATGTCTTGAGAAGAAGATGATGAAATTTCACAAGTGTTGCAGGAAGGATAAGATTTGTACGTATTATTATTGCAGAGATTTTTAGTTCTCTCTAAAAAAACCAAATTTATCTGCTGTGAATATGGTTAGATTGACAATAGGACACATGTACCACCTGCTTCTATGAGATTAAGATAGTTTAAACAAAGCCACACAGAATGTGTCATAGATATTTATGAAGTGCAGAATTTCTAGTCTCCTATCCACTGTTGTGCTGTCTCTGAGTAACACAAAGAGGAACCATATGAAATTAGAAATGAAGTAAAAAAAAAGCCCAAGCACTGAATTTAACCCATCATCACATATTGCTCATACTTGAGTTTAAAACACAAAAGAGGAAAACTGTGATTGCATTTGCAATTATACATGAGGTGTAAAAGGTATAGGTACCTTTAAAAAAACCCCATCTCCTTCACTTTGAGTTCTGAATACTTTATCTGTTTTCTGTGACTGAGAGGGTAACTAGGAATTATTTTTATTATGAATCCTTCATACTTCTTTTGTTAAGAATACCCAAGGACATCTTTTATTTCTGTGTCAATAGAATAAGTGCATATTGGCTGCTAGCTTAGTGTGCATACTCATACAAATTTTAAAAAGTATTTAAAGCCACATACCATTCAAGAGATGATGTTCTATTGATACAGAATAGTTACAGGTGAGCAAGTGTAAGCAGCTAATATGGACTGTGCCATCGCAGACCGTAAAGCAGTTACTGTGCTGTCTTGAGTGTATGCAAGGTCACTGGAATTCAGTGTAAATTGAATGTGGAATGATGTAAGTCCTTAGGTATGAATCAATTGCCAAGAAGCAAAAATCTCAAGTTTTTCCACTTCTAAGTGTCTCACATGTTACTAAGGTGTTTCTTTCA
This sequence comes from Platysteira castanea, assembly GCA_013397175.1. Taxonomy (NCBI): domain Eukaryota; kingdom Metazoa; phylum Chordata; class Aves; order Passeriformes; genus Platysteira; species Platysteira castanea. Next base: position 412,490 of record VYXC01005981.1, read on the forward strand.
CCTGCTTGTATTTCTACTCAGTTTGATCTACAGCATTGCATTTCTTCCTCCTGGTCCCCTACCCTCTGCCTTAAAATTTTAGAGATTCTTTTTTTTGGTCATCATATTGCCACCTGTTTTCCCAGTTTGTTGAACATAATGAGGGATCTCATATCACTGTCATGGAAATGTTTTGATCTGTTCAGTGACTTAACATTATGTATTAGTTTATGTTACAGTCTTATCACTCCTATTTTTACTTAATGTTATCTTCTTTCACTGGTTCTAGTTGTTCTGAAAAGGCCATTTTGACGAATACAATTTTATAAAAAAATTAGCATTTGGTTATAGAGGAAAAACGTAATTTTTGGGGTTTTTTTTGTGAGGGGCTAGTAAGTCAGAGAGGGTAGAATATTCTGAGTAATAAATATTTAAAGTGGCAGCCTACTACCATTTAAGTGTATGGGTTTGCAACCTGGAATTTCTTCCAGATTTTATATTCATTTTGTCCAAGTGACGTAAACAGGGTTCCATAATTATGCCCATGTGAGAGCACAAACCCTCAGACACAGATGTACACTGTGCAAAATGGAGCATGCAGCTGAATGTAACGAAGCATGCCATCTTCTGAGATATTGCATAGAGGGTTTGATTTTAGCCAGCTTATACTGTGTGCTGCCATCCTGCATATCATTATGAAATCAACTTATCCATAGCTTTGTTTTCGTTTGTAAGGTCACATAACTTTTTTATGGTTTATTATTTTCACAGATTCTGTAACAGCAGTTTACTATGACCTGTGCTACATAGGTCTCTGATTGGTTTTTGTATTTTGGAGGTAATGAAACATTTTATTTTGCTTGATTCCCTATTTTACGTCTTAAGAAAATATGTGACTCCACAATTCATTGATCCCAAACAGACTGCAGTATTATTTCCAGTTGGGTTGGTGAAATGCTCAATGTTTCACCTGGAGGGCAGCTGTAGAGTTCATGAGAGTTTCAGGAATGTGCTGTATACTTCTCACAGGAAGTTAGGGAACTCTGTTGAACACCACATCTTCTTGTCTTTTATCTTTTGCTAATTTTGCACTGCCCATTAGCAAAGCTTTGTATCAACAAAGGTAAAATGTGAGGTGTTGCCTGCTTCGTCTGCAGTCCAACAACACGGTCTGCTTTAGCAGGCTGTTGCCATTATATCATTGTTGCTAGGGTGAGTTAGGAAAATGCTGGCTGTTAACTTGATGTTGAATGAGACATGTTCTCATCTCAATGAGTGGGGATTTACCCACATAACTCTCCATAGTGTGGAGGTATAAACTCTTGTTTCCCATACAGAAAGCTCTTTGCAGCACCCTTTGAAACAGCTGTTGAGAGATCCTGTGTCACTATCATGCCAACCAAATGGAAGATTTTTTACTTAATGAGAAGAAATAATTCAGAGACCTGCCTCTTTCACCTGAAAAAGGAGTGAAAAAATAGTTCACTCTGTATTTTCATTTTCATTAGGGTTCTATGCAATTACTAAAGGGAAATGAACTAAAATTACAAATTAAGCAGGTAAACTGGCTGCAATTTGGTTTCCATATGAGCTTACCACTTTAGGATTGCTATTGCCAAATCAGTAAAATAAAGCTAAAACCCCCACAGCCTTTTTTGACACTTCTCGTGTACCAGTCTGGAAAGTGCTACGTTTCATGTCAGTTATGTGCTAATGATGGCAGCATGCAAGCAGTGAGCAAATGGGAGGACTCTCAGAATTTATGGAGAAAAAACAAACGTTCCACATGTTCCCCTCCATCATGTGGAAGGGCAACTCAGTTATTTCTGTGGCTCTGTCCTTCACCTACTGCTGGTCACGGGACTCTGGGTGTGTAGAGGAGGAGACAACCAAATGGGTAGAGGAGGATGAATGCTACGCCACTTTCTGAGAGAAGGAAATTGTGAAGGGGTGAAGTGGTCCAGTATTATATTTTCAGTGAAGCCCTGCCTACAAGGGGCAAAATATGACTGGACTGTGGAGCCCAGCTGCAATAAAAATGAGGTTTGTGACTCTCTTGGGAATCTAGGCTAAGCAGAAAGGACAGATTTCCATTAAATTTTTGAAGTTTGGGCAGTGTGGTGGTGGAAGCTACATTCAGTAGCTCTGTCTCAGAACCTAGACAGGGTCCTCCACTACATTGCTGAGTGCACGTCTCCACGAAGAGACAATCACAGCAATCTTGTCATTTTGCAAGAGAAGGGATGACTTATCCTAAAAGCAAGAAAGATTTTGTTTATTGCAGTGGTTATAATGCCTGTTACGAACCGCACACTTCAGCTGGGAACAGTGATAAACCGAGTCTAATAATAACGACCCATAACATTTGAAAGGAAGCCACCAAGAAACAATGTTAAAACATGAGAGAAGATGGTGTCTGTTTCTGCACAAGTCAAGTGTGTAAACGGTGAGTCTTAATTAGCTCTGGCAACATGACTGTTGCACAAGTTAACAGGAGGTGTAAGGAGCATCTGCTTGCCTTGTTCTAACTGACACAATGGATATCTTACATTGCAAAAGAGACGGTGCAGATGCTTTAAGTTACAGAACAGAGTCTGCCACTCAGACAGATGTCACCCTTCAGGAAAAGAGAAACTTCAGACATGGCTTTTCTTATAATTGAAAAGCATTGTCAGCTTGGCAGCTCCTTGTATGTTTAAATGACGGATATTCATACTAGTTGAAAATGAACCCTGCTCAGCAGACACTGGCAATGTTTTGTTATTTCCCTCTTTCTCATTTCTGAAAGGCTAGTAGATCATTTCTGTTCATTAGACTTGATAGGAATTAGGCATGGAAAATCAATTCCCTCAGCCTCTTTTCATCTTGAGGCTGTCCCAGGTATTCTGTCTTGGAACTCCTGAGTAACATCAGCTGTGGTATGTGAAAGCAGTACTGAAAACTGAAAGCAAAAAAAAGCAAATTTTATCCTAGAAATGCCAGCATTGTCTTTTGCCCATTTCTCTTGCTAACATCCTATTCTTTTTGGTTGTGCCTATCCAGCATGTGGGAGCAATCACAGTTATCTAGGCAAAATGAATGCTGAAGTAGCCTTGAAATACTTTCTCCCACTCTATCTCCACATTTACTTACCAATCACATCATCAGGTAGATTGCTTTTACCATTATGCATGGCTTTATGAATAATGTTTAATGCTATGGTCTGCTCAATAAGGAATCAGTGCAAAGCATTATCTTTCTAATATGTGTGATTCAGAAAGACACTTTCTTACCAGTGTAGTAATTTGTTTCAGTTTTGAGTCCCATGCTATCTCAAGAGACAGAGTCCTGCAGCATGGCTGTCTGATGAATGATGCTGTGTGGAAAAGCAAAATGAGAGAAAGCGTTTTTGTCATATGAAGTTTAATTATTGTGAATTTCAATTAACAGCATTTTTTCTCTCTCCTGAAATGTGTAGATTTGAAATTCATGAAGATGAATTTGAATCTTTACAGCATTTGAAAAGCTGAATTGTTTCACCTGCTGTCCAAACATTCAGGGTAAAAAAACCCCCAGATTTGCTGTCTGTGTTGTTACTCAACAGCAAACAGTATAACAAAGGGATGAGGTGGTTCTCAATTACTTCAGGATCATTGTGTAAATTTAGTAAAAAGCATTACAAAGTTAATCTTCTGTTTTAACTGGTGTAATTTAATTACATCAATGATATTAAAAGCCTTTACTGCAAACCCTGAAGACTCTAAAGCCAGATCACTGTCTTCTTGCCAGCCTGTGTGTGTCCAGAAGATATTGAGTTTGCAAATATTGATGATGTTACCTTAATAAAGCAGTTACTAGGGTGCCTTTTTTTTAGGGCTCCTCTTCCTTAGATTCTGGAGAAAGATGATTTTTCACCTCACTATTTAGCAAGTTTTGGACTGATTTTCACAGGATGTTGTACCCACATTTTATTCCAACAGATTGCATTAAATACAAGGAAACTGTAGACAGGAAAATGTGTTTTATTTTGGTTTTAAGAAAACAGTTCCAGTGAAAAATGTGTGCACTATGGAAAGGTAGTTTTAGAAGCTAGGCAGTGTTTGTCTGTAGTACCTTGCTGCACTAAAGGTGTCATGCTGCTGTTTAAAGGTGTAGCTACATTATTACCAATTAATGGAAAGCTGGAGCTGACCATGGGTAAATGCAGCTGGAGTCCAAGAACAGCAACCCCTGAAAGAAGATGGGTTAAGAACATCAAGCCTGTAGAGAAGGCGTTAGGTTTGCATTTCGTGCGGTTCTTTCTAGAACACCATTTTTGTAATAAAATTGGCATCAGAAAAGGAATTTTTCTGTCTCTGAGTATTTTGCTGAGAACAGGATGAGGAAAGCAATATTGCTCCAAGTTATGGCAATGTGAATGTGTGTATTGCCAACCTTGAGCTTCAAAAAGCACAAGCCAAGCATCATAAAATTCTGACACTAGTTCAAATATTTTCAGCTTTTTAAAAAATTCACACATGTTCTCTTCTTAACACTTCTTTCCTACTTAGAGTTTTCACTTGACTGTGGGATCTGAGACTTTAGGAGAGATACTTTAGGAGATAAAAACCAAATATTCTTGTGGGAACTGGTAGAGTTGTCTGTAATCAAACAACAGTGACTGTAGTTAAATAAGTTAAGTTGATTTTCCTTTACTTGGTTTTAACTACACTGCTAGGTCAAAAGCAAAAATAAGGGAAGGTACTCTTGCAGAATGCTTTTATTGCTGAAAAGTTCCTAAAAAATCTCAAAACTCTGTAGTATTACAAGGCAAAATGTAGAAAGAGAAAGGATTAGGACTAGAAATCCTATTTCCAGCTTCTGGAAGAAAGGAAGTGCATTAGTCTGGAAAGAAAGTCTGAGATAACACAGTTTTATTTTTGACATTTAGAAATCACAGACTTTACTTGGCACCAGTCCTCAATTTCCACCTGCAGAACTCAATCAAAGGACTCTGCAAAGCACAGTAACTGTTTAATTTCTAAGTCTTATTGAACAATGTTGAGATTGCTTTAAACTCCAGGTTCTGGAAACAGTTGTGACAGTGAAAATGCCCAAAAAAAAAAAAAAAAAAAAAAAAAAAAAAAAAAAAAAAAAAAAAAAAGTAAGTTCTTAGAATATGAAAGTATCCTGCTGCCTATTTTTAAATTTTCAATCTTGTAGGAGTTTCTGTTAAAGCCAAGGCAGATTATTTGGAAAACATTGGCTAAAAATATGGGTTTGTATGTATGTTTGTTTGTTTTAACTAATTTGGTGTCCTCATAATTTCCTTGTAGTAAATAGTTGTTCTGAAAAATAAGTCCAGTTTTCTGAGATACAGTGGCAAGAAAAAAATTTATTTCATAGATAAAAATCGTTGCAGCCTAGAGATTGGTATTCAGGCATTCCCAGGTGAAATAAACTTTCACTGGGGAACTTGTGTGTTGTTGTTTATCATATACATTATCTCTGTTTATGAGAAATGTAAATTCTAGGGATTTCTTCAGCTATAATAAATTTTAGATGTGTGACAGGATGAAACCTTTAGACTTACACAACTTTTTGACAGTGGTAATATTGTCAGGCCAGCAGGGGAGAGGCTAAAATCCTCTCTCTGCAAAGGTTCATGAGAGTATTACTTATGGCTGTAGAAAAATCAAGATTTTTCTCAAGAATTTCTGAAAAATTTCAGTATCAGGTCTGCATCCACCCACCCTCAATTAGTTCATAATTGTTAAAAATGTATCATAAAATCGTTAAGTTAGGAAAAGGCTTCCAAGGTCATCTGGTACAACCTTTGACCAAATATCGTCTTGTCAAAGAAACCATACTAAGTGCAATTTCCTGCTGTTTCTTGAATGTTTCTAGGGATAATGACTCCACCACTTCCCTGGGCATCCTGTTCCAATGCTTAACCAGGCTTTCAGAAATTCTTCCTGATGTTCAACCTGAACCTGCCCTTTTCCTCATCCTTGGTGACAGTGTTCCCCCCATGTCTAATAAAGGATGGAGGTTTTCTTAGGGTCTCCTTTTGTTTTTAATGTATTTATAAAAACATTTTTTAAATTATCTTTCACAGCAGTGGCCAGATTGAGTTCTAGCTGAGCTTTCATCTTTCTAATTTGATCTCTACATGACCTAATGACATCCTTGAAGTCTTCTGGAGCTGCCTGTCCTTTTCCAAAGGTCATAAACTCTCTTTTTAGCCTGAGTTCTAGTGAAAGCTCCCTGTTCAGCCAGGCCAATCTTCTTACCTGCAGGCTTCTCTTTTGGCACACAGAGATGATCTGTTCCTGAACCTTTAAGACTTCCCTCTTAGTGTATCTCCTTCCTCACCTGTCCCTTCTGAAGAGCTTGTATTCATCCGTTTCACCACTCCGGCCGTGGGAGTCATCCCACCATGTTTCCATGATGGGGATGATATTCTACCTTTCCTACTGCACCATGGCTTCCAGCTCCTCCTGTTTGCTATCCATACTGTGCGCACTGGTATAGAACTTTGCCATTTGCCTTTTTTTTCTGATTTTTGCAGAGAAATAATTTGTAGCTCAAAATACGGAGTAGGTGAAAGGTAGGTTTGGCACAGTCATGTGGATTATGTGACTAGTTGCAAGTTACCCTGCAGAATGAAATTTAACTGGAGGCTCCTAAAGAGCTCATAGAGAGAAGGATGGGGCCCATATTTTTCACTACCTAATGATGCTATTAAACTTGCCTTGCAAAGGTGGCTGGACAATTTACATCTGGTTTTATGGTCTGTAGGTAGGTACTGTTACTTTGTAGGTCTGTATCCTTTTATTATCCTGTATGGGCTATAGACAGATATCATACCCATTATTATGACCTTCAACAGCAGCCTGGGCTGCAGGGACCGTACAGTAGTAGAATTTAATATCTTAAGAGGCAGAGAATGGTAAGTATCAGAATAAAACCCCAGAACTTCATAAGAACAGATTTCATCTTGACTCATCAGCTGTTAGGAAGGATCACACAAGTATCTGCTTTGGAGGCCAAAGGATTTTGGAAGTGTTGGGAGACTTTGAGGCAGCCTTGAAGACATGTTGACAAAACAGGGAAGGATTGTATAGGCATAGTAGTAGCAAGCAGAAATGCAAGGAAGATGCAAGCCCGCTGCTGAGTGGCTTTGGCAAGTTAGGTCAAGCAAAAAGGCTCACATGCCTGATGTCTTCTTTGGTTTTAACAGCTCAAGTTAGCTGCAAGTTCCTTTGACAGGAAGCAGTGGCAAAACAAATGGCAAGCCACTAACAGCAGAGTAGGGTCAACTTACAAACCTGTTGTAAAAACTGGACATGTACAAGCTGGTAAGATATGGCAGAAAAAGTGACTGGAAAAAGCCAGAACAGATAAACGAAGGTTAAACTGTGCTCCATTGTCTTGTATCATGAAACAACTTCGTCAGTAAAGGATGGGAGTATTTTGAATAGCATCTACCATAATTTTAGCAAGTAATTTGTCATGGTCTCCTACAACACCTTTGTTGACAGCCTGGTAAGACGTACTTCAGATAAGTGCCACAAATTGTGTGGAGAACTGGCTGGGCTGCTGAGCTCAGTTGTTGTTGCCTAGTGGCTCAAAGTCAAATTTGGAACTGGCCATGTGTGGAGTTCCTCAGGGATGGATACTGGGTTTGATACTGTTCAATAGCTATATAAACAATTTGTGTGGAAGGTTTGAATGCACTTGTGCTAGGCTTGCAGATGATGCAAGATTGGGAAGAGAAGTAGAACGTGAGAAGGAAGAGCTGCCATACTGAGGCATTGACAGGCTGAAATCTGGCTCAACAAGGTTTTAAAAGAGATAAATGTGAAGTTCTGCACATGCTCTGGAATAATCCCAAACAGCAATACAGATGAGGGTCTAGCTGATTGGAGTGCAGTGCAGCTGAGAAAGACCTGTGAGTCTCAGTACAGAGCAAGCTGGACGTGACCCAGCAGCGCGGCTTTGCGGCAGTGAAAACAAACAGTCTATTGGGCTGCAGTACAGTTGGGAGATCAAAGGAATGTGATTCTTTCATGCTACTTGGTGCTTGACATGCCACAGCTGGAATACTGTCTAGTTTTGATTCTTCAGTTCAGGAGAGATTGAAAAATGAAAGAGGGTTTGGTGAATGTGTCACCAAGATGATTAGACCATTAGAGAGCATGATATATAAAGGAAGTATGAAGAAATTTGGTTTACTCAGCCTAGGGGAGTGAAGGCTTTTTCTGGGATGAATCAGTTTTCCAATCTCTAAAAGGTAGTTATCGATAAAATGGAAGAACTCTCTCATGACTATGCAGTGATAAGATAAAGGCAACAGGCATGAACGGTGTCAGGGCATCTCCATCTGATCATGGCGAGACAGAGAACCGTGAGAACCCATGTGTTGGCAGAGAAATGGTAGGACCCTGTTCACTGGGAATATTAGACCTCTATTCACAGGTACCTGCATAACCTGATACGAGGCCCCGATTTCAACAGAAGGTTGGATCAGATGAATTTAAACCCCGTATGAGAAGTTTCAGCATCACTCAAACCAGATGAATTGCACACACACATATACACAGGCAAAAGCTGAATTTACTCTTAAGACTTTTAGGATTACAGTCAAAGTAAATGCAAAATGTGGGTGTATTATTGTGCAAGCTGTGCAAGACTGATATTAAGGCTTCTGAAAAGCTGGCTCAGGCCATTTATAAGCTTGGCTGGTAAAGTTATCTGCTTCATAACAGCCAGCTTAACAGCTACTGTTTTCTTACTATTTTTTTATCATTAATGGTCCTTTGAACTGTAATAAGAAGTAATAAAGAATCACTCATATCCAGCATTCTACAGGAAATTGAAGACTGTGGGATTTGATCTTGTTGGATTCCCCTCATGTCATTGTCTGAAAGACCCATGTTGTCATTATTGGAAGAGAAGACACTGGTAAGAGATAAAATCCATAGTGATGATACTTACTAATGAAATAGGTTTAGAGATCCAGTATACAAAAGACCTTGAGGGACATGAAAGTTGTCTTGTCCCAAAGAAATGGGTGGATCAGTGACTGTCAGAGATGGCTAAATGTGTGTTTTCTTCTTTCTGACATTATGACAGGCAAAATTTATTGTAGTGACTTTATCTTGTACTTTGGGCACTCAGAAACAGTGAAAATAAACCTTATTGCATAGCTGGTTTTTTATAGGAATGAAACATTTTATTTTGAGTAGTCTGTAGTACTGCATAATCTGTGATGAAAGCAAACATGGGTGGAAATTGTTTCACTTAGACAAATACTTCAGTAGCTGTGTCACTGGAATGTGGTGGTGGGGTTATTTTGGTGTTTCTTTTTTTCTTAAGCCCGCAGTTGAAACATTTATCTCTGCACAAGTGTGCTGAGCATATATCTTTGAATATGGTATCAATATGTCCTGACCCAGATGAAAGCTTCTTAAGTCAGTTTTTTACTCAATCCTGTTTTTGCACATTAGTTGTGAACAAGATTATTCTTTAGTCTGCCATTCAAGCTGTTCAGAGAAAAAAAAAAAAAGAGAAAAAGGAGAGGGGAGAGAACAGATTTTGAATTTTTCTGTCTGACAAGGGACCAGCAGGATGGTGACCCGAACTTCCCACACCACTAAAAACTACAACTGCTTCTGATATATATTACAGAGAAGCCAACTGACATACTAGAAAACAGCAAAAACATATTTTTGATATTTTTTCCACCTTGAATGACAATTGAAATACTTATTAGGATGTAATTTCAGCATTATGTTGGAAGACATCTTCTGGAGGAACAGTAGCACAGAAGTGTCTTGCCCTGATCCTGCCTTCTGGGGCTTGTGTGAAAGGACTTTCCTAACTGCTTGTGATTACGTAGGCTGCTCCAGTAAGGGAGAATTCAGTGCTGTTGTGTAGCAGTGGATCAATAACTCTGGAAAGCAGAGATAGACTTCTGTTTATCCCTGGGATGTATTTAATGCTGGCCCTGACAGGCTAGATTTCCCCATGATGTGTCAGTTTGCCTTGGTGGTCATTCTGAGATTTGCTTTCTGACGGGTGAAGGCAGAGCGTAGTCATCTTTAATTTTGGTCTGTATGAGGGGACCAGGACCTGTACTGAGTGAGAATTAGAGCCAGTTGAAGCAATGGCTTTTGTGTTGGTGTGATAATAATGGAATGTTCAGAACTGCTTCTACGTCTCAGGCTCTGAGGTAGGATGAGAGATGAAGTTTTGGGGACATATATCTGTTGTACCATGATCCAACTTGCTACATAGTCAGCATAAGGCAAAAGTCTGTGGCTTAGCCTCTCTTTCCTTTTTAGTTGTTGCAGCTCATTCCCTGTCATGGAAAGATTTTCAGAGAGGCTCAAAGCCAGGGCTCCACCCAAAGGCCACCAGTAGGCCACTGAAATGACACCTCAAATTTCAGCCTGGTACAAAGCCACCCTCTCCTGCCTTGCAATGATGTCAAAGGCACTTCCACCCTGGAGCCAGAGTTTGTCAATTTCTACTCAGCTCCTCAAAACATGGTTTTACTTATCTATCTCCTCTTTCCATTTATCCAGGCTGAGGACCTGTAGGTATTCAAGCTGTACTGTTTGATTTAGCAATTAAATGCATATGATTGATTCCCGTTTCCTCTGTATGTCTTTGTCATTCACTGTAGCGGTAAAGCTGTCTGAAGTATTTCACTGCGCCATGCTTTGTCTTCAAATGGACAGGAGTCCAGCACATAGCAGAAAGAAGTACAGTTCCTAGCCATAAGACTCTGTTTATCAAGTATATTTGGCACTGATAAAATTTAACTTGTGGTGAAAAGAACACTGAATTTTCTTCAGCAGACAGCGAAGTTTCCTCATCTCATTTTTCTCACTGCAGAGAGTTTGTTTTATTCCTCCTTTGTCTCCAGCACTGATCTCTTTCATCCCGATATGCAGGATGAAAGTATGCATCCTGATTTGTTCTGCTGAAGTAGCAGGGGATTTCAGCATCCTGACTCTGAAGTGTATTATGCCTGACTTCTGTTTGGATGTGCGGAAAAGGACATTGCACAAGGGGCCTCTTCCCACCAGAATACTCCACAAGGGGTTTGGTGTAATTGCAGCTTTTGCGTTTTCCTGAGAACAAAGGCTTTTAACTTCTTCCCCAAATATTCTGTGGAAAGATAAATGTAAGGCAAATGTTCTCACTGCACCAACTAGAGGAATTGTTTAGCTGTGGAAAGAGCCTTCAACAGCTCTCCTGAAGAGACAGGTCTCTTCCTATTGTACCCCTATTCTGCGTGATTTTGCCTTTGAATTTCTGAGTGGGCTGCAGCAATTCTTCATTATTCCATCTGAGACCAGATTTTCATGGGCTGAATTAATGTCAAGCATAGATAATTCTTGTTCTGAATGAAGTGATGCACTTTCTTTGTAAGAGAGAAGCAGCAATATGTTTATCAATAAACACAGGGAATTAACAAGGCTTGACAGTAAACGCGACAGTGGTAAGCAAAATTCATTGACAAGGTGAATTTGATTGTTTACTGCATAGAGGACAAAGTCAGGCAAAAGTATCAGGAAGACCCTCTGACTAAGTCATAAGGTTCAGAAAGGACCCCTTGCATTGTAAACTCCTTCTCAGATGGGAGTTTATATGTACCTAGATCCAGACTTAGTCCCAGACTTGGTCAGTGCTTTGTGTCTAAATATGCACAGTTAATCCTTTGTATTAGTTTAGCATGCTACTAATCACTGAGAATCTGCTGCAGCAAGGAATCTCTCAGCCTCAAAGAGTAACCTTGAGAGGCATCTGTGCTCAAGGTGGATCTTTCTGTGCAGGAGAACTCAACAAGTCCTGGACTGTCCACTGTTACAGAGTCACAGAGTTATAGACATATTTACAGACTGACTACAGAGATTAGTTTCTTCCAAACTTGGCTTGAGTCAGACTTTGACCAGCATTATTGCTTGGGGAAGGAGACTGTGTGTGTGGGGTGGCTGTTGCTCAGAACAGACCTATAACAACAGGTTATTGTGTAACCTGCCTCCCCGGCATCTGCTGTGAGTCAGATGCAGCCGTCACAGCCAGACACATTCGTTGCCATCACTGCTGGTGGGAATGGGTTGAGCAGAGATATGGGAAATAAAGGTCAGGTTGGGCAGCGGGGTGGAGCACACCATCACAATTCTGAATGGTTCTGACAATATATGAAGTACTAAAAAAAGATCATTCAGCTTGGTGTGTCCTCAAAATTGTGATGTCCTCCACAAAGTAATAATAACATCAGTCTCTCTTACCCTCATTTATTTTGCAGCATGCAAAATGCATTTGTCCTAAAAGAATTTAATTTTCTTTAATCTGAAAATGTAGAACTAGAACTTGGCCTAAATCTTGAAAATTTTCAGACTTTTAAGTTGGAAATTGCCACCTCAAACAAAATTATGAGATCTTATATCTTCATTGAATCTTTTTCTCATGAAAAAACTTGTTGAAAGATTTGTAGACTGTTCTAGAAATGGCATTTCCAAATAACTGATTCTAGAATTCTATGTTATTCCAGTAAGAATAGAATGTTCTCTATTGTATCAGCAGAAAAAAAAAAAAAGTTTGGACCAAAGGAATATTTATGACTTGAATATAATACAGAATAGTTAATAAATAGATATTCCAGGGAATTAAAACTCCCCGTGTCCTGATATTTAAATTTTCTTTTATTCATATAACCGGTTCTAATCATTCAAAGACAAAATTTCAAATCATTACATGAGCACTTACTTGGAGTGTTTCAGCAATTTGGAAGCTTTTCATTACAGGTAAGAAGAATCTTCCTCAGCAGCATCAGATCTACTAAAAAAGGTAGAAAGAACCTTGTCTTTTGCTTGCAGCGAGAAAGTTGTATGGCGGGGAATCAGACTGCAGAGGTGAGCTGGAAAGTTACGTAAAAGATCATGCACGAAGATCCTAACTCAATATAAGTAATGTAATTTGAGGCTGATTTTGGAAAATGCTGAGCATCTGCAGAGCTGTTGAGTTTCAGCTGGCATTTTGCTTCTTGCTTTTGAAAACTGCAGAAAGCCTGCTAGGTCATGCAAATAGAAAGCAAGGCACCTAAGATCAATTTTTAAGGTCATGATTTCAGGAGTACACACTGGCAGATGTGGGTATCCAGATTCTCTTTTTATGTTAATAATCAATAAATAAGCCTATGTTTTGCATAATGTGACACAATGCTGGAGCATTAGCTCTACAGGACAAAAGGGAAAGCAAAATGGAAAAATCCCAAGTGAGACTTTCCTTAGAGTATGCCTTCTTTCTCCAGCTAAAAGAAACCTAAACCAAACCAAAAGCAAACAAGGAAACCAACCCCCCAAATAGATAAATAAATAACCCAACCAATACTCCAGAGCTGTTTCATGGCATTTATGTCACAGGCATTACAACTCAGTATTAAGTGGTGCTATGTTGTCTGACAACCTTCTTTTAGTAGCATGTTCTTCAATAGTGTAAACCATAAACTAGATTTTTTTTTTTTTTTCCAAAATGTATCAAATTATTTCTGCTTTGGCTCAGTATGAAGTAGTGTGGTTAATCATAAAGGACAAATAAGATTTAACAAAAATGTTTGGGACATTGCAAAATGATAGAAAATATGTAAGTTCTGAGGAAATATGTGAACCTGTCAGAACACACGCAGTTTCCACTGTTTATATTCCTGTAATGACATTTTTTATATTGGTGCCTAAACAAAGTATATAACTGTCACATAACATTCAAATACAAGGAAGGGTAAGGGATGAAATCCAAATCTTACCTCTGAAATTCCTTGCTTTTCTACATTTATGTTGGGCTTTTAACTTTATTATGAAGTCATTACAGTTTATCATGCCAATAGGTATATAGGGAGCGTTAACCACAGACCACTGACAGAATAAACCATGTATTCACAGTAAGCATCACACTAAACGTTCTATGAAAAATTGAGCATATGCATGAAGTGCTTCTTTCTTCAAACAATTCTTGCTTCCTCAGCCTTCTATACCCAAAGGCACTTATACACACTAGGCTGAATACATTCAAACTACCTTACAACCATGCTGGAAAGAGAGAGCCATATAAATGAGTTGTGAACAGCTAGTTCCAATGTGTTTCTCTCTCAGCTTATTTTGACAGGTGAGACTGATCAAAATAGAATTAAAGTAGAGAAAAGCTATGTCTAGATAAGCAAGTGAATTTGCAGAGCAAAACCCTGTGGCCACCCTCTGTTTGTGGGGAAGTTCCTTCATACCTGCTCTGAAATGTGTCTTCTGGCTTAATTTCATCCTGAAGGGGATACAGATCGTCAGTTCTGAGACTGTCATCCAAAGTGAGGCAAAGAGAGAAGGATTGACAGCTTGGCTTCAAAAGTACACCCTGGGCCACACGCAATCAGTGATGCAGACTTACCTGGACTGCAGGTTTTTGGGTTGAAAAGATCCAAAGACCAGCATTCAAAGCAGTAATCCAGCATAATAACTTATTTTAAAAATTAAGACCCCTTAGAATGACGTTGACAAAAGTTAAGGTTGACATGAATATGACATGGCCTTCCGGGATGGATTTGCAAGACAGGTGAGTTAGGTTAAAGCAGCTGATGTGACTTGTATCTGGTAAATGCTTGGCATGGCTTTGGTGCAGTATGCTGGTACATTCCTTGGCGTGGTTGGAGTCTTGTCCAATGATAAGTGATTTCCCAGGAAATTGCCATACCATTAGCACAGTGTTATTATGGTGTCTTTAAAAATGAAATGGAAGAAATTGCCATACATTCAGTACAAAGTTATTATGGCATCTTGCAAAATGGAATGGAAATGAACCCAAATAACTGGTCTATAAAACTACTTCTGAAACACTCAGCTTTTTATAGAGACTGAAATGTTTTCTACAGAATGATGGGAACTTCCATATTGTGTAGGGCAATTTGTATGTCTGCTGCAGTGTTTTTAACATGTACTTCAGAAGAGTAGCTTCTATAATAGTAAAATATATTTTATTTTCCTTTTTATTTATTTTTTTTTAGCTGTTGTGCCTTCCTATTAAGTCATACTTATGCTTGGACTGTGATGATTTATATTTTTTCTAATGCTCTTGGAACTAGAGCCTCAGCTGTGTACCATGATGGCAACCTATTGAAATACCTTCTACTGAAACATACTAATTATCTTGCTTTTAAACTCACTTTTTACTTTGCTTGCTCTCTTGAAGTATTGAGGAATTTTAGGATGATAGGATAATTCAGACTGAGAGGGTTCTCTGGATGTCCAGCTTCCTATTATATTAATAGTAATTTTTATAGTGTTTAAAAACAAAGATGGGCGTGAGATACTTTTTCTTCAAAACTACGTAGCTGTATCACAGTGTTTCAGAGAAGTTCTGTGAAGTGCTATCTTCTCTCTTCTGAAGAAAGCTATGCATTTCCAGTGGTGGATTTTAAGAAAATCAATCTGCTTACCTTATCAAGACAAGGTTACCAGGTGACCTCGTCATGATCTCAAAATATCTGCGTGGAGAAAACCACAGTTCTTTAATCTTGGCAGAAAAAGGTGTAACAAGATCAAGTGTCCAGAAGCTGAAATGAGATAAATTCAGATTTTAAAACGGCAAATTTTAATCATTTATATATTTAATCATTATAGCAACTTATTAAAGGATACCTTGAATAATATATCAAATGAAGTATTTAAATCAAAAATTAATGTCTTTTGAAAACTATGTATTCTAATTCAGAAGTTATGGACTGATGTACAGATTTCTGCACTAAAAATCAATGGTCTGTGCTAAGAAATCACTGTGGATAATCAAAAGTGTCTCTTATGTGCATCAATATTGTGTATACTGTTATTAGTGGCTTTTCTGTTTAAATTCCACATTGTTCCTGAACTTCAAGCTGGTTTTAGGATCCTGACAGTCATTACAGAACAATTGCAAACACAGGTGAAATTGTGGGTATGATAAGCAAGGATAAATGGATCACCTGAGACATAAAAGATACTTTGCTAGTTACTGTGAAATTTAGCACAGTAGAAGAGCTCTGAGCTGTTTCAATGATCACAGCCATGTTTTCAGTGTTAGACCAGGTAGTTTTCTCTCAATTCTACTGCTGGAACTGGCCATGTACACCTGAAATAGCAGCTGTAGGAGAAAACAGTTGTTTGACTCAACCGAGCCCATGAGACTGCATCATCACATAGGCTGTGATAGTGCAAAAGAGCTGTTTTAAGTAGTATGGGCTTGGGGAGACATGGGCGTTCTGAGTTCTGCCTTTTGTGGCTTGGAATTGCGTAGAGGTGCCCCCTCCAGGGGATGGGCCCTGGAAGTTGAGGCATGGTTACACGGGGTTTCCAGGCTCCCCAGTATTATCCTGTTCATTGTTGGTTATAGGTGTTTTCCCTGCCCTGAAAACTGTGGTTGTCCTGGGATTCCTGGGTCTTTGGTAGTCAGTTCGTGCCTGACCTAGCTGCCACGTGGTCAAAGAAATAAAACATCCATGAATATCTACCAGAAATATTGTTCCTGATTCTTTCCACGGACAAAGCTGCCTTCAGGGAGGGTTGCAGGCTTTACCTGACTTCAACAGAATTGGGCGATAGAAGGCTGCTGAAGAGAGAGGCTCATGATGTGTGTGTCTTGGGGCACTTTGGAAGTGGTGGAAGTGCTCAGGGCTCCACAAAGTCACATTTTCTGCTTTGTGAAGGAAAAGCTATCTGAGTAGTGGTGGTAATAACTCACTCAAATGTCTCTGATGAAAGAATCAAAATTCTGGTAAATTCCATGAATCTGTAAATGACCCTGGGTCAGTTTTTGTGTAAATGCCCATCCAGCCCTCTAATGGTGCAAGCCTTGATGTGTTTACGTGATTCATAGACCAGACTGTTTTCAAGGTTCACTGCATGAAGGAGTGTGTAAGAACACAGTCTGATGGCCACAGCCCATGAAGCCGTGGTTACGAATAGTAAACATAAAGATACTTTTAAGTAAGCCATAAGCCTTCAGAAGTTCCCGATATTGACTTACCAAAGGCTTTGTCTTGCTGGTATTTCCCATATGGTGGGCTGCTGTCAAAGTAATGGGGCTGTATGGGGATATAGTGGATTCTTCAGCCTTGCACCAGTCCCCATTTCTTATCAAAACAGAAGAACCTGACTTCAGGTTATCTGACAAAATGAAAAAAATGGAAAATTCTTATTTGTTTTGGATAATGAAGACAGAATTAAATTAGAGAAAGGCTATGTCTGCATTGTCAAGTGACATGGCCCGGTAGAAACAAATCTTTAGAGTGAAACCCTTCCCATCATTCTCAGTTTGCAGTGAGATTCCTTTTCATTGGAATGCATTAGTCGTGCTTTTGAAGTGCATCTTCTGACTTGATTTCTTCCAAAAGGAATTGTTTTCATTTGGTGCCATCAAACGCTTTTTAAAACCACACATACATATTTGGCAAAAATACTAAAGGATGAAATTTGGAATTAGTCTGGTTCCCTCCCGTGCCCTAGGAATGTGAGCTATAAGGAAAGGTAAGATGAGCTGGCCCGGCAGAAGTTATTTCACTGAGGCAGATAGTATTGCCGATATATTAAATTACTGCTCCATGTGAGCCTGGATGGGAGCATCTGGCTGTGGCAGACTGTCAGGCAAAGGGGCGAGCTTTTATTTTTCTGGGAGTATCTGCCAAGTGCTTGTGCTCAGTTCTGATCTGGGCAGGGGTCACTCCTGTAGTTCTAAGGATGAGGTCAGAAATGGGATTAGTGCAATGATTTGAAATGCCGTGTGCTTCTCATGCCATACGAAGCCGTCAAACTAGATTTTGTGCTGTCATCAACAGCTGTCATGGCTGTTTCCTTAAATCTGTGTTTGGAAGGGCATTTATGTAGCCTTAAAGTCATGATTATGGTTAAAATTTGTTAAGTCAACACAGGTTAGAGTGAGCTGTAGTGGAAAGGGCCTTAGAACTAGGTTTAACATTATAGTAAGAATTATTTTTACTTTATTTCTGTGCAGAAAAGCTATACTTCAGTGGTTTTAGTGTCTCTTTAATAAAGCAAAACCAGAAGTTATGTCTTTGGAGGGACCAAAGGAAGGGAACAAATAAATGGTATTTTTTTCATGTGGCTGGTAATGACTTGTGCCTGTCATTGCTATTCCCTGTTTATCTGACCTATTAATGGAGGGCAAAATTCCAAAGAAATGTTTAATTAACATTTGTAATTAGTATTACAAAAGACCCTGCTTTATGGAAGAGGCAGCCCAGAGAGGAGGGTCAGGAAAAGACAAGCTCTTCACCCTGTAATTATTGCAGCTCTCCGTGGCGCTCTCATTCATCTCATTAACATCACAGTGGGACGGTGCCACTGCAGGCTACTGGCAGGTGTCTAACTGCCTTTCTCCTGGGGAGACTTCTACAAAAGAGGTCCTGATCTGCAAATAAGTTTGAAAGCTTGCCAGTGGAGTTCCTCATTCGAACTTTGAAGTCTCCTGCTTCCAAAACACCCTAAAGACTTTCAATTTCAATAAACGGTTATGTTCTGGGGAAGTACTTGCTTTTTAGCTGTGGAAGGGAGAGGGGAGAAATTGAGGTTTGTCTAGCAAAATATACTACTTAATTAACATGTTCCATTAAAAAAATAAAATAAGCTAGCTAGAAGGGAATTGTGTCTGGATAAACAAAAGGAAAACCTGAGTCATCACTTGAAAAACACTGAAATGCAGTCAGCCCATAAAAAAGGCATCTGTCAATTTTCTGTGTGTGAGTAAAGCTTTTCTTCTTCTGGAATGTCTTTCTTCTTCAGATTAAATTAAAACAACAATCATATCAAATATTCTGGTTCAGAAAATTATGGTATATATTTTATGGAAGAAAAAAAGGAATTTTTTTTACTTCTTTGTAAAACATATAAAAATTACATTATTCAGTCCTGTGACATTCAGGTTTTTCCTAAATCCCCAAGTCCTGTATTTGCACAAGACCCTTGCCTTTGAATGAAAAGTAATTAGAGAGTTTCTAGCCATAAAAGCATTTAAGAAATACTGAGACAAGACAAAGTAAGGAAAAATATCCTCTATAAACTTTATCTTTTATGTTAAAGATAGTACATTATTTAAAGCCAATCTCATGGTTTTTGAAGGTACAGTTTATTTTATTTTACTTTTTGGATACGGTGTAACTGAGTTTTTTATTACAGCTGTAACTAATGAGGCAATAAACATTTACAATATATGGCATGAATGAAGTCAGCAAGTACTCAATGTTTGAAAAAGTCCTAAATCAGGTGCACATCCCACTGATTTTACTGGAATTGCTCTTGTAACAGAGTTTGTCAGCTTCGGTGTAATGTTTACATTGATGATTAGAGGACCATTATAAATATGCATAAGAGCTAAATTAAACCTACCTCTACTAAAGAGCTTGTATACAAAAGGATACTGAAGGTGATGTTTGGAACAGCAGTGCAAGAGTTAGAAAATGTTCATTTGAATCTTGCTGGCTGGATTGCCTCTCGTGAATCATCAAAATCAGATGACCTGTGATTTTTGAGAACACATTGTTCAATTTGGTGAAAGGAATCAATGCTGCTTTTATTTATTGCTGACAGGGAAGATATTGCTGCATTTTTAAGAGCTCTAATCACGCTCAAGTAGATTTTGAAGAAGTTTGTTCAAATATTGAATAGAAAGGTGGTCTCTACCTTGAAACAGCTAGGACAGGAGGTGGTTGACAGAGACGGAAAACAAGGAAAGAATGAGCATAGGTTTGCAAAAAAGAGAAATACTTATATATGAACCTGTGCTATACTTCAGAAGCATTTTTAAGACATCTTTGAAATAAAATATTGGGATAGTTTTGCATACATTTGCTGATACTTGTTTTTAAAGTAAAATAATGAAATGATGAAAATTCACATCATGGTTTGATTGAAGGCACTTGTCAACTTTCTGGCAGTGAGTAAGAGATGCAAACCATAACTAGCAGTGTAGAGACTGTCACATTCTAGTGTATATTTAAGAAGACAAAACTTTGTACTTAGGCTAGCAATATGAACTTTTAAAAGCTACTTGATTAAGTCCAGAGATTTTCTATTCAGTGTCTTGATTTCCATCCCTTCAAGTAGAGGAGCTTGAGCTCAGGAGTGAACACTAAAAATAGGCGTATCCATGAAATTCTGCCCTAGACTGCAAATAATTAAAAGGCTTGATTTACCAGTGAGACACACATTGAGCATACAGCTCCTAAACTCACTGATTGACCTCTGTCCTTTTACAGAGCTGCCTCCAGGGAGCCGCTCTCCCAGTGTGAAAAATCTGTTACATGGATTACGTAGTTGAAGTCCAATGTTTGCTTTCGAGCAAGAATAGGAAAACTGAGGGGAAGTGTCTTGTGTTTGTGTGAAAGAAACCTTACATTTGTTTAAAAGTCCTTAAAGATCAGGTACATAATTCTAACCCTCTTTTTCACTGAGTATAAGCCAATATATTTTAAAAATATAGATCAAATATACTGTATAATTTGTGCTAGTTCTGTCTGGTTTTTCTTTTTTTTTTAATAAATAGAGACAATGCTACTTGCTCACATGAAAGGCTATTGTGAAGCTAAGAGCACTTTGAGGCTTATTTCATATGAAAGGAGGTAAATATCATCCCAGTCTTCATTTGCATTATTTTTTTTCTTTTATTTTAAAAGAAATCATAGCCTTTTCCTCAAATGGCTCTTAGCCTTTCTGTCTAGCTTGGCTTACAGATTTAGTAGTCCTTTTCTTCTAATGATCCCAGCAAACCTTCAGACGTGCATTTTCTTAGATTTATATTTCTATTTTTTCACCAGGTATTATAGGTATATATATGGCTTGAATTCTGCCAGGAACAGGCAAAGCATGATGAGAGAAAGAAAAAGGAAAGAGAATGCTAGGGTTCTGTCCTTTAAAATTCTGGGCAAAGGAGGAAGAAACCCATATTCATGTAACTGAAGAGTGT
Organism: Platysteira castanea; assembly: GCA_013397175.1. Lineage (NCBI taxonomy): Eukaryota > Metazoa > Chordata > Aves > Passeriformes > Platysteira > Platysteira castanea. Next base: position 433,439 of record VYXC01005981.1, read on the forward strand.
GAAAATATTTTAACTTTTAACAAGGGGCATTGAAAGACTTTTGACTAGAGGAGGATTTTAAGAAGAAGAGACAAGATTTCTCTTGATTTTTGTCTGTATGCCAGCTATACTTATTCCAGCACTCTTGATTGTGGTAAGATTTGTTGTTGTTGTTTTCTGAGCATGTGGATTAATTGCTTTTCCTAAACTGAATAAAAGTCGAGCTGGTGGTGGGTTGTTTTTATTATTATTTGTCATCAGTGATTTTGGTTTTCTTCAAATGTCTCTAAGTCACCGGGGATGCAGCAAAGTGTCCAGGTCACTGGACCCAGTGCTGTAACAGCAAACCTTGTAACTGATCCTGGTAGAATGGAAGGATGAGCCCAGAAATTCAGAGCAAACGCGCACAGAGCCGTGGCAACACCCGTGAGCTGAAAGCTGACCTGGAAACAGGAAGATGTGGTAGATCTGTAAAAGCTTTTTGCTAACCTACATCTAGAAACCATTCATACGCATGAGGAGAAAGCAGAAGTACAGAAATGTTTAAGCAGAAAAAAAAGAATCATGAAAAGCACTAACAGTGATAGTAAAATAAGGAATATAGGGTGGAATAGACTTGTTTTATTTAACTTTTCCAACTGCTTTCCTTTGGCCTATGTGAAAGTTCATTTTCCTTTATTATGTATCATTTTCAGACACAGTAGTGATATAATTAGTCTTGAACTCAAGACCAATACCAGTTCAGTGTAAGAACAAACAGTACCCTACTTCTCTCACCATCCCTCAAGCCACAACAGTAATCAGGCACCTCCTAAGACAAATCCTAATGGTTAGTGGACCAGCTCCTTAACTCTGAAGTTTAGAGCTAAAATCTTTTCTTATGACCCTAGTAAAAATGAATTTGGTGATCTACTGCATGTTGTAAAAGTACAATATTATCTTCAGTTTCTACCGGCTGAGAGCTCCATCAGGGAAAGGCTTTTTACTTTCTATTTTCTATCTGAGAGTCCTTGAACCAAATACAGATAGTGTATAAATAAGTGTAACCCACTGACCCTCTGTCCCACACTGTGTCCTATATTTTTGAGCTTTGCTGTGCTGAAAGGAAGGAATTACATTCCCAGAGGTATAAGCAGGAAGATTGCTGCCTTTTTTTCTTTTTTTTTTTTCCTTTTGTCCTTCATATGATAGCATGGCATTGGCTTTCAAAGGATCCTCCTTCATGTTACCTTTGTGTAATCTCATGCATAGTCTAATTATTGACTATCCCCAGTGGTAATTTGGCCAGTAGCTGAGCTGTCTGTACTGCAGTGCAGCTGGATCTGCAGCACAGGTAGGTGTACTTGAGCCAGATTTCAAGTGGCTAATGTAGATTTCAGCAGGGACACGTAGTCATCAACCCAGAAATTTTACTTCAGTCTTTGTGAGCCATGAGTAATTATTTTGACTACCAAGCCCGATGTCTCTCCCATTATGCTGTTGCCTAATTCCAGTGTAATGCTACCCTGAGTTTATCCAACAAGCTGCAAGCAGACTTTTGGCTCTCAAAGGAGGGGCACTGCAAAGTAAGATGTACCCTACCCTGATTTTGTAGTATCTGGTGATGAGTGGTTTCAAAGGTGAAATGTTGCTTTAGTTTGGTGAGAGGTGCTCTATGCCCAAGGTCAAAATGATCTCTTCTCCCCACTTTACCTAAAGACTGCCAGTTTATAGCTGCCAGCCTGGGCATGCTGTTCTTTTGCCGAGTGAGGCTCTGGGATCTTAATCTGATGTATGATATTTACCAGTTGCAGGTTTTTAATGCCTGTATTTTTCAGACACTTGAAAAATACGGAGTGAAAAGCACTCAGTTGAGTATATTGCCAAATGATAGTTGCTCTCACTTTGGATCAGTGCCCCTATTTACAGTTGTCATGATCTTCAGTGGGGAGGCTGTGAAAATAGACTGACCTTACAGCACACCTGGAAGGCCAAGAAACTCTGTTTTTGCCAAGCTATACATAGTCAGGATGGTTAAGTTATACAGCCAGGTAAATGGTAATGCTAGCTGTTGTCATAATTTATTTGGCTGACTGTGCTTGTTAGGGCAGTCCTTTAGGGACATTCCTTTGGAGCTGGCAGCCTCTGTGTCCTAAAAATAATCAGTAATGAACACAGCCGGTACCAAGGGAAACAGTACTCTCAAGACATTAAAGTCTCATATCTTTGAGATTTAACTTGTATGTTTAGGGCTAGACCTGTCAAAATCTGCGAAATGGATGCTTGGTCATTTATTTCTCTAGAAAGGTGGGATTTCCAGGTTGTATTTTTCTCCTCTGTGCAATCATTTACAATGTGGGGCTCTGCATTATCAAGCTGGTGGTTCAAGAGATGGAATACAGAAAGTAGTTGCCCATCAGTCATTCCTTACAGACATCCCCTGAAGTGTATGCATGTTGGCCTTTTTAGGAGGTAAATGCCATTAACCTTACTTTTTTAGTTTGGATTCCAAGGGTTTTTTTTATTTAAATTCATTTCACACTTGCAACATGCTCTCCTTTTGGACTGCAAATTCTGTGTAGTATGCAGATCACTCCATCTTCTTCTGATTACTCACTGCTGCAGAGCCAGAACTTTGCAGCCAGCAGCTACTGCATTGTTTTTCCTCCAAGGGCTCTGATGGAAAAAACCATCAGTGAGGATGGTTCTTGCTGGAGAGGAGCAGGAATGCATCCTTCAAGGAGAAATGAGAATCCTGGTGGTTCTCCTGAGCACAATGTCAGGTCAAATGCCTCTGCCTACTGCTCCTGAAGTGGGAAATGTGTGCTAGGCTTTAGGCTGAAGCCATGGTTTAAGTGTCAGTCCCTGTCTTTTCTACTTATTTTAATACTACAGAGAAAGCTACTATTTGGCCCAGGATCTAGATGTGCTTTTAGCAGAACAAAGAACTATATGAATAAATGTGCTTCTGTTTTAAATGGTGTGAAAAGGCTGGCTGGTCATCTACATAACTCTTGTGTCCTGAGTCACAACTTCCAGTTCACTGTTAAAATGAATAAACAGAAAAAAAATTGAAAAATCGTAGTGGCCACAGATAAAACTGGAATTATGGGTAAGAAGGAGGGTTTCATAGAAGTCTGAACTGTATTTTTCTCTGTAAGCACTTTGTAAAAAATCTAATGTGGAAAAGAAGAAGCGTTATGCAAAAGACTTTACTTATACCAAAACTGCCGATGTGTCTACAGAGTCGAAGTGACTCTCCTGCTGGAAATTTAGTAGAAGTCAAATTTATTAGCAATCAATTCCAGTATATTGATGATTGGGTACTCAGTCTTTCTCTCACTGAATTCAATCCTAAAGCTTCCATGGCCATGAGTTTGGACAGGGCTGAGCTTGAAGTTTACAAATCAGACCCCCAATTATACAGAAATGACACTATATATGGCACATAGGAAACTGAAATGAATCTGGTGGACTCTCAGTGAGGTTATTGCCAACTTTGGTACCAGGGACTATCCTGGCTACCTAATATTTGTGGTTGTTACTTTTCACACTGTGCTTTGCTGGCACAGTACTAAGTTTCCCATAGAAAACACTAGTACTCATGCTTTCATGGTGTTGATAATTGTCATTTCCCTGTCACAAGGGAACCCTTGAAGCTCGTCTTGGCTTTATCTCCTGCAGTGAGCAGGAGAACTTCTGAGAGGCTCTTTTTGCAGTGTTTCGCCCAATCTTTTTTGTCTATGACAGCAGGGAGTGGAGTTCATTATTGTAAAGAGTTTTTTCCAATCCCTTGCTCCAACAAGGCTCATGTACGCCCTCACATTAAGTGTAGGGGAGAGAGACATCCCTGAAGGCACAAAAAATCATCTCTTTGCCAAATAAAACCAGGCTTTCAACCTCTTTGGGTAACTCGACAAACTCACCCTTCCTCTAGGTATGGTTCCTCCCAGATATTGATTCCATAAACCAGAAGCAAATCCTCTTGCCTCTAGATGAATTATGTTAATAGAACATCTACTTCCCCTGTCATATCATGTGAATTTCCCTGGAAAATTTTGCTGATTTGAACTGTGTGGGTGAGAAGAAAGTAATGGTAATTTTCTTTAGATTTGCTACAAAATCTTCTGCCCCTGGGTTCTCTTAGTTTCTTGAAGGAATTCCTTCCTGCTCCCTAAAGGAATTCTCTGTTTTGATTGTATCTATTTTTATGTCCCTTCTGCAATTTTCCTCTAGCCCCTTCTCTGCCGACTACACTTAAATACTTACATACATTGATGTAAAAGCAACTACCTCTGCATTTTCAGTTAATTAGCTCTGGGCAATTCTTTGGATAACAGACTTGCTGCTCCCACTCAAGACGTTTTGTCTCAAGCATCACTGAAGTTTTGTCACCATCTGAAAACGACCAGGTGTAGCTGTGTGACACCAAAGAGGGATGTCTCAAGTGTGTGAGGTCCACGTACCCATTGATCTACACTGTTACTACAGGACCATGATGGCCTGATCTATTCCCTGGCCTTTCTGTCCCAAAGGACATGAAAAACTTCTTGTGTCTTTTTGAAAGATCTTTTTACCATCAGCAAGAGAAAATGATAATTCTCTAAACCATGAGAGGTCATTGGTTTTGTGAGTTGTCTAAGCCAGTTTCTTGTCAAGCCGCCAGATATTTCTTTCTGCTCATTGAGCCTTGAATTGTTCTACAGTGTTGATGTGACTTGCAATTTCTGAGTTCTGAGTTAATTCACTGAGATCACTTGTAAATATATACTGATCACTGAATGTTGTATTAATAATAAATAATAATACTGAAATTATAATAATTGAGAGTGAACCTGACTTAACACTTCAATGACTTCACTTTTCTTTGAGAACATTAAGAATGGTAGTTAATTTAAGTTTTATCTATTTTTCAGGGGACGTCTAAAGCAAGTGATGGCATCATTAATATTCATGTAGAGGGCAGTTTTGGAGACACATGTTTGCTATAGATGGTTTTGGAGTGTGTAACAAGTAGTGATTCTTTCTTTTGTGAAGTTTTAATTAAGTTATTAAAAATTCATCCTTTAAAATATGAAAATACATTTTCTTATGCATCAGTTTGTTTTAAATACAATGCTTATTTTTAAATTTGTGTAAAAGATAGAGTGGCTTGCCTTGTCACTACCAGTCACTGTGCTGATATGGTGAACAGGGGAGTCATGTTTTGATTTTCAGGAGCTAAACAAATTTATGAAGAGTTAGATACCATTTCAAGGGATTATTCAATGCTTTGCCTCTCTCTGACTCCAGCACTGCTGTGGCTGAGCTCACATATTTCTTATAATAGTAAAGTTATATCATCTCCTAGCAAAGGTGTGGACCCTGAAGTTGCTGGTACTTGTACTTAATCCACTGAACAGCTAAACCTTGTCTGGGGCTGACCAGGACAAAGGAGCCCAAATCAATTAATGGTAAGAGACTTCTCTCACCCTATTATTGAGTGTACTGTGTAAAGATGCAATATATGTTGTCTTTCCAGCAAGTTCAGACCCCTGGAGGGCTTTTAGCATTATACTTAGAGCGTAAAGGAAAGATAAAATGGGCCTGATGCACAAAATGCAAACTGTGGTTTCTCTCACTGCCACCTGGGATTTTCCAGACGGGCAGCTAGTTGCTGATGTTGAGCAAGGTCTCTGCATTAACAGAGCCTCCTTTCCTAGTGACTCATGGGAATGGTTTTGGTTGAGTGGTTTGATTTGCATGGCTTCACATTTGTTGAGTTTTGTTTTGCATTCTGGACTCCAGTTTATTTAAAGTCTCCAAAGTGATGTTCATTGGAGTTGCCAAGTTTCACTTGGTTTTGTGTTGAAAGTGATGGTATTCTGGCAATTTTTCCGGATTAGTAACAGGATTAAAGTCTCAGTATACTCATCAGTTTTAGAGGCAGGAGCTTCATACTGCTAGAAAGCGGCAAAGACTACGTTTTCCTTTGCCCAATAGCAGGAGGCTTCTGTGTCTAGACATGATATCTATGACATCAGGTGTTAATCCTGGAGTATTATTCAACATGGAAAAGTTATTTCTGACAGTCTGTAGACCTTTCCAAAATGCACAAGCTTTTATCTCTCCTTCTGAGGTCTTTAAAACGGGACTTAAAATACCAAGGGAAACCTGTTTCTTTGTAAGCAGTGTATGACATGCAACACCAACAAAATTTCTCAGCTTTCACAATTTCTCGCTACAAGAATGTGCCTGCGACATGTGTGGTCTTTTGTTACACAGAAATGTGCTCTGGCAAGACATAAAGCTTTTACCTAAACTGCATGAAATAATTTGCCTAATGTGATTGTGGTTTTTCTACTGATGGCTAACAGAGCTATCTTAAACTCAGATTGTTACTCATTCTCCATCTCTGAAGCAGGGAAGCAGAACAGCAGGAACCTCTGCAGGGGTTCTTTGTGATTCAGCCATTTTCAGTGATTTCTCTCAGAGAAGCTTTCCATGTGATCCTTATTGAATAAGATGGAGCTGGGAAGCAAACTTTCTGAACATTTAAAACCAAAACAGCTTTGAAGTGAGTATTATGCGAGTGGAAATATTTATCTCCTCTCTTTCTGATTTTGGCATTTCTACCAGGTCTACTTCTGACATTGTTGACCTTTGAGCATTGATAGCAAATGCCTTTCATACAAATGAATCATCATCTACAAATATTTTGCATTTATTCTTTTAAGTGTAATGCTCCCTCACAAAATTGCATGCTAGTCTATTGTCTAGCAATGAACAATATGTAATGTCCAGTAATCTGTGAAAACATTGGAGTTGGAGATGCTTATTTTTTAAGTAGAAACTTCCTATGCTTTCTGTTGGTCCCATTGTGTTGAGACCACACGTTATAAGAAAGTATGCTTTGTAGAAACCAAAAAAAAACCGAAAAAAAAAAAGAAAAAAGTGTTTGCTCAGCTCAAAGTCCATTAAATTCCACCCTCTCCTGTAAAATAATATATTATAGCACTTAAGACTCTTGTAAAATGTGGCATTTTTCATTTTCCTCTGGCAAAGAAATGGAAAATATTTGTCTAAGGCCTCATCGTTAAAGACAGAAAGATGAGAGACTGACATCTTGGTAACAACGCAGACAACAGATAAAATTCAGGTGTCATAAGTGAATTATCACATTATAGAACTGGATTATATTGCATTGATAATTTCTGAAAGTGCTATTGGTTTGCTTAAGATCCTCTCCCTAACACACACACATAAAACAGGATTTGTCAGCAGTCCAGACGTTTGCAAACTATGCTTTTTGTAACACATACCCTTTTCATACCATGTCAGAATACACACTGCCTGCTTTCTGGTTCTCTTTTCCCTTGCAGACGGCAGAGTTTGCTGTTCCAGGTCAGTGTCCGATGGCGTCTCTCTGTTAACCAGCGTGTGCGTGGATGTGTTCAGGGCTGCACAACTCTTATGGGAAATTTGTGTTTAATATAATTAGGGCTACTAAAAGCTGATTTCAAGGAGCGAATACATTTCAGATTTGGCTTTTTAAAAGTACAAATTCAGCAGTGTTTTGTATATTCACAGTACGCAGTCATTGTCTAATGACACTTTATAGCCAATGTTTCTTGGAACACAGTCTGATGAATATTTCAGCGAGGTCTACAGTCAAATATCCTACAACATGTTCCATGACCCAATATGCAAATCAGCTGTGGGATGTGAGAGGGCTGTTGGGGCTTACTCTACATAGATTTAGACTGTTCTAACAAAGGTTATTTATTAAACATTATCGACATTGGTTTTTTCACCACTTTCAAAATTCAGGAGGGGATATTATTTTCTTTAGGGAAACAGCAAAGAAGTAGGTCGGGAACTACGACTGTGAAGAGGCCACTCCAGGGAAGGGAAAGGTTAAGTTCAGTTCGAACCAGTAAAATAAAAAGGTTGGGAGGCTGCTGTCATGTGTGAAAAAAGAACTTCTTCTGAGTTATTATTATACATTGAACTATTTAATATGTCTCATTTGTTCATTGACAATAGTAAGGTTAACAAAAGGGGTTCTTACCACTACATAATTCAGGAAGTTTAATTGGAGACTATTGGAAGAATTATAATTTATATTAAGTAGAAAGCTTAAAATAAGCTGGAAGCTTATTTTATGGTTAAAAAGTGTCAAGTAAAAGAATCGAATGTTGCCAAAATTGTGTGATATGAATTTGGTGTCTTTGTGAAATCACTAAATTCACTTAGCACATTAAGTAATTTTGGTAATTACCACAATAAAACATGGATTCAGCTTATTGGACCATATTTTGTCCTGTTTTGTACTTTGTGAAATTCCTGCTGGAAATAGGAAATACATTAGATTAAAATTGACCAAACCACACTGCAAACCTAAACAGAATATAAAGACTTAGGCTTCCACAGGCAGAAACTTACATTCCCAAAAGGCAACGATGTGTATACAAACATCCAGGTTTGTCAGTTAAGAAGAGCAGAATTTGGGGCATTTTTTTTTCCTTCCTTCCTCAAATGTATCACTGAACTCTCACAACAGGGAAAACCCCATTGACTTAAAATAGTACAGGGGACAAACTAAGCAGCCATGACAAACACACACACACACACACACACACAGTGTTGTTTACTTAAGTATTTAGGCAGCAGACTCTGTGAGAATCTTGAGCAGCCCATCCCTGTGGCACAGGACAGAGATCATGAGACACGCCAGCTGCAGGATGTCATCTCATGCAGTTCGTGTGCGTGGGCTGAGGACACCTTGAAAAACTTCTCTTTTTACAAAGGAAAGAGAGACTACTGAAGTTTGAGTGCTCCTTCCATCTTAAGGGCTGTGTCTGCTCTGCAGAGCCACGAGCTGTGGCTGCGTGCAGGAATGGTGTGTGCCCTTAGAGAGTACAGGAGTCGGCAGCATGTTTCCTCTGCAAAAGCTGGAGAATTGCAGAGGAGAAGTTTGGTCCAATGAAGCAGTGTCATTTTACATTGGTAGAAAATTGGCACCTGTCTCTCTTTGAAATGCATCATTTTACTGCTGACCTCCGCTCAAAATGAAGTGTGGTAAACCTATAATTGGGAGAACATCAAGTGACTTGTACAAAAGAAAAATGAGAGTTATGGGGTTCACTTACAGAGTATTCTGTTAGACTACTGTTGTAGTCTCCTGGCATTTCTGTCTCGTTTTGTCTTCCTGATCATCTCTGCATCTTTTGGCCTTAAAGTCTTGGAGTTCAAATCCATAGGTTTATTTTGACCTTCAGTTTTAACTAAGAAAAAAAAAGTGAGTTCCTAGTCCTAAAATCTGTATATATAAGCTTGAAAGTGTGCTCTTCTGAGGCCTCAGGAATGAGAAAACTCATGATCTTAAAATATTTGGGAATAGCAGTGCTATTCCAAACAAGAAGCCACTAGATGCCTGTATCAGTGTGCTTCTGAATTAGGCAGTAAGCTTGTGCTCAAAATATAACTATTTTATAATAGTATTAAATAGGCTTCCTCCCATTGGTACCTTGTTCTTTTCTGCATAGAGAACTTCTGACAGCTTCTTTTCCATACTGATTCAAGCAAATGCTAGCTTTTGTAGCCAAAAAGAAAATGAGTAGCAGGTGAAGACCTTATTTTGATGATGTTAAGGACAAATGAGTCTCTAACTAAAGACCTTGGCAGTTGTTTTCTAGTAATCCCTGTAATTCCTTGCAAGTATTAGCAACAGTTTATGAAATCCAGAACTTCAAAATCCTTACTTTTCCGGAAAAAAGGTGACTCTGTCATCACTATTATTAATATTGATGTACATTTGAGTCTGGAAAACATGGGCATATAAGTACAGATATGAGTATGTCTGAATGTACTAATTATCAAATCATGCTTGTTACCCATTTAAGGTTTTTTATATAATATATACAGCATGCAAATTGGTGTTTGAATATACATTAATTCTACAAAGGACAGTCTCAACAGCCACATGGCAGCATAATTCATGCAATTTTCTTAGAAAATTCTGCAGTAGAGCCTTGTAACATCTGTTTGAACTGAAGTGTCTTTTTCAGAAGGAGTTCCAGAAAGTATTCCCAAACCCCTAGCCTATGGAAAAGACTTCCATAAGGAGGTGCCCCTTTGGGTGAGCAGGTAATGCTGTGGTCAGAGCACAGAGCTGGAGAAGCTCTGTCTCACGACACTGCTGACCTGACTGGAGGAATGAGCTAGCATGGATGAGGAGCTAATTCTGAACTGATTTAGGCAAGGAAAAGGTAATGACTCTGGAGCACAAAGAAATTATAATTGTGAGGCGAGTAATATTATTCTATCAGTAGTTCCAGGAATGTGATCCTCATTTGGGATAGATGTTACATTTACAATGACCTTGTTCTGTTTTGTTCTTTTCCTGTATGCTGTTTCAGAGTTAACATCAAGCAGCTCTCAAACACAAATCTTTCAGTAGTGAGGCTTCCAGGAAATGGACTGGAAACCACTGCAAGTGATAGGGCATTCAAAATTTTCACAAGTGGTTTAGTTCTTCTCGTCTGGTTTCACAAGTAAATCAGACTGACAGGGTTGACAATACCCACGATACAAGCCACTCTCTATAATAAGCAGGATCTCTCAGAGGAAATCTGAGGTCTGGTGAATGCCAAGAAGAGAATAAGCCAGTGGATTTAACTCTCTGTTCAACTAAATGGCCAATCACTGCAGCGATACGAGAGTGAGGTGAGTGAGGTGTGACTTAAATGATCTCCTCCTGTATCAAAACACAGCAGTTATTCATGTTGCACCTTGTGCCTTAACTGACTTGTGGTCTTGTAAAGCTTTGGTTTTGTGGAGAATCCAAAGGCCGTCATCAGTACTTGGTAGGCACAGAGCTGTGAGACATGCTGTGGTCATGGAAGGAAGTGGGAGATGGGGACAGTGGCAGGAGAGACACTTTAACAGGTAAACCACATTTATTTTCCCTAGGAGTTGTAAGTAGGATTTCTTTTTTTTTTTTTTTTT